>VXBP01002745.1:2548-15243 GCA_013400115.1 Rhinopomastus cyanomelas | reverse complement strand
TTACCTCCCTTGCCAGCTTCAGTTCCAAGAGGGCTAGTTTCTGATTTATTTACAAGTTAATTGGTATTTATTTGTTCTCTATAACCCCTATATGGCAAAATATATATTTTCTGAAGGTCACATACGAAATTATTGTTCCATTTACATAGGCTAGAACTATTTAAGATATCAGTGTATACACATTTTCTATGAAATACACTCTTTTAAAAAATGCATTTTTTTTAACAGTCATACAGTTCAGATACTTAAAATCTGATATATAGTCTCCAGCACTAGTTCTCAGATTAATATTTTATATATAATCCCTTTTCTGCGTCATAAAAGTGCTTCACAGGAAAATTAATATTAGCCTATTCAGTAGATAGTCTTTATGCACTAGGTGGTATTTTTATAAACTTTATGTTTATTCTCAAGCTTTTTGGCAGATAGAAGCTTCCATGTGTCTTGCAGAGCATGACTCTTTAGTGCAGGGGTCCTCAAACCCCGGCCCGCGCGCCGGATACGGCCCCTCAGGGTGTCCAATCCCCCCCCCGCCCCCCTCCCCGAGCAACCGCAGTTGGCTTCTTCCTGTTGACTGCGCGGCCAAGCTGAGGCTGGCGGCTTCCCATTTCTCCCTCCCGCTCCCAGGCAGGACAAACCACAGCCCTGTCTGAGGGACAGGGAACCGGCCCCTGTTTAAAAAGTTTGAGGATCCCTTCTTTAGTGCTAGAGTTCCAGGGATGTTTGGGAGCAACCACTATAAATTCTTTCATAGATGGATTGAGCATACTTGCTGCACTTTTTCCTGTATGGATGCTTTATACCTGAAAAACAATTATACCAAATATTTTTGCTAAGGAATAAGTTATTTTTATGTCTTTGATGTTTCTCACATGTTTTTACTGTTGTCTGTGTTTTATATTTATTTTCATTTGACATTTTTGCCTTTTATCCTTTGTTCACCTGAGAAGTCACTGTTTTGGCATTTCATTTTGGTGAGAGAGCTAACAATGACTTTTATAGGATGAAACTTATGTCTGTCTAGTATGTGTGATTTCAGTCTGTCTTTCCTCAGGGACAGAGGGTCTTCACACAAGATCACAGAATGAAAATTAATCAAATCACTCAGTCTCTTTTAAAACCAATATTATTCTTTTAATTAACCTTTTTAGACTTTGAAGCCAGTTAAATTTGGCTTAGTCTGTATAAAGTTTTGAATCAATTGTTTAACAAATCGTTGTATTAATAATTGTAGAACATTGATTTCAGTGTATTTTGGATGTGCACATGCAGATTTTTAGATTATAATTACCACTCTGCAATATTCTATTTTATAACTTCCTTTTTATGATAGGTTTCAGGAGGAGAAGATGAAATTCAACAACTGCAAAAGGCTTTGCTAGATTATCTGGAAGAGAACACAGAAACCGATGCATCGTTAGTGGTAAATGTCAGCTTTCTGATGTCAAGTATATATAAAAATAGTTTCAATCACATGTACTCAATAAAATAATTTTTGGTCATGCATATTAGTGCTTCAGTTACATTTTGACCCTAACGTATACACTTGATTGTATTTTCCAAAATATGGTTGATGCATTACACTTGCTTAATCTCAAAAAATATGTTAATTTCACTTTTCTAAGTTTTTATTTTTTTTCTGTGTATCCTTACGTATTTCTCCAGTTTTCTCGGAAGTTTTATATAGCACAGTGGTTCCGTGATACAACTATGGAGACAGAGAAAGCAATTAAATCTCAGAAGGATGAGGATTCATCTGAAGGAACTCATCATGCAAAAGATGTTGAAACCACAGGACAAATCATGCATAGAGCAGAAAGTCGCAAAATGTTTCTTCGCAGCATCATTAAAACTGCTCCATATCAGTTCAGTACATTAAAGTATGTTTCAGTATTACTGATTTCTTTGCTAATTATGCATTTCATTATTAATAATTTTTTATAAACATGCTCTAATTAAAACATTGGATTTCTTGCAGGATGAATTCTGATACTGTAGACTATGAAGATGCATGTTTGATAGTTCGCTACTTGGCCTCTATGAGGCCATTTGCCCAGAGCTTCGATATTTATTTGACACAGGTAAACTGTGCAGAAGTCTTAGTACAGTGAAACACAGTTAGTTTCTGATTCCAAATAATTTTGTGGTGGTATGCAATATCTGTTCTTGTTGAGCTCAGGCATTTATCAGGCCATGATAACACCATGGGCTTTCATAGTCTGTATTGTTGACATTAGTGCTTATATTTCTTGCATTAATTTCATATGTCTTATTGTATATGCATTATTTTATTTGTCCATGTATGTATATGGCAAATTCTTAGATGTACAGAGTAAAGGTATAATTACAAAATGTTGAAATGTTTTTTAAACTTTTTGTAATATGCACAGTCATTTGGTAATATTAGCTCTTTACATTGATTTTAATTTTATTTGAAAATATAAACCAACTTGGTCATTTGCTTGCAGTGTATATTAATGTCATTTTGGAAGCTGTTGTTTGAGCAGTTTGGTTTCTTTTTCTGGGAGAAGAGCACTAACATGATGACATGGTGATATGTTTGAACTCCAGTACTGGTTTAGTTGTTTATTTTATGTTGTGTTACTTATATTGATCTGTATACAGAGCCATTCTTAAAATTATAGTGTCCAAATCCAACTGTCCTGTTGAAAGAACCATGGTGAAAGCCACAAACAAAAAGTAAAAGCAGAGTTTAGAATGAAGGGACTTGAAATGAACATATGGACCCTGTGTGAATCCTGTTTAGACCTGTCTTTGAGATGTAGCAATTCATACTAAATAGACATGTTCAGTCATCAGTGCCATGGAGCATAATTTGCATGCACCTTTTTACTGTTTGAGAAGATATATACAATTTTTAGTAGTCAGATATTCTTATTTTAGTTAAATCATTTGCATTTTATTTTGCTGCATTTTTGCCTGTTAAACACCTTTTCCTACCTTCACAAAGGAACTGAATCTTTGTTTTTGTTCTCTTATTAGATTCTGCGTGTACTTGGTGAAAATTCAATTGCAGTTCGAACAAAAGCCATGAAGTGTTTGTCTGAGGTTGTTGCTGTAGACCCCAGTATTCTAGCCAGGGTAAAAATAAAAAGAAGAAATATCAATCATGCATATGCCTACTGTCATGTTCGAAAGAAATCTTTATTTCTTTGGAACTGTGTTTTATTTCTTCTTTTTAGCTGGATATGCAACGAGGTGTTCACGGGCGGTTAATGGATAACTCTACTAGTGTACGAGAAGCAGCTGTGGAGCTGCTTGGCCGATTTGTACTCTGTCGTCCACAGCTTGCTGAGCAGTACTATGACATGCTGATTGAAAGAATATTGGTACGGTGACTTGTGATATTTATGAGAAAATGAATGCCATTGAAAAATTTGTTTTCAACTAAGTTTATGTGTTGAATAATATGGAATGATGATCCCAAGAGTAAATTATATGTTATTATTGTAATGGGTACCATTGTTCTTTTAAAACCAACCTTGTAAAATGCATCACTTGTTTTCAGTGAAGCTTTGTTGCATCAAAATGTAAATGTACCTAGAAAATTGTACCACAGCAGAATGATGATTATATTCCTTTTGATCCCTTTATTAAGACACAAATTAGGTGAGCTGCAGAATTTTGTCACATCTCTGAAGTCTGAGATATGGGTTATTGAGGACAGTTCAGTAGTTGCCATTTGTAATCCAAAAGAAAAAAAATAATAATTTCTTTTTGTTTGCTGTGTTTTTGCTGTTTTAAAATGCTTCTTATTACAGCTTTTATCTACAAAGCTTTTTGGTCTGGATGTTCAGATAAAATACAATGTTAATTTAACTATGAGACAACAGTAGATTTTAACATCCTTATCAGGTTTTTAATCAAATATTAATAATTTGCTACAGTTACATGGTAAAATATGTTTGTGAAGGGTTTTGGACATGTGCACATCAACATAAATTCAATCATTCTGACATCCATATTAAATAGGTTTTAGTAAGGTAATATGAAATGAAACTATTCATTCTTCTTAGAAGCAGACTAGGAAAATGGAAAAGATTTGCGTATACATTATCCAAAGGCATTTGAAGTATTACAGTCTGGATCTACAAAGAGTCTTGTGTGTTCCAACAAAATAGCTAAAGTATTAGCACATCTATCTTGTAAACTCTTGAATTCAGTGGAATTACACACTTGCAACATGAGCTCTTAAATGAGAGATTAAGCACTTCCACATTCTGAGGGCTCAGCCATAACCTTTAGAATTCTTGCAAATAAAGTGGCACGTTATCTTTACTTTTTATATAAATGCCCTCCAGTATATTTTTGCTGCCTTTTCTTAATAAATTTTGCAGGTCAGATTGTGTGATCATCAAATTATAATTCATATAATACATTAATGTCTGATTTATTTTCAAGCATGTAATGTTTTTCTCCTTGCAGGATACTGGTATCAGTGTCAGAAAGAGAGTCATAAAGATACTTAGGGATATTTGCATTGAACAACCAACATTTCCGAAAATTACAGAGATGTGTGTGAAAATGATTCGGAGAGTCAATGATGAAGAAGGCATTAAGGTAGAATGAAGCATATTCTTTGGGATTTTAATTGTCACAATGTATTTCTATGTTTTGACACCAAAACTTAAATCAACAATTTATTTTTTTGCTCCTTTGCAATTTTTATTCACTTTTAATTTCTGAGAGCAAATGTCTTCACTTTCTACAGTGCTTATCTGACTTGGTTTATTTTTCTTATATTTTGTTTAAGTTCTTGCTAAAAGTCAAGATACTTAAAAGCATTGTCTAGAGTTTTGGGAGTTTTTCTCTTCTTGGAAGTGTTGCTTAGGTACCGCACTTTTCTAACAAAATCGCGNTTCATAAGGGAGGTGCTCCACTTCATCATCCTCATTTCTCTATGCTTGACTCTTTCCAGCAGCTCCTTCTTGAACCGATGTGGTCTCACTAGAGCAGAGTAGAGGGTTGAGAAGAACCTCTCTTGATCTGCTAACCACCCCCCTTCTGATCCACCCCAGGATGCTGTTGGCCCTCTTGGCCACAAGAGCACATTGCTGGCTCCTGGCCATCCTGCTGTCCACCAGGACCCCCAAGTCCCTTTCCCCTACACTACACTCCAACAGGTTAGTCCCCAGCCTATACTGCTACCTGGGGTTGTTCCTGCCCAGAGGCAGACTCTACACTTACCCTTGTTATACTTCGTTACATTTCTCTCTGCCCAGCTCTCCAGCCTGTCCAGATCTCGCTGAATGGCAGCACAGTCTGCTGGGGTGTCGGCGATACCACCCAGCTTTGTGTTGTCAGCAAACTTGCTGACAGTGCATGCCAATCCCTCATCCAAGTCATCAATGAATAGATTGAACAGGACCGGTCCCAGCACCGACCCTTGGGGCACTCCACTAGATACAGGCCTCCAACTAGACTCTGTCTCATTGACCACTACTCTCTGTCTTCTGTCCTGCAGCCAGTTTACAATCCACTTCACTAACTGATCATCCAGTCACACTGCCTCATTTTGGCTGCCATAGAAAACTCCTTTCTGCAAACAAAATGAGCTTTAAATCAGAATTAAATACTTGGTGTTAATATATGCCAGATTTCCAATTTCTTCATATAAAAAATTATGTTATTTATCTGTGCTAATTTAGCATTAATTTCATATGTTTAATGAATCAGTAATTCCCCCTAAAAGGTTACTTATGTGATCATATTGTACTCTGTGTGCAATGTATATGCAGAAAGGCATAAGATTAAATGTTGAATCATAAACCTGATACTGATGGGTTTTGGGGTTTTTGCAATAATAATTTTAAAATTGCTGAGTAATTAAGAATACATCTGTAATAGTTTTGTTTTACTCTCTCAGTGGAATTTGAAATCTGCAACTTTAAAGCTGCGGCATATATTTTTAGCACTTGAGATACATTAATGCCAAGTCACTTTCAGAGAAGTGTGTTGATCACAAAGTATATGAATAGCTGGATCTAAGGTGCTGCTAGAACAAGAGGATGACCCCGTTCTTTCTCGTCCTTTCCCTTGCTTCTCCAACAATCCCCTAAAGATGCAACAGTATCTTTCATGTATTTTTTTTATGTATCCATGGATAAAGAACTCTTCTTACAACCAAATGCTACGTATGTAATTTGGGAATATTTCGTTTACTTTCTTTCTACTCCATCTTTTCCTCCATCCAAACACTTTGGAAAGGAACTGACTTCCTATCTTTGGATAGAGAGACTTGGCTTCTCTCTCTTCCCAACTTTGTCACAGCTGTTCTGAAAATGCCAAAGTAATCTACAGTTGCTGCTAATTGTACTGTAGAAATTGTAATACTGTGTTCAATTGTCAGCTTCTCAGGGTAATATGTTTTCCTGAGGAATGCAACTTAGCATAGAAAGTGGTAACTTCTTTTTCTGTAATATCAGTTTCAGTGATCATTTTAATGAGTCTTGTTTAGAGGCCAGTACAACTGCTGTAATAGTAGATCTGGGTCTGTCTCAGATAACATTATCTACAACAGTCTCACCTAGGTTGAATAAATACTTATAAAATGGCATGTATCATCAACAAATGGATATATTAGAAGTAATCTAACATACCAGGTGGATGGATGAGGGCAGAGCAGTGGATGTGATCTGTCTTGACTTAAGAAAGGCATTTGACATGGTCTCTCACAGCATCCTCACAGCCAAACTGAGGCAGTGTGGTCTAGATTTTCGGGTAGTGAGGTGGATTGTAAACTGGCTACAGGGTAGAAGTCAGAGAGTGGTGGTCAATGGGACAGAGTCTAGTTGGCGGCCTGTATCTAGTGGAGTACCCCAGGGATCAGTGCTGGGACCAGTCCTGTCCAATCTATTCACTGATGACTTGGATGAGGGATTGGCATGCACTGTCAGCAAGTTTGCTGACGACACAAAGCTGGGTGGTGTCGCCGACACCCCTGCAGACTGTGCTGCCATTCAGCGAGATCTGTACAGGCTGGAGAACGGGGCAGAGAAAAATCTAATGAGCTATAACAAGAGTAAGTGCAGAGTCTTGCATCTGGGCAAGAACAACCCTAGGTACCAGTATAGGCTGGGGACTGACCTGTTGGAGTGTAGTGTAGGGGAAAGGGACTTGGGGGTCCTGGTGGACAACAAGATGACTATGAGCCAGCAATGTGCTCTTGTGGCCAAGAGGGCCAACAGCATCCTGGGGTGGATTAGAAGAGGGGTGGTTAGCAGATCAAGAGAGGTTCTTCTCCCCCTCTACTCTGCCCTGGTGAGACCACACCTGGAGTATTGTGTCCAGTTCTGGGCTCCTCAGTTCAAGAGGGATGTGGAGCTGCTGGAGAGAGTTCAGCGTAGGGCAACAAAGATGATAAGAGAGGTGGAACACCTCCCTTATGAGGAGAGGTTGAGGGAGCTGGGTCTCTTTAGCTTGGAGAAGAGGAGACTGAGGGGTGACCTCATTAATGTCTACAAATATTTGAGGGGTGGGTGTCAGGAGGATGGCACTGGGCTGTTCTCGGTGTCATGTAGTGATAGGACAAGGGGCAATGGTTGTAAGCTGGAACATAGGAGGTTCCACATCAACCTGAGAAGGAACTTCTTCCCAGTGAGGGTGACGGAGCACTGGAACAGGCTGCCCAGGGTGGTTGTGGAGTCTCCTTCACTGGAGACGTTTAAGACCTGCCTGGATGAGTTCCTGTGTGACTTGGTTTAGGTGATCCTGCTGTTGCAGGTGGATTGGACTAGATGATCTTTCGAGGTCCCTTCCAATCCATAATGATTCTATGATTCTATGAATCATGGAATGGTCTGGGTTGGAAGGGATCTCATAGACAATCTAGTTTCAACCCCCTGCCATGGGCAGGGACACCTCTCACTAGATCAGGTTGCCAAAAGCCTCATCCAACCTGGTCTTGGAAACTTCCCAGGAAGGGGTATCTAGAACCTCCATGGGCAACTTGTTCCTGTGCCTCACCAACCTCAGAGTGAGGAATTTCTTCCTAAGATCTAATCTAAATCTGTCTTCTTTTTAGTTTAAAACCATTCCCCCATATCCTATTACTGGATTCCCTTGTAAAAAGTTCCTCTCCAGCTTTCCTGTTCCTTCAGGTACTGGAAGGCTGTCTTCATTTCTCCAGGATCAAATAATACTTAAGTGATAAGATAAGCTTATTTACTTCTGCTATTTTTTTCCCCTTCAGAAATTAGTGAATGAGACATTCCAGAAGCTCTGGTTTACTCCAACTCCACACCATGACAAAGAAGCAATGACCAGGAAAATACTAAACATCACTGATGTGGTATATTGAACAAATTTTAATTAAGTTGCATGTAAAATTTGATTCATTTTAGTGTCTTTGAAATATTGTCTGTAGTCTTTTAGAATAGAAAATATATGCAAATAATTTAATTATCAGATGGTTTTGCCTATGTGTCTCTTGACATTGAATATATGCTAGAATTATTCATCTGATGGAAAAGGCTGTAGAAAACTAAATGCTCACTAATCTGTCAGTGATAACTGATACCACATTATATTCAAGTTCTGTAAAATACTTGTTTGGTTAAAACACAACACATTTTCTTATATTTAACATTTTTTTAGGAAAAGCTAGTAGCAGCATAGAGTTAAGCTCTCTCTTAAAAATTTTTTCAACTGATAACATTTATTTTGAAAGGCTATTAAGGTGTTTTAACAAATGTTGTCACCAAGGCCAAACCTAGTACCCTTATAACTGTATGTACATTTTAGGAGTAGCAAATTAAATAGCATGTCTCAAAAAAAAATCTGTTTCAGATAAAATGCTTATACATTGGTAGTGAAAATGTATTGTGTAAAACCACTGTGATGGTTATTATACCAAGATGTAAATATAAAGTTCAAGCTTCACTACTTTAAATTATGGGTTTAAACTCCATCCTGCTTTTCAATATTTTTAATAAATAGTAGTGTGCATTTTTCCAGGGTGCAAAGTCTGTTACTTTGACTTCATCTTAATTCTCAGTTCTCCTACTAATTCTATTTTGGCACATCTGTGAACTGTGAAGATTTAGTTTGTTTATATAAATATATGCATGTGCATATATTTGGTTTATGTTAGAGCCAGCAATTTTCAGTAAAATGTCAAGGCCTTGTGTTGTATGGAATACACATTCTGGAGAATTATCTTTCAAATGCAGAAGACAGTTTATGATATCCAAAGATATTGTACTGAATGTATACAAAATATATCTATGAAAGTTTACTGAACGTTTAAGATGTTATCTGCATTTAAGTAATTTTTCTTTAGATTACTTTTTTAACCAGTTTATTCTCAAAACAACTATTAGGTTGCAGCTTGTAGAGATACAGGGTATGATTGGTTTGAACAACTTCTTCAAAATGTAAGTAATTAATTTAAATTTAATCATTGCACAATCATTGTAAGAACTTTCACATTTTGTTTGGTACTTAAACACAAGGGAGACTACAAGAGCAGTCCATTACAGTAGATGAATACATTTAATGGCCTTTAAACATCTGAGCTTTTTTGAAATATTAATTGGTTTAGTTTTCTTTGTCTCCAAAATTAGTTTATTTCCATATAATCTGTTTGTTAAATACTTTGCTTTTTGTTTTGGCAAGGGTTTTGAGTTTGTTTGTTTTAATTTCATGGTCACTTTAATAATGAGTGAGGTAACATGAAATCCACAGCTAAGATACCTAATCCTAAAATGAGACCTCTATTAGAATGTAGTTTTTAAAAATAGTATATAAGTGTATATTCACATCCGATATATTTGGTATGCGGTTTATTAATTCAATGAATCTTCAGAGATTCTGAATGCTTGCTTCTACATTATATTTTAATCTGATTTTTCTAAGAAATGAGGTTGCTTTGATTATCTTTTAGAATGTTATATTTCTCCTCTGCAACTTGTATGCACTCATTGTTTTTCAAGCAAAATTAACAAAAGCAGATTTTACTTTAGCTTGGAGTGCCATGAAAATAGGTAGCCAAGTAAACCAAGGTACCTCTTAATGCCTGCACTGAAGAAAAAGTTTTAGTATGGGCTTAATTAAATTAACTAAATAAAATGTTAATAGAACTGTGTTTCCTCTTAGTTTGATATTTTTACTTAGTGTAAAAAACACTGTTCCTTTTGAATTTGTTTCTTTTTTCTGAACATTTTAAAATAACCTTTTATCTCCTTTTAGTTAATGCTGGCAAGTATGACTACATTGTTTGCTGCATTATTTATTTAAGCACAAAGTTAGCATTCATCCTAATGTAAAGATTAGTAGAACTGTTCTTTTCTGTCTTAGTTGCAGTTATTGTTTACTTTTCTTGCATTTTTTGTAGTACATTTGTTGTAGTACAAAATCCTTTTGTACCTGTAGTAATTTTCATAAAACCAGTAATTATCCAATGTAAATTAATGCACCCTTAATACTAAATAATTTGTTTCATCTGCTATAGCTATTGAAATCAGAAGAAGATGCCTCATATAAACCTGTGAAGAAAGCCTGTACTCAACTGGTTGACAATTTGGTTGAGCACATTCTTAAATATGAGGAATCGTTATCAGGTAATACTGTTTACAATACAGTAGCTCCTTTGAATTTTATATGATTGTGTAACAATGCTAGTTTAAAATGCTATCATGAAATGTTACTGTTTCAGCATTTCTACTGTAAAACTGACAGTAATGGATTATTACATTTAAATTCATTATAAACTTTTGGGCACTGTGTAATAATAAAGCTTCTCTAATTCTCTCAGTTTTAAAGTAACTTGTTCAAACTTTAAGATCAACAAAACCAACACAAATGTGACAAGATTTATTTACATTAATATGTTCTACAGTTGTAATAGGAAGCACTGGCTGGGCCAATATTCTTTGTACAGTAAGTAGTTTAAAATCTAGTGATGTCTTTAAAGCGTTTTTGCTTCTTATTTCACATATTTAGTGTTCACATAGAAATGGTAAAACATTGTATCCTCATCTCTAATCTAATAAGAATATACTGTATTGTTCTTGAGAGATATCTTATGATGTTTTGGCCATATGTTTTTTATTGCTCAAACATTACTCAGTGTATTTTCTAATTTTTTTGCAGATTCTGACAACAAAGGTGTGAATTCTGGTTGCTTGGTTGCTTGTATAACCACTTTATTCTTATTCAGTAAAATCAGACCCCAGCTAATGGTCAAACACGCCATGACCATGCAACCATACCTGACCACTAAATGTAGTGTAAGTACAGAAAATGACAAAATTAGTTTTTCATTTTTACCCCCCAGATAATTAATAATGGAAATGATTAATCTTAAGACTGAAGGTATCATTCCATAAGATAGAGTGATCTAACATAGAGCAAGTATAGCAGAAGGAAAATATCCTGCACTCTTTGCACTTCTCTCCCTAGCTCTGGTGTTTTTTACATTCCCCTTTAGTACAATTTAGCTAACAAAAATAGTAAAGATAGAGCTATAATGTTGAACCTTCCACCATTCTGATAAAATGGACCCCCTTTTCTCTGAAACATTACATTCCTTTCTGCCATTTTGTTAAGCATAGTTGGCACAGTGAAGGTTGTGATGAACCCCTAGTCTGGCAGAAGGAGCAAGGCAGGATCATGCAGTCATGGCTCAAGGAAGAGCTTGGCAGGAATCTATTCCATTAGGTCAGCTACCCAAGAAAGGGGAAAGCATACTTGTCATCAGCTTAGCTTGTAGGTGTAGACTAGCAGGTTTGGCTCTGAAGCATTCTCTGTGCATATATACAACAGACTTATAGAGCTGCTTCTGATCATACAGTATAGGAAAGGGTTATCTGATTATGTACTTGATGCAACATCTCTTTAGTATTTTGTATTTAAATAGGTTGAGATTAATTTTAGAATTACCACTGTCAGATTGAATAGGGTAAATGGATTGATAGTAACATTTATGAATTAACCTATCTTGATTAGTGAACTGGATTTGTCAAAAAACCAAATTTCTAGCAGGATGTATAATTAATATATTGATGTTTTCCATAGATTCCTAACTTAAAATACACATCAAGTTATGATAATGTAAAACAGTAACAATTTATTTGTAATTTCTATATTCATGCACATTATTATTTTATTTAATATGCATTCAGCCATAGCACAACTTCATTTCTTGCTAGGTATTATGTGTTCTCTATTATGTGCATGTGTCAGGAAAAGTTACTAGATTTGTTGTAGGACTCTAAAAAATTATCAGGACCAAAAGGTCTAAGGTCTGTCACAGCACTGAGAATAGATGATGTTCTGCTTCTACACATTTTTTTTCCAGGACTTTCATAGAAAACAAGAACTTCCTTTCAAAATAATATATAATTGAAAAGCAGATATAAGCTGTATAAATTTAATTTAAAATCTTTACTAAATAACTTGCATAAGATACATAAATGTATTGTGTTATCGTTTAATTGTATTATATTAATATGCATTGATATGTAGTTGTATGGTATATATATGTGTATATATATATTATGTGTATATATAGAATTTGTATAAATTATTAATGCATATGTATTCTATAATATATATTAACAATACTTGGCTTATAGGTAAAACAACCAGAAATGTTACATGCTATAAATACTGTTGTTTCAGACACAGAATGATTTCATGGTAATCTGCAATGTTGCAAAAATCTTAGAACTTGT
>VXBP01002744.1:0-69524 GCA_013400115.1 Rhinopomastus cyanomelas | reverse complement strand
CCAGGCTCTTTGAATCCTCCTCCTTGCTAATGACCCGTTCCTCCCGAGGGGGCCTCATACCTATTCTGTAAGTGCACTGTAGGTGGTGGACGTCTTAAAGTAGCACACTTGGTCCGTCTGCGTTTGTTCCGCTGGACGGAGACCTGTACCCATTGACCCCGCTCCTGTGGGTTACTACACTGAGGCTGAGAGCCTTGCTAAAGGGAGGATATTGGACCCCCTGATCCACTAAGAGTTCACACCAGATCAGGTTTTGTAGAGGTTACATCATGGAAATTGTCAATTTCCCTTTTGCAATCTCTTATAGCTCTGAGTCTTTCCACCTCTTTTAGCTCAGCCACCATATTCATCAGGTCTCTGATCTGCTCACACCTTACACAGGTGTTGTCCCTGCCCTCCTCTATGTCAAGTGCCAGGCTCCAGCACTCACTGCAACCACCTGCCTGAACTTCTACGTGATTGTGTGTGGCCTGTGTTTGTGTGGCCACTCTTTTTCTACTGGCCTTTGCCTGAGTAGTCACCATGTCTGCTGGTAACGGCCCCGTTCTTTTTGGTTTGTGGTTTTTTTGGGTTTTTTTTTAGTCCATCCCCCCCTGCCAGCTAGAAGCCTCTTGTGAAAACAGCCTGCTAGATCTCACCACCACTCTCCTGTCTCCTGGCAGCGATCCAGGCTCAGTTCAGTTTTCCCGCGATCCATGGCAATCTCCACCCCCAATCAAAATCTACCCATCCAATCAAAATCTATCCTCTTTTAGCAGGAAACCATTGCCCCTTGTCTTCTCACTAGAGTCCTTCACAAAAAGCCCCTCTCCATCTTTCCTGCAGGTCCCTTTGACTGCTATAAGGTACTCCCAGACCCTTGTCTTCCTCAGGATGAACAGCCCAAACTTCCTTGACCTGTTCTCATAGGAGAGATGCTCCAGCCTTCTGGATTATCCCTGTGGCCCTTCCCCAACTTGTTCCAACAATTCCATGTCCTTCTTGCACTGGGGACACCAGAACTCTAGACAAGTTCTCACAACCACAGAGCAGAGGGTGAGAATCACCTCCCTTGATCTGCTGATGACACTTCTTTTGAGACAGCCCAGAATACGGTTGGTCTTCTGGGCTACACTCACACATTGTCAGCCCACTGTTGACCTTCTAATCTACCAACACATTCAAGTCCTTCTCCTTGGGACTGCTCCAATCCATGGAACACCCAGCATGCATTTCTACCTGGGATTACTCCAACCCAGATGTAAGATCCTGTACTTGGACTTGAACCTCATGCAGTTTGTATGGGCCCAGTTCTCAAGACTGTCAAGGCCCCTCTGGATGGCCTCTCTCCCCTCCTGTGGGTTAACCACACCACACAGCTTGGTGTCACCAGCAAACTTGCTCTGAGTGTCCTCAATGCTACCATGGCTTGTAAGATGATGCACTTTCATCAACATCTTATTTTTATGGAGAATTTATCATTTAAACTATAGTCTTGTTCTTTGTTAGAAAGGTTTTTGAAGTCTAAAATGAATATCATTAACGATCTGACATTTTGCCTAAAAGCAATCTGAAAGAACAGCACTTAAGAGGGTGAGAGCACTTGATCTAAGGCTGTAGTGTACCTAGAGCCCAGTTTAACATAATCCCACTGTAGCTATAAACTTCAATTTGTTCATGGGCCCACCAGTTTTTGGAGGTTTTGTGTGACCTTCATGTAACAAGACTTTGCCTCATGCTTGCTCGCTTTGGAAGCAGCATGCTTCCCTTCTGGGCTGGTAACATCCAAGCTAGATGGCTGATTTTGCTGGCCGGAATAAGAGGTCGTGAAGCCAGAGAGAGGCCACAGCAGGCAGGGAGTAATCTTTTATCCTGAAGACGAGTTACTGCACACTGGCTGAAACACCTGCTTTGAGGATAGTGAGTTCCCTGTACAGCACTCATGAACACATTCAACACATGAATGGTAGAAAAATAGTATAGCGTGACATTTAATCTGTATATAAGGTTAAAAAATTGGTTCCGTATTTTGCTCTGGATTCAGTTTACAAATGCCTTCTAGTTGCAGTCTCTCCTGGTCTTATTGAAGGACTCAGGTCTACAAGTATGTTTAGAAAGACATTGATATCAGACTTACACAAATTTATAAAAACACACAAGAAACAGTGAAGGATGGGAGTGAGAAAACACTTCCCCTGAACACACTGTCTGCTGTTCCTGCAGTCAGACTTGCAGCCTTTTCCTAAATGATGCAGCTGTTTTGCCCATTTATCAATCAAGATTTGCATGTTTACACACCAGATTCCAGCACACAATCCAATGGGCATTACTGGTTTTGTGTTAGAGGACAGACAGGTTACATGAGTCTGGAGTCAACTACTTGCCAAACCATTGTAAAAGGAGTATATTCTGAATGGTAGTGATCATAAATCACTTACTAAGCATGTTGACCCAAGCCTTGCCACTAAGTTCAAGAGAGTCAAATTTAGACCTGATAAGCAACTACTCTCAGAAGTGTTAGCTGCTTATGTCAGTCATCTCTGAGGCCCAGCTAGCACATGTGAATTCAGCAATCTCTAGTAGCTGGTCACCCTCATTCAGGCACCAGATCCTGTAGAAAGAGGAGTCTTAGAAATATTCGCAGATGACCTGCTAAACTGAAATACCGGAAGAGCAAATATTACAGTTGCCAAGCCTACACCCCAGAGTGGAGAGAATGTAGAAGACAACTTATAAAATAAAGTTCCATTCAAATGTGACACATTCAGGATTAGGTAACTGTTCTGGAAGTCGCTTACACCAGTCCAATAACACAGGCATTGCAGAATGCCCCTCTCTAGACAGTTTCAAAAACCTAATCAAGTTGTTCAGACTGCAAAAAGGAAGCCCTAGCACGCAGATAGAAGTCTCAGCAATGGAGAGCTTTAAAAGCTCACCTTTGTGTTGGTATTTCTCTTATTCAGGATAAAAGAGAAAATTATGCTGGAGTACAATTCAAAATAATAACAGGTTCAGTCACTGTAGTCTTTCTAAACAGCCCAAAGATTACACGTTCTCATTATCTCTGGGGTGTGTTAGAAAAATCTCTATGTGTGCAATTTCCAGCTAAGCTTCTTCAGGAAGAAGTCTATTTACCAAAAGCCTTAAAGAACATCAAGAGTAGGAGGCTCACAGGCAAGGGCAGTTCACATCATACAAGTCTTTATGTAGTAGTGCTTGCTCTTTGCTTGCTCTTAGCTGTTCATGCAGGCAGACCCATTCAGTCCCCCTGAGCCAAAGGGACCTCCACCAAAAGAAAATTGGCCAGGGTCACATTCATGTTCATCTGCATAAAGAAGCTATTACAAAACAAACAAGCCAGGTGTGAATTTAAAGTACAATAGCCAATTGTCTTGTTTCTTTTAGAGCTCTGGCTCCAGCAGGTTTCACTGGCCTGGCAACAGAATCTGCTGTTGCCAGATGGACATCTGCCTATGTCATTTGGAGGTTTCTGATTCCATTACAAGAGTGTTCCTGAGTCAGAGGCTGGGCTGCCACAAATGGCAGAATAAAATTAAAGAGAACCATCAGGCATAAAAGACAACCAATAACACATCCTCAACTTAGGTAATTCTTGGCATCTTAAATAATGTCTAATAATAATAATAATTTCTATGTAGTCTGAAAAAAAACTGGCAACAAGGCTTCATAGGATGCCTTACGCTGGATCTGGGAACAGGGTGAAATTCCAAGTGCCCCCAGGAGGCCTTGCCAAATATGATTTAAGTAGCCCACTACTGATCTTCCAGGTGAGGAAGCTGCATTCCGTAGCCTGAGGGCAATGAAGAAAAACTTCAAGGCCTTAGGATGGTTGGTAAAAGAGTCTGGGGCAGAAATTATATTCTCTTGTTTTCTTCCATTTTCAGGTGAGGACAAGGGCTGGAATACAAGAATTCAGGCCATAGATGCCTGGCTATAAGACTGGCAGGGCATCCAAGAATACGAGGCAGGGCTTTGGATTCTTTGATAATGGCTGGTTTTAGAAGATGCCAGACATGACTGTTGCACATGGGAAAGGTATCTCAGAAGGGAAAAAAGGGTTCATTCAGAGACCTTTAAACTAGATCGAAGAGGGGTGGGGTTGTTGCTGGGTGGACACCAGTGGGGCAGCACTCCAGTATTGATGAAGACCATGAGGCCTCCCACCTTTCTAGGCTGCAGTTAGTGCTCAGCTGTCTCCCTGAAATGCGTGAACACCAATGCCTGCAGCGTGGGGAATAAGCAGGACAAGTTAGAAATCTGTGTCCAGCTGGTGGCAATTACAGAGAGCTGGTGGGACAGCTCACATGACTGGAATGTGGTCATGGACAGCTGTGTCCTTTTCAGGAGGGACAGGCCAGCAAGGCAGGATGGTGGAGTAGCTCTTTCTGTGGAAGACCAACCGAGTCTTGAACCAATTGAGTTCTGTCCAGAGGTGGATGAAGAGAGAGTTAAGGGTTTGTGGGTGTGGATTATGGTGCAAGCTGGCATGGGTGACACTGCCGCGGGTGTCTATTACAGGCCACAGATTGGGACAAGGAAGTTGATGTTGCCTATTACAGGCAGCTGACAGCAGCCTCATAGCTATAGGCTTTGGTTCTCACGGGTGATTTCAACTACTCTGATATTTGCTGGAATTTGCTGATATGCCAGCCATCTACAGTCCAGGAAGTTCCTCCAGTGTGTTGGTGACAACTTCCTGATGCAAATGGTCAAAGAGCCCACTAGGAGAAGAGTGCTGTTGGGTCTTATAGTAACCAAAAGGAGGGTATGGTTGAAGCAGCGAAGGTTGCAGTGGCATGAGATGGTGGAGTTCAGGATCCCAAGTGGCAGGAACAGAAGCAGAATCACAACCCTGGACTTCAGGAGGCCCAACTTTGGCCTTTTCAAGCAATTGCTATGGGAAGTCCCATGGGACAGAGTACTGGCAGATAAGGGAGCCAAAATAGTTGGTTAACATTCAAAGACAACTTCTTTCAAGCCCAAGATCAGAGCATCCCAACAGGTGGGAAATCCAGAAAAGGCTGTGTGGTTAAACAGGGAGCTGTTATGCAAACACAAGAGGTAGAAGAAAGTTTATAGATCATGGAAGGAGAGGATGGACACTTGGAATGATTATAAGGCTCTAGTCAGAAGATGTAGGGACACAACTAGGAAAGCCAAGGCTTCCCTGGAATTAAACCTTGTAAGAGAGGTCAAGGGCAACAGAAAGGGCTTTTTCAAATACACTGCATGTAAAACTAAAATTAGAGGCATGTAGGCCCACTGTTGAATGAGGTGGGTGCTCTGGTTGCAGAGGATACAGAGAAAGCAGAGATACTGAATGCCTTCTTTGCCTCTGTTTATACTGATGAGCCCCAGACTTCTGAGGCCCCAGAGGAAGTAGGGACGAAAGACAAGTTTAGTCCCCCAAGGATCGGTACTGAGACCAGTCCTATTCAATCTATTCATTAATGACTTGGATGTGGGATTAGATGCAATGTCAGCAAATATACTGATGACACAAAGCTGGGAGGAGCGGCTGACACCCCAGCAGGCTGTGCTGCCATTCAGTGGAACCAAGAAAGGCTGGAGAGCTGGGTTAGGAGACACTGAATGTAAAATAACTAGGGTAGTCTTGCATCTGGCCAAGAACAAACCCAGGTACCAGTTTGGGAACTAACTTGCTGGAGAGCAGCATAGGACAAAGGGACCTGGGAGTCCTGGTGGACAGCAGGATCACCATGAGCCAGCAATGTGCCCTTGTGGCCAGGAAGGCCAATGGCAACCTGGGGTGGATCAGAAAGGGGGTGGTTAGGAGATTAGGAGAGGTTCTCCTCCCCCTTTACTCTGCCCTGGTGAGATCACATCTGGAATATCGTGTCCAGTTGTGGGCCCCTCAGTGCAAGAAGGATACGGAACTGCTGGAGAAAGTCTAGTGCAGAGCTACAAAGATGATGAAGGGAGTGGAGCATTTCCCTTATGAGGAAAGACTGAGGGAGCTGGGTCTCTCTTTAACTTGGAGGAGACTGAGGGGTGATCGCATTAATGTTGATAGATATCTGAAGGGTGGGTGTCAGAAGGATGGAGCCAGGCTCTGCTAAGTGACATCCAATGATAGGACACGGAGCAATAGATGTGAGCTGGAACAGAGGATGTTCCATATCAATATGAGAAGGAACTTCTTCACAGTGAGGGTTGCAGAGTACTGCAACAGGCTGCCCAAGGGAAGTTATGGAGTCTCCGTCTCTGGAGATATTTAAAACCTGTGTGGACATGTTCCTGTGCAACTTGATCTAGGTGATGCTGCTGTGGCAGGGGATTGGACTAGATGATCTTTAAAGGTCCCTTCCAATCCCTAATGTTCTGTGATTCTGTGTAAAATGGTATCTTTCACAACATCTAATATGAGCTTCTTCTCTCATAAATTGGTCTTCACAGACCAACAGAATTCTGTTAGTTCCACCCAACTGAGTTTATAGGCAACACATTTTGAAATAATGAATTGTATAAAAATAACTACACACGTGGGCAACCTTCCGAGAAGTGTAAGGCCAACTAGATCTTTTTATATATCCATGGGTCCTTAGACTTTGGTCTGAATGGTTACAAAAATGCACTACAACCTGAAATACTTTAAAACCAGAGATTGTCTCCTAACTTTTCACATATGTTTTAGTACTGTGAAGGAAATAAAAAGGGGGAAAAAAGTTAATGAAAAGGCAGGCTTCAAAATTACTCTTAAAATACACTTTTGGTCATGCTTTTACTTCTTGCTCAGGAACGTTTAAGTAATGATGGATAAAGTTCACCTTTATGAGTATAAATAGAACTTGAAAGGTCATGAGTTATGTAAAAAAATTGGCCACAATTACTTTTCTTGGTGCTTCAGAATTATTTCTACATCTTCTAAGAAACGTCTGTTCCTGTTTCTCCAAAGAGCCTCCAGGAGACCATTCTAGCTTCTGAAAAGGCAAGGACAGCCATGTTTCAAGTACATGTTAGGCTACATGATAAGCCTCATACTGCATTTTGCTGATCACATCAGGCTCCAAAATAGCAAATATTATAACTTCATAACAGCAAATTATGTTCTTGCTGCAGCAGACAGCCATTTCACTTGGATTTAAAGAAGTCATCCTTTCATGTTCCAGCAAGAAGTTCTGCCTCCGGTTCTCACAACCTTCCTGCACTATCTTCAATGCTATCACTTCCCCCATTTTGTAGCAGTGAGTAGCATAAATAAACACTTTTATTACAAAAGCATTCACAATGTCATTTCTCTGTAACAAAGCCATCAACACTTATAAGGAGCGTTTGCATCAGTTTGAAAACTTAGTTCTGACAAAGAGGATCTACATGTCATGTGTTTCAAGGAACAAGTCAAAATGGCTAACATGAGCATTTCGATACTGGATCCCCAGCAAAATGTCACTGCTGTTGAAAAGTAGAACTGCTGTTTCTCTAAAGATGTTGTTTCCACTTGACAACCACAACTCCGGAGAAGTTATCCACAGTTAGGTCTTCCCCTGTCCTTTTTTTTTTTAAAATAATGAAAAAGACATTGTGGCAGTCATTACAAAAACCATTCAGTGTGTATAGCTGGAATGATGCCAAAGCCAGATGAAGGTGCAGTCTGCCACTTGCCTTGGAGGTGTTCCTTCCTCCTCCTGTTAGGATGCCAGTGAGATTCTGGCTGTGCTATGAAATATTTTGAAGGTGCCCAGGGACAAAATACAGAAGTGTTGTAGGACTCCAAAGATTCATGCTTTTTGGTGGCCAACCTAACTTTGTGTGTGTCTGCATGCATGTGTCTCCTCCAACGGTTTGCACTACGTGTGTCTCAGCCTGCATTTCCACATTATCCAACCCTCCAAAGGCCAAATCACCCATTCTTGGTTTTAGTACTGCCAGCTATCCTGACGGCAGGACTTTGAACCTTGCCATGAGGCAGATGGCAGCTTTTCCTCACGTTTCCTCTTTCCTCAGCATGGCTGCCACTTTCCAGTTTGGATAAATGGATTTACAGGAACTATTTTACCTCTGTGTTTCCCCGTGTGGCTGCAAGGCTGGGCTTCAGTACTAGCATTGTCCTCTACTGCTTTTAGAGAGACTGAAGTTGTGCCCAGTGACAAAGAGATAGGAGTTGTAGGCCAGTTGTCAAACTGGGGGCTTGGAGAGATCTGAGAGGGGCTGAAGCATGGGGAGGACAGAGGCCTGGCATAGCATTGCCATTGAAGGGCTCAGATGGACAGGTGGTAGAAACCATGCATAACCTGTTGGCAGAGGGAAACCATGGCACAACAGGAAAAAAACTGCACATGACAACCTCAGGTCTTATGTGGGACTGGGACAGAGGTGCTGCTGTGGCTTCCCTTGCATGAAATCATAGAATCATAGGATCATTAGGGATTGGAAGGGACCTCGAAAGATCATTTAGTCCAATCCCCCTGCCACAGTAGGATCACCCAGACCAAGTTGCACAGGAACATATCCAGGCGGGTTTTAAAAGTCTCCAGTGAAGGAGACTCCACAACCACCCTGGGCAGCCTGTTCCAGTTCTCTGTCACCCTCACTGGGAAGAAGTTCCTTCTTATATTTATATAGAAACTCCTATGTTTGAGCTTACAACCGTTGCCCCTCATCCTATCACTAGATGACATTGAGAAGAGCCTGGCTCCATCCTCTTGACAACCACTCTTCACATATTTATAGGCATTAATGAGGTCACCCCTCAGTCTCCTCTTCTCCAAGCTCAAGAGACCCAGCTCCCTCAGCCTCTCCTCAGAAGGGAGGTGCTCCACATCCTTCATCATCTTCGTTGCCCTACACTAGACTCCTTCCAGCAGCTCCACATCCCTCTTGAGCTGAGGGGCTCAGAACTGAACATGATACTCCAGATGTGGTCTCACCAGTGCAGAGTAGAGGGACAGATAAACTTGTCTTGATCTGCTAATCATCTCTCTTCTGATCCACCCCAGGGTGCTGTTGGCCCTCTTGGCCACAAGAGCACATTGCTGGCTCATAGTCATGCTGCTGTCCACCAGGACACCCAGGTCCCTTTCATCTAAGCTACTCTCCACCAGCTCAGTCCCCAGCTTATACTGGTACCTGGGGTTGTTCTTGCCCAGATGCAAGACTCTGCACTTACTCTCATTAAATTTTTCTCAGCCCAGGTCTCCAGCCTGTCCAGATCTCGCTGAATGGCAGCACAGTCTGCTGGGGTGTCGGCGACACCACCCAGCTTTGTGTCATCAGCAAACTTGCTGACAGTGCATGCCAATCCCTCAACGATCTAAGTCATCAATGAATAGATTGAACAGGACCGGTCCCAGCACCGATCCCTGGGGCACTCCACTAGATACAGGCCTCCAACTAGACTCTGTCCCATTGACCACCACTCTCTGGCTTCTATCCTGCAGCCAGTTTACAATCCACCTTACTACCTGAAAATCCAGGCCACACTGCCTCAGTTTGGCTGCAAGGATGCTGCGAGAGACCGTGTCAAACGCCTTACTCAAGATAGACCACATCCACCGCTCTGCCATCATCTATCCCCTTGGTTATGCCCTCATAAAAGGCTATCAGATTGGTCAAGCATGACTTTCCCTTTGTAAAGCCATGCTGACTGTCCCTAATAACCCTCCTGTCCTTGATGTGCCTGGAAACAGTCTCTAGAACAAATTGTTCCATGACCTTTCCTGGGATGGAGGTGAGGCTGACTGGTGAGGCTACCTGGGTCCTCCTTCTAATCGTTTCTGAAAACTGGAGTGACATTTGCTATCCTCCAGTCCCTAGGCACCTCTCCTGATCCCCCTGAATTAGCAAAGATGATGGAGAGTAGCTTAGCAATGACTTCGGCCATCTCCCTTAGTACATGTGGGTGCATCCCATCTGGGCCCATGGATTTGTGTACATCCAGTTTGCTGAACTTATTCCTAACCCAGTCCTCACCAACTGAGGCAGGCTCCTCTCTTGCCTCAACTTCCTCTGGAATCACATCAATCTGGGGCTTGATAGCAGGTCAGCCCCCAGAAGTATAGACAGAGGCAAAGAAGGTGTTCAATTTCTCTGCTTTCTCTGTATCCTCTGTCTCCAGGGCACCCATCTCATTCAGCAGGGGTCCTACATTGCCTCTAGTTTTAGTTTTACCTGCTATATATTTGAAGAAGCTCTTTTTGTTGCCTTTGACCTCTCTTGCAAGGTTTAATTCCAAGGAGGCCTTGGCTTTTCTAGTTGCATCCTTATGTTCTCTCACCAGAGCCTTATAATCACCCCAAGCGGCCAGCCCCTCCTTCCATGACCTATAGGCTTTCTTCTTCCTCTTTAGTTTGCCCAGCAGCTCCCTGTTTAACCACACAGGTCTTCTGGGTCCCTTCCTTGACTTCTTTCCTGTTGGGATGCTCTTGTGTTGTGCTTCAAGAAAGTGGTCTTCGCATGTTGACCATCTACCCTGAGCTCCTTTACCTGCCAGTACCCTGTCCCATGGGATTTCCCCCAGAAATTGCTTGAAAAGGCACAAAGTTTGTCCTCCTGAAGTCCAGTGTTGTGATTTTGCTAGCTATTCTGTTCCTACTATACGAGACCCTGAACTCCACCATCTCATGGTCACTGCAGCCAAGGCTGCCCTCAACCTTCACTGCTTCAGCCAGACCCGCCTTGTTGGTGAGTACAAGATCCAGCAGTGCTCCTCTCCTAGTGGGCTCCTCCACCATTTGCATCAGGAAATTGTCACCAGTGCACTGAAGGAACCTCCTGGACTGTGGGTGGCTGGCTGAGTGGGTCTTCCAGCAAATATCAGGGTAGTTAAAATCCCCCAGGAGAACCAGAGCCTATAGCTGTGAGGCTGCTGTCAGCTGCCTGTAGAAGACCTCACTGACTTCTTCATTATTATCTGGTGGCCTGTAATAGACACCCACGGCAGTGTTACCCATGCCAGCCTGTACCTTAACATGCACCCACAAACTCTCAATTCTCTCTTCTTCTGCCCCGGAAGGAACTCAATACATTCCAGTTGCTCCCTCCACNACTCCTGTCCCAGAACCCTTTTTCCCCTCTGAGATAAACTCCTCCCATACCTATCTGCTAGGTCTGGTGTCTGAAAGAACCCAAAACCCTGCCTGTAACACCAGTCTTGTAGCCAGGCGTTAATGGACTGAGTCCTTCTATTCCAGCCTGTGTCCTCACCCCAAAATGGAAGAAATGACGAGAATACAATTTGTGCCCCAGACTCTTTCACCAAACGTCCTAATGCCTTAAGGTCTTTCTTCATTCCCTTCAAGCTATGGAATACAGCTTCCTCCCGACTTGTCTGGACGATCAGTAGTGGGTTATAGTCAGCTGATCTCACCAGGTTAGGGAGCAACCCAGTGACATCCCTGATTCGGGCTCCAGGTAAACTGCAGACTTCCCTATGATGGGGGTCAACTCTGCATATTGGGCCCTCAGTCCCTTTCAGGAGCGAGTCTCCAATAACTAGGATCCTTCTCTTCTTTGTGGAGGAGGTTATCATAGTACCAGAAGCCTTCCTGGATTTATACGACTTTGCCAGGACCTTCAGTGTGGGTTCTGTATCCTCTATATCCTTATTAGATTGGCTGTCTTCAAATAGGGCCTTATATCTATTACTTAGTGGCAACTGGGGAGGTGTGCCAGGCAAGGGTGGTACCCGCCTTTCTGCCATGGTCCTGTACTTGGCTCCACTCACCCATTCTACATGGGCTTCTGTCCTCCACCTTAGAACTATAGGATATGCCCCCCCCGAATCTGGCTCTTATTTAATCATTGTCCAGACTGCTGAGCCTGGTTCCACCTGTCTACCTCTATTTCAGCCTCTCTAGTTCTCCTGAGCGTTTCTAGTTCAGCCTGTGGCCTTTCAACCTCATCTTGCACCTGTGCTGCCCAGTCAAGCAGATAATCTACCTGCTCGCACTGTACGCAGCCAGGAAGATGAGAAAAAACTCTGCATTCTTGGCAGCCTGTTACCAGCACAACCTCATCTTGTTGAGGGACCTCTGTTTGGGTTCCCAGCTCCAAATGCAGCTGCGACCAAAGCCTGGCCTTTTTTTTTTTTCCCACCCGGAGGCTGAAGCAGATAAAGCAGCTAAAGCAGCTGTGCTCTCACTGCTGCCTGCGGTCTGAGCGTGACTTCCGGTTTCACGTCCCTCAAAGACTCCGGCTCCGCAGCCCCTGCGGTGCTTGACTGGCTTCCCCCGCGAGAGCAATCAATTCCACTGGCTTGTTCCCTGCTTCCTGCAAGCTTTCCCGGTCAGGGAACCGCCAGATCACCCAAAAACCTCGATAAAACAGCATTTGGGGACGGGCGGTCTCGCTGCTGCCTGCGGTCAATGAGAACCAAAAGAAGATATTTATCTCCTTGCTGTTTGACAATTTAAAACTGTTTTTAATTTAATGATTTTTGTTACATGTAACTCAGGCACTTATTTTAAATTATTATTGACATGGACCACAGGATCATCTGGTTCCAACTCCCCCACCCTAGATCAGGCTGGACAGAGCCTCATCCAGCCTGGTCTTAAACACCTCCAAGGATGGGGCCTCTACCACCTTCCTGAGCAAACCATTCCAGGCTCTCACCACTTTCACGGTGAAGAACTTCCTCCTCACACCCACTCTAAATCTACCCACCTCCAGCTTTGCTCCTTTCCCCCTAGTCCTGTCGCTACCTGGCATCCTAAAAAGCCCCTCCCCAGCCTTTTTGTAGGCCCCCTTCAGATACTGGAAGGCCACTGTTGCGTTAAAGGGGGCAGTGGATTTAGCAGGGAGTAAACTCCTTTACTTTACAGGTCCAAATCCTGTGCAATATCCAATTTCACACTATGAGTCCGATAACCAGGTCGGATTCACTCAATAGTGCCACACTATGAGTTTGTATAACTCAGATTCACTCGATAGTGTGTTCTGTTCTCGTCTAGCCACAATCTATGGACTCGCGCGGTGTCCAGTGAGGAACGGCAAGGCTAGTTCACGTGAACAAGAGTAATTTATTAGAGCAACAGATTTACAGGTTCTTTATGGATTGTTGGTGATGACTACTGTATGCAAAATATGTGTACACAAATATTAAAATTACCAAAGCATTAAGATAAAAAGCAGCTCTATACTAGATAGATTATAAAAGTAACTCTATAGAGATTTATAAAGTTCTCGAGAAGATTTGTATCTCACCCAAAGGCATCCCTATGGGGGGGGAAGGAGGTCTCAGCCAGTCGACTGATTCCTAGGAGTCAGAGGTCCACGAATATTCCCCAACTTGTTCAGGATGATATCTTCCCCTCCCTGTTCCCCTTTTTGCGGGCTATTTTATATTATTTTTTTATCTGCAAGGTGGAGCTTGAGTGACTCTAGTCATACATGTTTTTGTTTCTGATTGATGTAAAATTTAGTGATTCATGAAAAAGATGACAGAAAGATGACTCAGGTTTGCAAGAGTACAGCTTTATCTTCTTCGAAGTACCAGTACGTTCCCATCTGGTACATCTTATCACAGGCCTTGGCCACGGCTGCACATTTCCTCACAAGGGTTGACCGCAATGCCTTCGTATTGCTTCACCCCTCATGGTTTGCAGACCCAGTTGCCTGGAGAACCATCAGAGGACGGGATTTCTTGTGTTCCAGCTGTACTCTACCCTAGAGGCTTAGAACTTTCCTTAATGTGCAAATAATGCTAGGTTTAGTTTTTAAGTTATCCCATAGCCACAATAAGGTCACCTGGGAGCCTCTTCTTCTCCAGACTGAACAGCCCCAACTCTCTCAGTCTGGCCTCATAGTAGAGGGGCTCCAGCCCTCTGATCATCCTCGTGGCCCTCCTCTGCACTCACTGGTCCCTTCTAACCCTGACAGACTATATGGCTTGGTGTAGGTGATCCTGCAGTGGCAGTGGGATTGTACTAGATGAAATTTCAAGGTCCCTTCCAATCCCTAATGATTCTATGATTCTATGTTTTTAGCATGTGAAAAATAATTATTTAAACAAAACTTAAGATTCCAACAACATAAAATTATTATTCTAAAATGTTTCCAGGAGTTAACATGATGGCTAATGCACAAAAACACTCTTACAGAGAGAGATTGTGGTTATTTTTATTAGCCAGAAGCCTGAAAGACTTAAAGTCTTAAATAAAATCTGACCATCAGTATGAAATTTTGAACCTAGCCAGGAAGGTCAAAGGGAACACCAAGAGTTTCTACAGGTATATGAATGGTAAAAAGAAGACAAGGGAAGGGGTGGGCCCCCTCAGAAAGGAAACAGGTGAGGTGGTTACAAGTGACATGGAAAAGGCTGAGGTTCTCAATGACTCATTTCCCTCAGTCTTCACTGGAAAGGCCTCCAGCCACACTCCTGGAGTCATGGAAATTAACAGCAGGCACTGCAAGGTAGAACTGTCCATCATAAGTGAAGATCTGCTTCGTGATCACCTGAAGGACCTGAAAGTGTTCAAGTCCATGGGAACCGATGGGATACGCTCACGGGTCCTGAGAGAACTGGCAGATGAGGTTGCTAGACCCCTGTCTATTATATTCCAAAAATCATGGTGGTCTGGTGAAGTCCCCACTGACTGGAAAAGGGGAAACATAATTCCTATTTTAAAAAGGGTAGGAAGGAGAAGCCAGGGAACTACAGGCCAGTCAGTCTCACCTCTGTGCTCGGTAAGATCATGGAGCAAATCCTCCTGAAGGCACTGCTGAGACAGGAGATTTGTGAAGAGGTGATTTGGTACAATCAGCATGGCTTCACTAAGGCAAATCCTGCCTGACAAAACGGGAGGCCTTCTATGAACAGGTCACAACATTAATGGATGAGGGCCAAGCGACTGATGTCATTTACCTGGACCTGGGCAAAGCCTTTGACACACATTCTGGTCTCCAAGCTGGTGGACCATGGGTTTGATGGGTGGACCACTAGATGGGTAAGGAACTGGCTTGTTGGCCACACCCAGAGAGTAGTTATTGATGGATCCATGTCCAAGAGGAGGCCAGTGACAAGCAGAGTCCCTCAGGGATCAGTCCTGGGAAAAGTCTTGTTCAACACCTTAGTTGGTGACATGGACAGAGGCATTGAGTGCACCCTCAGCAACTTTGCTGATGACACAAATCTCTATGAGGCCAGACGGAGAGAGTTGGGGCTGTTCAGCCTGGAGAAGAGGAGGCTCCCAGGTGACCTTGTTGTGGCCTTCCAGTATCTGAAGGGGGCCTACAAAAAGGCTGGGGAGGGGCTTTTTAGGATGTCAGGTAGCGACAGGATTAGGGGGAAAGGAGCAAAGCTGGAGGTGGGTAGATTTAGAGTGGGTGTGAGGAGGAAGCTCTTCAACGTGAGACTGCTTAGAGCCTGGAATGGGTTGCCCAGGAAGGTGGTGGAGCCCCTGTCCCTGGATTTAAGGCTGGGCTGGATGGGGCTCTGTCCAGCCTGGTCTAGGGTGGGGTGTCCCTGCCCATGGTAGGGTGTTGGAACGGGATGATCCTGTGGTCTCTTCTAACCCTGACTGACTGTATGGTTTGGTCTGGGTGATCCTGCTGTGGCAGGGGGGTGGGACTATATGATCTTTTGAGGTCGCTTCCAACCCCTAATGATTCTATGATAAATATGCGCCCCCTTTAACTGCTACAGTGACTTTCTGTTCTATTTCCTAGTTTATAAACATTGTAGATCGTCAGTGTATCCTCAGGAAATTAAACTGGTTAGTTAATTTTATCACAATTCTACCTATCTTTAAATAAGCATTTCAGAACTGCTTTCAAATTCTGCAGACTGTAGCCCCATTCATACTGCAGGGCTGCTGCTATCAGATCATTCTTACTCCACACTAAAATAGGAGAAAAAAAAATAAAATCTAGCATGGAGAAAGCTCACTTCATGGTATTTGTATGACAGTTGTTTTACTAGCTGTTCTGGAAAAGAAAAGAGATACCATTCATCTAACTGCAGATAATATTTATCCGTGCTGCTCATGTGGGAAACTTGCTATGAACTTTTGTGTACCCAGTGTCAAAAGTTCTGAAACAGCATTAACATTCATCGTTTCATTCACCGTACCACTGGTGTTCAGGCTCCTAACCCCTGATCCTTCAAACTGATGAAGAGAGTACTAAGTCTTTTAATTTTAATGATGCTGTCTTAGGCATTAGCGTCAGTGAGGTCAGACTTAACCAGACCTAAAGCCTGAACTGTGCAAGGGCTTAACACCACCTATGCAGAGTAAGTAAGACCTTGGGTGTTCGTTCTCTACCTGAAGTACAGTATACGGCCTGCAACATGTTGTCCCAAAGTCAGAGGACTGTCTGGTGCTGCATGTTGTTCTTTCATCTTTTTAACTGAAAATTTGTCTTGAACTTCAGTAGAGTCCCAAGTAAACCACATTACTGTATTCAAGAGGCAGGAGATATTAAATCTATCTTTGGTATAGACAGGAATAGTTTATGCATACAAGATATGTATTCCCTTACAGATCACATCTAATGATGCTCAAAAGATCTTCTCCTATACCCTCCCAGGACTTAGGAGAAGAAAGAAAAAATGAAATGACAGCACACCCTGATCTATCCATGGCATCACAGAAACAGGTTATACTCCACAGACTTTTTTCTCCAAAAATTCAAACACATAAATGCTTTTTAGCACTCACTTCTCAAATCAGACTGTGAGGTCAACTTTATGAGTCAGGCTGTCACAACTGCAATACAAGATTCCAGGGGTACTGCAGTATTTCCTAAGTTGATGACCTCAAGTACAGCTTAACATTGCTATTAGGCTGCACTGGAACTATATGTGTCTGACCCACACAGGAAAGTGGGGAGCCAAATCTCAAGAACTGAGAACAACTTTAAGGCTATTAAGATTCCACAGATGCACAAATAATCAAACACAAAAGCTCTCCTAAAAGCACCAAATTCTCTTAAAGTGACTGTGTCTGAACTGATTACTCAGCACATTTATTCACAGCAGCTGACAGAAGCATGAATCAGTGCTAAAACCACATGCTATTTTGACTGACATTGGAAGAAAACCAGCTAGACCTGCTGGATGTTTTGACATGTCTTGGTAAATCAAAGTGATTTTATGAGTTAATATTGTAAGGCAACAAGAAATCAGCTAGGAAGAAACTTAATCTAGAAAGAGTAGCTAGTAGTCTTTGTTAAAGTAAATCATTGTATTGACTTTCTTTATTTAATAACTCATCCACTTCAAGTAACAGGGGAATGTGCTCAGACTGAAGTCAGCGAAGAAACAGATTTTAAAGGGAATTTAGGATTACTTTCAATAAGTTACATTTAATGATATTTGTTAATAGAGTATTAAGTATGTTTGTGATGCTCACACTGCAAAGAAGTTGTACAATTCAGTATTTCAAAAAATGCATTATCTGTTGCCAGCATTAAAGGAGCATTTTATTTTCTTTATATGCACATAACTTTGGGAATACTTTATGTATAATAACTCACATACTTTCATGGTTTTCGGTAGCTTTCCCATGGAAACATTTCAGTAGGTATATGGAATTTAATTCCCACTTTACTATTACACAAGTGAAGGAATTAACAAATATTCAGCTTTTCTCTCCTGTGTCGAAAGAAACAGGTCCTCTCCATGGACAGACAGAGGTGGTGTCTTCTGGCCACAATGGAGACACTGAATGCCTTTTTTATCAGAAATGCTGACTACTGTATAAATTATTCCTGCCTTGCTGCAGCAAAAGCTAACAATAGCAATTTCAATAAAACAAAATCACCTACTGGTATCTAAGTCTCATGGCCTTGAGGATACAAAATTATATGAACACTATAATGTGAAGGTCTTACCCACATTCTTCTCCATGATGGTTTTTTCTGCCTACTTGAGAAGCAACATTAATTGGTCCTTCAGTAGAATAATCCCCTGCCTTCCAGAAACCAATATTTTTGTAAATATTGGGACTACAGATGCAAGCCAAAGTCGGTATCAATACACGGAGTACTGCTGATGTAAACTTCTTTTCAGAAGTGTCAATCTCCAGGAATGGAATCCAGGATCTGTAGTTATAAAATTATTGTTATGGAGTAACAGTTTTAATTGCTATGCAATTTTAATTACTAAATTACTAAAGTGTGTAGTCTGGAAAACTGTAATAATGGACCAGCTCTTAATTGCCTCATTGAAAATTCAGGAATGTGGTTCCAACTTTTAAAATAAAATTAACTTATTTTCGTTGCTTATAGGACTCCACAATTAATAAAGAAGAAATTTAAATTCCAACTAAATATGCTATTGCTAACCGCTTGTCTTCCCTTTGGATATATGCAGTAGAAACAGTTCCACATCTGACAAAGAACCATTTTCTTCCTTTTAAATTACCACAGAGTTTCAGTATTCCATTAAAATCATTACATGTTTTTGGTAATATTTTTGTGGATTACATTGCATTAGAGGCTCTTACGATGATGTCACCATGCTAGAGTCATCTAGAAAGGTTTCTTCTCTTTGATGCTGGGTCATGTACTTTGTTCCCATTTAAACAAACAGCATCTAAAAGACTGAAGGGCTGAAGAGGCTGAGAAGACTGGGTTGTCAAAAGTAGTAATGAAACAGGGATGGAAGCAGAGTGCTTCTGGTTTATGCAGCTCAGAAAGTTTTTATGTTACTTTTCTTCCACAGTTTCCCTGGGGAGAAAGACTGAGAATACAGGCTTCTGTCACCCTTTCCTCAGGAAGGAAGAGCACTTCCACTTTGTATAATCAAGTAGTGAAGATGTGGGTTCAGACTCCCTCGGGCAGAGCAGGGATGTGAACTGGTTTTACCACATCCTCAGTGAATATTCCAGTACTGGAAAGAGCTGAGGTTATTCCTCCTCTCAGCCTATGAATCAAGAATTTTGTTTCTTAAGTGATTCAGGAAAAGTGATAGGCTCTGAAATATTGTCAAAATGTGAAAAAGAAACTGTTCTAGTCTGCTCTAGAGCAGCTTTTTTTCCTTTTAGTAACTAAAATGCAGCAGATAGCTTAGCAGTTTTCTACATTCAAGGCAGTAAGTCTAGCTTCTCAAAAGGATTCTTTCCTAGGTGGTCAGACTGACATCCCCATCAGGACAGGTAGTTTGTTGTCTCACCTTTTGGAGTCAGTGCACAATTTTCATGCCTCAGGGACAATCACAAGATCTATGTTCATTTCTTCCTTGACTCTTCCTGTACCGTGTTCAAGAAATGTATTGAGCCTAGATGTTTTTCTCCACCTTGGCAGAGCACTGTGTTACAGTTTCAGGCCTGCCAGAACTAGTCTTATTTAATTGCCTGCTCCATCACACCAGGCATCTTCACAGAGCATTGTGAGGAAGCACCTCCTTGATCACTTTGCATTTGGAGTCCATCGCTGGGAGCCAACTCTCACCACATATCCTGAAGTAAGTATCTGTATGCCCTGAAAGCATAAAGCCTCCTCCTTTCATTTTCGTTCCTCCAAAGCCTTGACATCTGGTAAATGCTGTTCACTCCCTTTTTGAAACTAAACGACTACATTACTTAAGAATGAAGAATGTATTTTTTTTATCTTGCTCTACTTTAATCTGGAATGTCTTATGATAAAGTTGGATAATTCTCTATTTCCTGTTTTGTAGTAATAGGTTGCACACCTAGATATGAAAGTAGTCCGTGTGCTGAAGTATTGAGTTGGTTCTTTTCCCTTGTTTACATAGTTCTAAAATTCCAGAAAAAGATCAAGATACTGAAAATACAAAGGAACAACTTGATTAACTTTTATTTAAAAAGGAGAGTAATATAGAGATTTTGCAGTGTATACCTGATATTAAGACTTTGTGCTTTTAAATACTGGTGATAAAATCAGTTTGTTAAAGAAATAATCCATAAGAACTGAAAAATAACAGGTACAATAGTAAATTTTTGTTATTATTCTAAGTATATTTCATGTAAGTGCAATTTCCTACAATTTTCCAATTCTACAATTAGATTTCTAATTTCCCAAACCACAGATACACCAACATTTTGTCTGTATACCCTACATTTCTGAGCCTGGAGGCTTGTAGCTGGAGAGGTGGGGGCTGATGCCACAGCAGCATCTCTTAGGCATCCTTCAAAAGCCTTCCTGTCACTCCGGTACTCCCACTCTTCTGAAAAGGGTCCCAAATCCCCAAACTGAAACATACTGACAATAAAATACACAGTGGCATGTAAGTACAGTAATGGGAGATTCGAACCAATGTGAACTTTTTAAGCACTTACCAAAAAATAAGGGCACTCAAAAAGATGGATGTTTAACCACAATTTGTAATCCATTTTCAGGGCAATGGCTGTGATGCAGTATTTGCTTGCACAGCTCAGAGTAAAGTGAAGAAGGGATGTCTTTGCAGTCAAGAATGAAAAGCTTCTGTTTGGACTTTGCTGCTTTGTCATGATAATTGCACCTGCACAAATAAGTTCATCAGAGTAGCTGCAATTGTAGCTGCAATTACCTCCTTAATGTTTTTGAACATCTTCAGAGAAGACAGATGCTTCTGGCCAAGCCAAATAAACAAGCAACTTCATGGCAGATTTTTCTGCCATGATCCTGTGAGGCGTGGTTTTGTCTATCTTATTTGCAATGACAACTGAAAGAGAGAACTGAAGTACTTTGGGTTTGGTAAGGGGTTGAAGCTGGGCAGACATGGAGCAGATGAAGGTACTCCCCATGTAAGAGGCAACTTTGCTGGCTGCAGCTGTTGCTACTACTCTTGTCGTGTATTTCCATCCATATAAGGTCAGAACAGTCCTGTGCTGCGAAATGGGCCCAGCAGCTCCATGAAGACACAAAAAAGCCTGAAAAAAACTGTGCTCTTCAAAAGCCTGTGTCTATATCACATACATCAACCCACCATAGATCCCTTTACCTTTTCTTGATTTCAGTTTGATTCCCAAGAGCCATTTGCAGATGAGGAATGGGTTTCACCACCCTATTTCAGCAGGACTCTGTCACTGATCTTTCATGGGTATCTCTGAGGTAAGGCTGGCAGGGTAGAAAGAGGAGCCCCCACCTCAACGCTGCCCTGAAGTCATGCTGCCCCTGTGCCCTTAACGTGCTTTTAACATCATTTCTCTCTAGAGTATTAAGCAACACAGGGTGACCTGCTTTAGATCGGGGAAGTATTGCCTGACATAACCAAGCCTGCACCTCTGGAGCACCTGAGGCATGGGCAAACCCAAGTCCTCAAGGCCAAAAGGTGCCATGGGATCTTATCCCAGAATCTGTGTTTTTTCACCTAGTGTGCCAACAGTGAACACACATTCAGTGCTGAGGGATTCCTTTATTGCAGGTTTGGGCAAAGCTGGGAGCTAAGTGGACATCTGCAGAGTTAGCTCCCCGGACTGTAAAAGCAGTCACTCATTTATAGAATCCAAATTAGCATAATGAATAATATTCATTATTTATAAAGTTTCTACTGGTGATCACAAGTTCAGTCCTAAAACTAATTGGCTACATTATTCCTCACTTCAAATTAAAGTGATAATGTAGGTTAGACATTAGGAAAAACCTCTTTACTGAAAGGGCCGTCAGGCATTGGAACACACTGCCCAAGGAGGTGGTTCAATCGCCATCCCTGGACAAGTTCAAAGGCTCGTGGATATGGCGGTTAGGGACGTAGTACAGTGGGTTAGTGGTGAGTCTGCTACAGTTAGGTTGAGGGATGGACTCAACGATTTTAAGGCCTTTTTGTGTCTACACAACCCTACAGTTCCAGCAGAAACACCTCGGGTTAGTACAACACTCACAGATCAGTAGCAGTCACAAACCCCCGCCTTCAACAGCAGCCCCGGGTCACCCCCCGCGGCCCCGAGGCGGTCCGGCGGCGCCCGCGGACTCCACCTCCCGGCATGCCGCGGGGCAGGGCGGTGCGAGCAGCGGCGCATGCCCGCCCTGCCCTCGCGCCCGGCGCTCCTGCCTCCCCCTGAGNCCCGGCTCCGGCTCCGGCCCCGGAGCAGGAGCGGAAATTGGAGCAGGAAAAGCTGTCGGGGGTCGTGAAGAGCGTCCACCGGCGGCTGCGCAAGAAGTACCGGGAAGGTAACCGGGGAGGGGAGTCCCCACGGGGTGTGTTTGTGTCCCCTCCTAACGCGGACCCCGTCGCTGCCAGCCGCGGCCGAGCCGGTGCGGGGCCCCTGCCGAAGGGGGTGTGTCGTGGAGTGGTGGGGGGGGCTGTGGCTGGCAGCGCTGGGAGATCTCCAGGCTCGCTTCCTCCTGGGCTAAAGGTGCTGCCGAGTCTGTGTGCGGACACGGCTCCGTGTGGCACGGCATTACCGCTGCCGGTGACAATGGCACATCGCTACAACAAGGCCTTTCACCACAGGCAGTTTCCAAGTCGTGTACGGCAGTGCTTTACCTAACTGGGATCTGCAGGAGTGGAGAAGACAGTAGATCCTGAGTGCTGGGATAGTCTGAATGGAGATCTGGCGAATCATAGAATATTAGGGGTTGGACCTCTTCTGATCATCTAGTCCAACCTCCCTGCCTAGAGCTGGATTCTCTGGAGCAGATCGCACAGGAACATGTCCAGGCGGGTTTTGAATGGCTCCAGAGACAGAGACTCTGCAACCTCTCTGGGCAGCCTGCTTTTAAGAAGTGCTCTGTTACCCTCAAAGTAAAGTTTCTCCTTATGTTCAAGTTTAATCTCTTGTGTTTCAATTTATGCTCATTGCAACTTGTCCTTTCATGGGACACCACGGAGGAGAGACTGGTCGCATCACCCTGATGCTTGTTCTTTAGGCACTTTTAAGTATTTATGATACCTCCCCTCAGTCTTCTTCAGGCTCAGCAAGTCCAGCACTCTCAGTCTCCTCTCATTAAGATATTTGCTCCAGCCCCTTGGTTGTCTTTGTGGCTTTGCACTGGATTCTCTGCAGTAGCTCACTCACCTCCTTGAACTGAGGACTCCAAAACTGGGTGCAGTATTCGAGATGCAGCCTAATCAGTGCGGAGTAGAGGAGGAGAAACCTCCCTTGAGAGGAGGGGGTTTTTGTGAACTGTTTATGCCTCCTGTCTTCAGGCATGGATGGATAGCTTAGTTTGGAACCCAAAGCGAAAGACTTGGGGAAAAGCTGTTACAGAATAAACGACTTAGTCTGTGAAAAATCTACTTTGTCATCAGCATTAATGCCCTTATGAAAGGATCTTATGGGTGTTATTGGAATGCTTAAAACCTCCCAGAAATGCTTTCAGATGAGTGTCAGAGTTGAGATTTGTTTGATAACATTTTTAGCCTCATTGGATTCTTTATAAACTGTTCATTCTCCTTAACACACAGGTAAGCAAAAAAAAAATCCAGTTTGTTCTTTCAATGAATCCAAAGTTCTTGCTGACCTGGTGCATACCTCAAGAAGAACACTTATAAAATGAGAACTCTTCTAATTGCATGCACTAGTTCTCACCTGTCCTGTATGGCTGCATATGACACTTCTGTTAAAGTGACAAGGTCATTGCACTTTCTGGACTTCTGAGGTCTCCACAGGAGCCTGTCCATGGGATTTGGGCATCAGTTTTTGTGTAGGTGCTGATCAACAGTCACTGTTTGTTTTGCCCTTAAGTGAGCCAGAACTGGAGGGAGAATCTCCCTTGTTCTTTTAACATTTAGGTGAAGGAACACAGTATGTTTAAACAGTTAAATCCTTGTGAAAGAACCCAGTGTTAGTTGGTCATATTTCTCTGTTATTTCCAAGCATCTGTAGATTAAGACAGACGTTGACACTTTTAACTTAAAAAACGTGTGAGCAATCTCTGTAAGAACTGATTTTTTTTTAGGTGAGAGCTTAATTTACGTGGAAGTCTATTTAAACTTCCTTATCAGCAAAGAGCAGGTTAGTGTGCATGGATAAGTTATGTTTTATCTTTAGTTCCGTGTACTTGTTGAAAGCAAAAAGTACCTTACTACCAGTAAATCATGTGAAAGTTTTACAGTGATTTTTCTAGTAGCTCTAAATTAGCAAATTGTATGTATTCTCATGAAGAGAATTAAAACCCAAACAGTTCATCACATCACATCTGTGCAACAGGGCCAGATCCACCCAATACTTACTCCTTCCACAGTAGGTGGTCTGTACAAGTTAGTACTTAGTAGTCACAGTACTTTGTACTTCAGTTTTTTTCAACTTCAGAATTTTTGTTTTGGAGTCTTCTCCCTGTGTTTCTCAGTGCTTCTAAAAGCAGACTTGAGATTCTCCTTCCTAAGCGCCTTTAATGTTATTCTGAAATTGTGATGCCAGTATGTGCTTGTCTTCTCCAGGATCTTTTTGTGTTTTGTTTTCTAATACTCAGAGACAAAATACCCTGACAAAATCAAAATGGATGGTTTCATAAAGACAAGTGAAAAAAACAACAAATAATCATTACGTTCTCAGTACCAATTGATTTATAAATTGGTTATGAAAAAGTAAAGATAAAAAATGCATCCTTGGTTATATGTTTATTATATGCTTATTACACAAGAAGTACCTCTTGTGTTTACAGCGCAGTGCACCCACCTCCATATGGAGCAGAAAAGAGCTGTCTAGATCTCTGTATAATTCTAGAATGTGTTTTTTGTTGGGTTTGTTTGCTTTTTTATACTCTGCCTGTTTTCACATTTACATGAATTCTGTGAAGCTAATTTCCATTTTGTCTAAATAAGCAAACAGTACTAGAATTGCTGTTGCGTGGACTTTAGTGCTTTGTCTTTATGTACCAAAATAGAATTGTATATTAATTTTGTTGGTGGAGTAAGAAGCATGTTGAGTATCCTTCAGAAAGTTATAGAATTATGTTGCACAGCTTGAATAAGTGTAAGAAAACCCTTGGTATTGCAGTACAGTCATAAGTTACTGTCTTCTGTTGGAAGTGTTGAGGGAAATAGATACTTCCTTGGGACACCAAGATGTTTGTTGATAGAAGTTATGCAGGCTTGATTTTAATAAGTTGATTTCTTTGAGAGTTAATTTGCCTTGCTGATGTTAGCAAGCCTTGAGTTTCAGAATTGTAAAAGGAAAGCCAGTGTATTATCTGACTTTCTTATAACTGGCACCATAGTTATCATTTTGTTTCAGTTCCCACAATAGTTACCCTCTTTCTTGAAGATGAGCCAGTGGGAAAATGACACTGTGCTTCGAAACTGCAAGCTTAACATTTTTCTGAAGAAGTTGCATATTTGTTGAAGTGTAAAAGTAGTGTTTCTTAACTAGGGATGCTTCAGAACACATTTTTTGCAGTTGCTGGGGAATTACTGCAGTAGAGTTTAGTCAGTTTCATATAATCTAAAGGGTATGATTTTTATTTTTTGTTATAACTTGAGATTCATTAAACATAAGTCTCGTCTTTTTTAATTTCTACGTTTGTTGAACCACTTTTACTTGTAAGTGTAGTGGGTGGATTTTGTATGTACTGTAGCTCATGTCATGCCACAGTATCAGACCATGCCAGTGCATTTATGATAAGCATTTGCCATGTTCAAAATAGTTCAGCTGAAACTCTTGTAAATTTGCACAGATGTGCATTTTGTTGTTGTTGTTGTTAACTTCGTCAGCAATTTTAACTTTTTTTACTCTGTTACTAGTAGTTACCTTTTCTTGTTTTTGGGATATTATTAAATTATTATTACTTCCAGTGGGATTATAAATATTTTTTCTCCTTTTTCATCTTCTAGTAGTTTTTTAAATTTCCTTTTCTTCCCCTTACATCTTTGCTTTGGTTAGTTAGTAAATAAAGAAGGGAAACATGGCAGATTTGGTATATTGTGATTGCAGGTTTTTCTTTTTGTACTGTGGTTCTTATGGTAGTATTATCTGTCATATACTTTTAAATGGTTTAATGAAGTTTAACAAATGAGTTTGTGTTTTTTAAAGTGTGAGGGGAAAAACTAAAGTGTTTTGGTGGGTTTTTTTTTTATTATGGTGCTTGGTCTTTGTTCACACTGAATGCGTCAACTAAATCATTAGTAAGTTGTTTCATACTACTTTAGGCAATAATGAAGACAGAGAAAACCTGTCTAGTGGTTCCTAAAATTACACATAATTTCTCAGGCTAGCCTGTGAACTTTGTCCTCATGAAGAAAACATTCTTAAGTGAGAAAAAAACACACTGAGGTTCACTTAAGAGTGTATCTCATTAGCATGAGAGTCATATTTTTCTCAAGTTTTACTTCTGTTTCCTGTCCAACTGGATTAGTTTAATCTTAATTACTTTGAACACCTACATGAATTTCAAAAGCTAAAATTGCTCTTAAGTGCGCAGTTATTCACTTTTGAGAAACTTCAGGGTTCTGCATGCTTGACATAAGCAAGTAGAGAGTGCAGACCCTGTTACAACATGGAGATGGAGGGAAAAGACCCTCAATTTTTGGTTTAGTCTCTTGCCTAGTGCTGTTGCCTGGTACCAAAGGTGACTCCAAATTTTAGAGGAGCTTCCTCTGTGCAGCTTTTGGGCATCTGCAGCCATGGACTAGGGCCAGTTGCATACATGCATGTATGTTGCATATATGGTGTGTGTGCTGATGTTTGTCAAGCCTGATAGACAGGCTTGTAAAAGCAGAGTCAGTGGTTTGTAGGGAACTAAACATCATCTATTGAACATTTGCTGTGTGATATTAGTTTGTTTCCAGTTGCGTGTAGCCAAGTAGGTTTACTTTTTACCATGATAAAAATCCCTTCCACTGATACAGAGACAGCCCATATTCCTCCCAGTTGTTTATTACTGATTTTGTTACTGTAGTTATGCAGAGCTCTGTTTATTAAGTAAACATCTGTGCAGCATAACCTTTAGGTGGGTTTGTATGTAATCCAGAAAGATGGTTTACAAGATCCTTTACTTCTCCCAAGAAATCACGTATTGAGTACAAGAGGGAAAAAAGTTACTGAGGTATCTGTGAAGGTAATGTATGAAATATTTTACTGTGTGCTCACTAAAAAATTTCATTTCTTCTGTATACCAGTTAAGCCTGTTCTGGACTAGAATCACACAGAACTTACACTTGTCCTCATATCACCGAAGCTGATGAAACCTTTATAGGTAGATCTCTAATTCTTTCAAAAAAAAGATTTGTTGACCGCTTTAAAGAAATTGTTGATAACTTTAATAAGAACTTTGTCAAATCCAGAGAATTGGGTGAAATTTACAGGACTCTGCCTAATTATAAGAAGTCGCCTGAGTGCTTAAGTGGTTTAGAAGATTAATGTGAGAAGTGTTGTTCTGAAGTCAGTTTCTTTATGGTCTCTTCCTTTCTTGTGTTTTTCATGAAAAACATTGAGAGTTTTAAGCTCTTCCTGATGTGAAACAGGAAACATTCTGAAATATTGGCATTTTTCACAGGACAGGAAGGCTTTGTCACTGAGCTCTACACGATAAGCCAACAGTTGTTATTCCTTTCTTTTAAATACTGTAGAAACAAATCTAGGTTTTCAAGAACTCCATTTGTCTTTCTCCGCTTGCATTAACTTCTACGAAGTAACACTAGCTGCTACATTTTCAAGCAACTGAAACTGAAGTCCATTGGACTGAAATTAAAAATGATATTTTGATATTTTATTCCGTGAGCACTAAGATACAGTTGCCTTTACAGTTTTCACACCACAAGTTTGCAGTTGAACTTTTATTAGAAATCCCATAATATTTTAGAATTTGGGGGATTTAATTGTTTGTATAATTTAGTTAGCCCACAGATTTTTGAAAGTGCCTTGGCTACCGCCCAGACCTGCATCCATTGAAGAAACAGCTACATTTAACATCTTTCACCAGTTCTTCCTTGTCTTGGAAGATGGTGTTCCTGTTGCAGGGTCAGCATAATGAATTCTACACCTGTGTCTCAGCCCCTTCCGATTTTTGTTCCTGTGTTTGCACAAATCTACCAGTAATTTCTGTTAATGTGTTTACATCTGTCTTGGTGCTGTTAAGGTGCAGCACATAGTTCATCCCAGAACACCAGGTCTGGGGTGTTGGTTTCCCATAGAGTTGATCCAGCACCTGGGGGTGGTAATTGCTTAAACTATCACAAGTAGGCTCCCCACTGTTTCTGTGAAAAACATCAGAGATTTATAGCAGATCTGAGACATAGATCATTCTTTAGGGTGATAAAACTGACCCTGGCAGGTGCTTTAAATTGCAGATTAATTGTTCCCTGTGGGTCTGTTTATCTGTTTTTAAACAGATGGATAAGAAGTTTACTTGACAGGTCAGATGTAAACCTCCACAACTGGTCAAATGAATCCATTCTGTGCAAGTTGAAGGGAGAATGATGACCACTAATAATGAGACAGATGGAAAAAATGAGGTTGTTAAACCTTTTATTTTTAAGCTTTTATTGTGAAATATTTAGCATAAATCCTATGAAGCCTAAAGCAAACACTAGAAGAAAAATATTAGCTGTGATTTATTGAACTTTGTTCGAGTTGAATTTATGTCCTGTATTTAGACATGTAAGACTGGAATATACCAAAGCAAAAAAATACCTAAATTTGTCTTTCCCAAAAATACTGAATATGCTGGTTTTAGTAAGTTCAGTAAGTTTCTAGTTTATCTTGTATAAACGAAAGTTTTAAATGGCATAGTACTAGCTGGTATTCCTCGTGTAATTAATCTTATTAATCGTTTGTACAGTATCCAGACATTTAGTAGTACAGCTAAATTTCAACTGACGAGTCACTGCTAATTATAAAATTTTGTCAGATACTTATAGGAATGTGATTGCAGCTTTAGCCCAGTAGGATTTCTTCACACATCTGCTTTTGAGAATGTTGTAGAAGCCCGTTTATTGTTTCTAACAAGTAAGTGAGAGGCAGTCCTAAGAGGTTAAAAATGAGACGGGTTTTTTCCATTCCACAGTGCATTGCCTCAAAAAAAGAAAGCTCCAAGATCTTGCCAGACATCTGGCAGCCTAAGGTCTGAAGTTATCTAGCACTGTCATGGACACTCATTACTTGTGCTGATAGGTGTGCTTTTTCCAGTGAGCCATTCAAACAGCTTTATTAGTAACTACTGTATAAAAATGAACATCACTTTTGCTTGTCTTTCATGGTTAGACAATGTATTTAGCTTATGTTCTCCTCTACCAGAGCTGTCAAAGGTTCACATTAGAATGTTAAACAGAAGAATTGAAAGGGAGTGGATTCAATTTGCTCTGGTTTTGTTTTCATGTTAGTTTTTTTTTACAGTACTAATTTCTGTCAGAATGTAGGTAGTCAAGATTTCAAAACCTTAAACCCTTGTTTGAATTTCTTTTCAGTTATAGCTACCTAACATTCAGAAAATTGTATTTTCCCAAAAGGAAATGATGGCTGTTCTAAATTCAGTTTTCCTCAAGTGTTCAAAAAACTGTTTCCTTTGGAGGCAGTTGTTGATTGACATCTAAACCCATGTTGCATCTACATGAAGCTCAAGTGCATGGTGTCAGTTGAATTTTGGGATGTAGAATCTTGTGATAGATGAAGTATTAGGTACTTGGTTTTGAGATGTCGGAGATGACTGCACTGTTTTTCTGAGGAGAATGAATGGAATGAAGGAAACCAGTAATTATAAAACTTGTCATTTGGATGCAGATAATACTTTTACCTATATGATTTAACCGTTTTACTGCTTGATAAAGCAATGATTGAAATCAGTTGTTGGGGTTTTAACCCATTCCAAAACAAAACATAATGCCTTTAGCAAAACTGAACTTTATTTATGTAGGGGGCTTGCATTTATATAGGGGGCTTGCATTTTGTTAAAAATTCCATTGTTTGTTCTGTCAGAGGTAGACAAATAATTGACTACTTAATTTTTCTCTATTTCGTAAATAACAGTTCAATTAAGCACTCTAAAAATAAACGTCTTTTTAAAATAAAAGACAAAAATGTAGGATGGAGGAAAGCTGAATTTTTGTTCTTAAAAATAGAATGGAGAGAAAAGTTACAGTATGGGATCATCTCACCAAGAATGGCATATCTGGCCTTCTCACAGTGTGCTTGGGACCTTTGAGATCTTGCAAATACATTTGGAGTGAGGAGAGTTCTTACTGAACTTGTATGACTCTTTTTTTTTCTTTATTAAAAACATTTTCAGTTACTGAAACTCACAACTAGCTTTATGTCTTTACTGCTGTTTCCCACAACTAAATCTGTACTGTAATTAGTATAATTTTAAAATAACTTCTCCATGTCTGACTTCTTCTCTTTGTGACAGGATTTAGCAACCAGTGATTACTCTGTGGTTGGGTTTGGAGATATGATTTGGCTATTCTGTGGGCAATATTAGTGTGAGTGGAAACTAGAGGGATTAATCTGTTCTAGGTAAATACTGGAATTTTTTTACTGCACTAGAAAATACTTATAAAAAACATCTGCAGATTGGTCAATAATTTATTCACTGATAGAAAGCTATGAACTTTGGGCATTTTTTTGTTTTAAAGGAATAGTTAATCTCAAAGGTGAAGAGTAGGTAGATAATTTTCTAGACAATTCTGGATAGAAAGGAGAGCAAACATAAATAATTTCAAAATAATGTCACTCATGATTTAAGACAGGCATTATGGCTCCTATTATGAGTCAGGCTTGGTAGTCTACATTTCCACATGGATGTTGGCATTCCTTCATGGACATCTGACATGTTTTAAGATCTCTAAAGAGTTAGTGTTTAAAACAGGTTTTAAGTCATATAAAAAAATACATAGTGAGAGTCTTAGGTAGCCTTGGTCTTTGTACTGCAGTATGGTCATTAGTACATGAGATTAGAGGTTTTAATGCACAAAATCAAATATTAACCTTAAGATGTGTTTGAAGATGCAGGACTTTTAAAATTATTATTGCTATCCATTCTTTAGATTAGGCTACCACAAACTTCTATTTCATTTACAGCATTATTCATTGATTAACAGAAGATTTTATTTATTTCTTTAATAACCATTAGTTTTGCAGTGAAACCTTATTGCATGTTTTACTGCCTTTTTGGTTACACAAGCAATAAATAATTAATAAATATTTAACTCCAGTAGAGTTAATGCAATTTTTGCACAAGGTTTATAATGTAGTGTTTAAAAAATTAATATACAGTGCATTATAATATACTGTTTGAAAAATTGAATACATAGCCCTGCTCTGCTCTGGTTCTCTGTTTGAAATTGGATGCCGCAAGACCTGCTGTAGTCACTACCTCAAAATCTTCACAGATAGGAAGCATTATTTGCATTTTAAACTTAATTACTGGAGCATGATCATGGAACTTAGGTTCCTGTAAATCTAATGTGCCTGTTTGTGCCTTTTCGAAGCTCTGGAGAAGAATGGCATGGAGGAAAAAGCCTAAAGAGCTCACTACTTTGGTACTTGTTCAAGCGAAACTGGATCTCAGACCCTTCTTAAGTCCATGCACAGTGGTTTTGGAGCTTATGTTAACAAAAAAGCAGACAAATGGATATCACATGAAACCCAGAATTTACAGTGGGCCAACAGTAGGTACTTAGACAAAGATGTATGAGAAGTGCAGCTGAAGCATCACTGCATGCTTGCTTACATTTCTGTGTTTCAGTGATTTCATGGTCAAGGAGCTCCTGAGTTAGAAACTGTATCTTGAATGTAGGGTTTGTCATGGATTTTCTTCCCTTAGTTTGCACAGCTACATGAACTTCAGGCTTTATATTTTGTGAAGAAATAACTTTTTTTTCTCAATTTTTATTTCTTTGAAGGTGTCTTTGTATGCTTTTCCTGAATTATCTTCTATCTAGAACAACGAGAAGTTATTCTGTATTATATTTCCTCTGTCACTTGTGACCTTGTGGAGGTCTGTCCTCTTCCTGCTTTCATCTGCTGCTTTTTTTTGCCTCTGAGGTGTTTCTCATACAGAGGCTGTCCTGTATCTGTCCCACACAGCAGCTTTCTTTGTCTGTAGTCCTGCTGTATTGGCAGAAGAAAACAAAGCAGAAGTGACTTGGTATAGGATGTATGATGGAATTAACTTTGTGATTCATTTCCTATATTGTTCTGCCTGTCTCTCTTCATATTCTGTATCTTTCAGTTTTATTTTCTTGTCAGTTCAGTGCCTAGAAGCTGTAACTCGCCGACAGCTCTGTTGTAACCCAAGCTTCATGACCCATTATGCTGCTAGTTAGCTCTGGGTCTATTGCTGTATACCTAAATTTAAGATGCCTTTTCTGTGGAGCCTTTTGACTCCTTGGATGTTCAGAAAGAAGTGCAAATCTCTTGCACTTCTTCAGAAAGAAGAGCTGCTCTGAGAGCAGGGTTGAGTGTAAGGAGGGGTAGCTGCTTTGCTCTAAGAAATGACTGGTTAGTTAAGAACATATTTGCATATTTCTGCTTCCCTAACTGTCTTAATTTCTGAAGTTTTAAGGAAAAGTGGTATTTGGAAATAGAATAATTGCAGAATAATATACCAAATGAAGTAATGGGCTAAAAGAAGAACAGTATTAAACTTGAAATTTTGTATTTGTGACATTTTTCCCCCAGTAAGTGTTCACTCATTTACTTCTTTCTAATTAGCTGTGTATTCTTCAAACAAAACTTCAGCAACTGCCTGTCTTTTGAGGATTTCACAGCTGTTTGGAACATGCAGCAAGATTCAGAGTGTTGTGGCAGAGAAACTATGAATCTTTATCTAAATTGCACCAGACTTAATTGGTTTTTGAAACTACACTCTGGGCTGGGCTAGTGCTTTCTGGCCTGTTGCTGGGTACATTCTGCACTTTGCTGACATAAGAGAAAAGATTGGTAAGAGTTATTCTTGTTTTGCCTCCTTTGCTGGTAGTCCACTGTCTGTACCATTTCTTGCTCTCTGTCATCAGTGTAGTATGTGCTGCCCTGCATGACTGCTTCTACGTAACGCTCTCCTGAAAGCTCTGGAAAAGAGACCCACAGGTTTTAGCAGAAACCCCTTTGGGGCCTGTGTGCTTCTCTGCTCCAGTGGTCAGTTGACAGCCACCCTAGCACCATTTCTTATAAAGCATATTTCTCTAAACTTGGATCATTGGAGAAATAATTAAAATAGAATACTACTTTGGGGTACTTTTGGGGTCTTGTTTATCACCTTTTTTATATGCTTGTTGAATGGTAAGCAGAATTAGTGATTTCTTGCATAGCTTTCCTGGTTTCTTTAAATCATGACCACTCCCATCTCAACTGCCGTCTCACACAAGGGTATAAACACCTAATTTTAAACGTGACTCATTTTGATGATAGTACAAGTATGCTAGATGATTATTTTTGCAGACAAAATTGCTGTGACATCCTTAAACCCAACTTAAATAGGGAGTAACCTGGATGGTTGTTTTAAGTCTTCTCAGTTTGCTATTGTCTGTACTTGTCTGTCGCACCCAGTCTTGCACAAAATGGAGGACAGGTGAGGTGAGAGTTACTGCTTTGCACGCATGAGGGGGGAAAAAAAGGTGACCACTGAAAGAAATCTGTTGCCTACTGCTCATTAAAACAAAGCACATAAATAAAAAAGCCATACATGGGTTAGAAACAGAAATCTCTTCCTGGTATGGCTCATACTGTAAGCCACTTTCAGGCCAGTCATTAATAGTTAGCTTATATGCTTGGTGCAATTTTAAAATATTTCTTTGTAATACGAAGGTGCTACAAAAAATGTTTCTGGAACCATATAAAGTTTTCTGGTTGTACCAGTCAAAGCTGAAATTGTAGCTCTGGTCTGGAAAAATATTTGGCACTATCAGCTTCTAGGTGCAAAATCAGTAAAAAAGATTACTTCTACAAGTTTAGAATACACGTGTACAGACATTAATAGTTAAGAAACACAACAGAAATGAGTGAAGGTTATACCAGTGAGCATGTTTTATTCTGAGGCAGAAACATTCTTTTTGTAAGGTATACCAAGTATTTGTGAGCTGCAGAAACCACAACAGGAATTGTGGCTAGCCATGACTAGCAGTGCATGGTGTAGAGCAAGCTGGGAGAAGTGGATACTTGAGGAGCAAAAGAGGGAGAACCATCATGTTTATTTACTTTCAAGTGCCAGGATTTATCCTGCAAGATTTCGTTTCAGCAATGCGAGAAGCATGGAAATAAATCTGTCCCTAGAGATCAGCAGACAAGTTTATCTGATTTTCTGACAGTAGTCAGTTTGATTCTTCCGTACTTTCCCCTAGAAATTAATTCATTGGGACGGGCTAGGTTTGGCAGACAACATTGAAGGTTTGAGTGTCTTTTCTAGGGTATCCAAGGAAATCTGTGGTCTGGATTAAGCTTTCTTTTCAGCATTTTTGCATGTAATGTATCACCTACAGTATTTGCCATGAATGTGAATGCTATAAGGAAGCATTTCAGTCATTCATTTCTGGCATGTTGGTCGTTGTAATAATGCTCATGAACTGCAACCCGAAAGCAAAACTTCCTGGGGACTTGAATTACATAAAACAAACTGAACAAAAGGACTATACTAAGAATATTGCTAGTTTCTCAAGTACCCACTACAGCCTCTTCCTTTTCCAAAAACTGGGATGTTGTGTTTGACTAGAGAAAGAGGACCTTGTTTTTGTTACACACAGGTAAGGTAATCTCTTGGTACCTTATGTAACTTCTTTTAATTGGAAGATGGGGACTTTGCCATGAAGATAATGTGACACTTTATCTAATGTGCAGTTTTTGTTGTTGCTGTTTTGTTTAGTGGGAGACTTTGATAAGATCTGGCGTGAGCACTGCGAGGATGAGGAAACTCTCTGTGAATATGCTGTGGCAATGAAAAACCTTGCAGATAATCACTGGGCAAAAACTTATGAAGGAGAAGGCCGGATTGAGTGGTGTTGCAGGTAACTCTTAAATGTATTTGGAAGTTGCAAGAGTGCACTTGTAGTTTAAGGTACAAGGCTTGAATTATGGGGATTTTTTTTCTTTTTTTGGCCGATTTTTAAGATTTATTCTGTAACAGTGATTTATTTATTCTTAAACCAAATGCCTTTTTACTGTTTCAACTTATTCAGGAAGTAGTTTATGATTTGTTATGAAGTAGTTTATGATTTGTTTCAACTATCTTCAGCAAACAACCGTTTTTTTCCTTCCCGTACTGAAGCTGTTTTCAGGTAAACCTATGAAGTATTTTATTTGTCTGTACATTTCAACCTAAACTAAGCAAAGGCAGTGAATGTAGCTCAAGTTTAATTTTCAGGGCTTTGATTTGATTTGTGTGTAAAATAATGTTTCATCTCTAAATGCAAATACCTGGTGCTTAATTCTCAAGTCTTCATCTGGTTCGACAGACTTTAACCTCTGTGAAACCTGTTTTAAATAGGTTTTAAACTAGATTTCTGTAGATCACATGGCTAGTTTTTGTTGGGTTATCAGATTTGGAATGTCATAACGTGTGGTCAGCTTAACTATTTCAGTTATGGAGGAAAACCAACTCCTAAAAGAGAAGAAATGATTGTCATTCAGGATTTCTGCATCCAAAGTATACTACAGAACCTGTACAGCAAAATAAACAAAATATTGTTCAAATCTAACTGGGAAAGTAATTTTTTAGTGATTCTTCCTTTAGGAATGACTTTAGACAAGTGAAAAGTAATCTTTATGGCCAATCTATAGGTCTTGCGGGTGAACGTTGCAAAGTGCTGAGCAAAAGGCAGCAAAGTAGAGTAAATGTGGTTTCATTAAATTTAAAATCATTACATGAGTTAGTTGAGGCCACAAAACAAAAGAGAAAAAGAGGGGAAATGACTGCAACAGTTGGCTTAGAGTACATCTAAGTGGCAGCTTGAGCTGTGCTGCAGCTTCTGGAAATGGAGCAACTAATGGCAAGCCGGTTTCCTTTTTCCTTTCAATAAATTTAATTATTTGGAAACCATTCCTTTAATTATCAGTCTTTCTTCCTTTAGCTTAAAAGCTCGCTCACATAGTTGTTTCTTTATAGATCTTTTAGACCCTCTTTCTCGCATGTTTTGTGTGTCTAACGCAGTTAGAAGGTGCAGCGGTTGTAAAGAGTTATGCCCCAAAGTGGAGACGACTCCAGTGGTCTTGTCAGGGGTAAATCAAATAAGGAAATACTACTGATGTTGTAGTAAACTTTTGTTTATACTGTTGACCGTGTTTGGTAGGTTTTTTTGTGTGTGTTTTTTTGTAGTTGTGTGTTTTTAGTGGATTTGAGTTTTGTTTTTTGGGGGTGCTTTTTTGTTATGGGTGTGACACTTATTTATGCTCACTTGTGATCCCCGGCTGCCCGTTTTTCTTTTACAGGCTTCCTCATTTTGCTATCTTTGTTTCTTTGTATTTCTGCTACTCATTGCTTCTGTGGAAACGCTGATATGTGTATTTCACTTTACTAAATTACACTCCTTTGAATAGTACTGAATTCTAATACTGCCATTTCTTACAGCATCTTCCTCTGTCTCATCTTGGCATTGTTCGCTAATCACTTATGAGGAGTACCAACTGCTGTTCCCATGTTCAGGTGATCTGTGAAAAAACTAATTGTATTGGACCCAGGGCAGATCCCATGGAAAATTGCTCAATATTTTCTTAAGAGTTTGATTGTCAACCAAGATGTGAAGTGTTTTTCAATAGAACCGTGTGCGCTTACTTTAATCTCGCCTGAACAGTATTCCCTTACCTTGCAGCAAGTTTGTCTGTTACCCTGTAGGACAGGACAATGGTTTTTGTGGATGGGGAGGAACAGTCGGTGGCCTGTGTATTGGAAAGTTTTGTCTGTGTCTCATTTTGTTTCTGTTTATAGTTTCCTAGATTAACAGAGTAATTTTTACTTTTCACTAAATATCCAGTTTTGGCCTTGCAGCGTGAAATCATATTAAGAAGAGAATCCACCTGGTAAGAGATGCTGAACTGCTTTGTGTTAGTAAAGCTTCAATTAAAGCCCATACCTTTTCAGTTTGCAAAGTCAAGGGGTCAGTAGAAGAAGAGAGATGCTTTTCACTTCTGTATGCCTCAGATTAAAGAGAGGCCCCTGGCTGGATACCAGAACATATCAGATGGAGTTTGTGTTCTGCAGTTTTTTTGTTCCTTCTCAAAAGGCCAAGAGGTGCTCCAGACAGATGGCTGGTCCCATTGTTGTTACTCCTCCTTGTGTCTAGGTCCATAATTGCGTACAAGAGGACTTGACTTGCGTGAGACTTCAGTGAAAGCTTTTGCTCAATGCTTTAACTGTGTCACCATGACAGCAAGAAGGTAGCTGATGAAGTTTAATTAGGGAATGGAATGCTGAAAATACTTTCCGGCCATTTGTGCACCCCCGTTTAAGAAAGGGTACTCTGAGCTTTTTTTGGTTTCATTTGATGGAGAAGTGTTTTGTACATTAAGAAAAAACCCTACTAGTCTTTCTTACATTTTCCTTGTAATCTTCTGTATAAACTAGTACCTTATAAAGTACTACAGAGGATGCGGAATAACCACTAGAAAAAGCCGTGTGTGCTTCTCAGGATAAAGAATAACAAGAATATTTCTTTCAGCGTTTCTCCTTTCATAAGTCTTTCCAAGCATTTAGCTGAGGACAGTGGAAAAGTACTTATACTGACATTAATTCTTAAACCAGATGGCATAAAACATTTTACTTCTGCATTAGCTGCTGATTTAAACAAGCACATATCCAGAATGAGAAACTGTGAAGAATGGGAAACAGTGTATGACAGACAGTGCTGATGACCATATGCTGCATTGTATTGGGCCAGTTTTATTTATTGTTTCAGGGCAACATTATACAACTGTTAACTGGTGGAGAGATGGGGGCAGGAGGGGTTAAAACTTTATCCCCTTCTGGATGTGGATTAAAGATAACAAGTGGTGGTGTAAAATGCCGAGGTAACACTTAACTGTCCTTTTATATCTTTAGAAAACTGAATAGCAAGCAGCAAATTGTATGTGGAAATGACCACTTCTGTTTCTCTCTTATTTATATTACAACACAAAACTTAGCTTATTTTGATTTAATGTTCAAGATTATGTTGACTCTGAATAATTGTCCTCACTCTTAATTTTTGCTGACATAAGTAGGCTGGTGAAGCTTTCTATGGACAAAGAATACCAGCCTGTTGTGGTTCTAGTTAGAACAAAATAAGCTAAACCAGCAGGTTTGCTTGTTTCTGTTGCTTTTGCATCAGTGTTAAGACTTGTGTTGACTTGGCTATTTTTTTTAAATGACAAAAAATCTGCACTTCCAGCTATCATAACAAAGCACTGTCTAGATCTGCTTATTTAAAAAAAGTCTTTTGACCATTTCACAAGCAAACTAAGAAATACAGTCTTGATGAACATAACGTCAGGTGAGCATGTAACTGTTTGGAAAACCATGCAGAGCATAGATGTGACAATTTTATCTGAAAGTGTGGTTTACTGAGAAAGTACTCAGTATCTGTCCCTGCATTCATTACTAATCAATATTTTCATTAGCGTCTGCTAGACTAAAGTCTGTTTATTAAATACGCAAATGAAACCAAACTAAAAAGAACTGTCACTCTGAGAACAGTATTTCAATTACAGTATTTTTAACTATTCTAAATATTATCAACTATACAGGCCAGGGAGTAACTGGTTGTGTCAGTCTCTTAGAAGAGTGTTTGGATTTTGTAGCAGGCCCCAAGCTGAATATGAAACAGTCATAAGGTGCTTTTGCAATAGAAATAAATACGACACCTCAACTACAAGAAAGATAAAGAAGGGATCAAAAATCATCTTAGTTTTTTCCACAAAACCCTTGAGTTCTGTGGGGTTGGATTTTTTGTTTTGCTTTGTTTTGTTTTCTTAGAGTCTGGAGCTGTCTAGCCAAATGAAGAGAAGGCTGAGTAATCTCTTATGGAATTTGAGACTAATAGGTCTCTGCTAGAACTGGGAAACTGATCCTGTTTGGGTTTGGAAGACTGAATGAATGCTTGAAGTCTTTTCAACAGTGTTTGCAGCTTTTTTGATTAATGCAGTCAGTCAAGCAATTCACTTTCAAGACAATGAAATTAAGGAGGTGGCATAAACAGGAGAAGGGAAACAATTTAAAATAGAAGAAACACTTAACGTTCGTTGTTCGTGTTTGTATGAGTCTTCATTTTTGCCCTTAAATACTACTTTGTCTGGGAAAACTATATCTACTGAACAGTAGAGCAGTGATCATATGGTAACTTCTGGCTGTTTTCAAGTTCTTGGAATCATCCAGTATTGAAGAATATTGCCTCTAGAAGCTGGTTTGAGGTGGATGGGCAGACACAATGCCAAATAAACATCTGATTACAGACCAAATTGAATTTCTCAAAAGGAGAATGTCTCAGAACCCTAGAAATGAGACCAAGTATGAAAAACAAAACAGAAAAATGTATGGTATTCAAGTTCCACAGCTTGAAGTTTAACAAAATATGGTGATAAAATGTATAATGTTTTACATCAATAAACCTGGTGTTCTCACCTATGCTGAATATAGGATTTCCGTAATTGAAGCTGGGTGCACATGACAATCACAAAATATTTTCCAATCCAGAGAATACTTTTCTGCTGTACTAGGTACAATTAATGTGAACAAGGGCAACTGAGAATTCTTGCCTGGATTCTCATGGAACGTTGGAGGGTGGTTAGGTTAAACCTACAAGAGGATGTTCTTTTTGTTGTTTTTTCGGGCTTTTTCAGGGCAGAAACTCAGTCAATTGACACTGATAGCCTTATTCCTTAATGTGGGAGGGAGAAACTTTTTGCAGATAGAACACGTAACAAGAAGTCCAGACCTTCTGTCAATTCTGAATATTTTTCTGTATGTTTTCTCTGTACCTTCATTGAATGTCATCTTCAATATTGGATGTAGATTGGTAACCATAAGGAATATAAGTCACCTTTTCCTCAATGTAAAGCAGAAGGAAACGTATAAACGGTATCAAAATCAGTTTTTGGGCTGTAAAGGTATCTGCTTGAAACCCTTGAGAATTGACAACAGCTATCAGACACTGCCTTTTGCCGTGATAAAAGCTGACCTCACCAGCTTTAATTTGGCTGCTTCTTATTACTAGATGAGAAAACCTAACTATAGTTTCTTTCATGGCTGTCAAATTTCTTATGGTGTCTCTTTGGGAATTTCCCTGTACCTTTTTTTTTTTTTAAATGCATTCTATTGAAACCTTTTAATTTTGGTCACTGTACTTGAAAATTAAGCTTTTTTCATTGTTTTTCATTTACTTTCCCTGAAACTTCCTATGTGTGCCCAGCCAAATGGTAGAGCATTGGAGGTCAGCTTGAACAGATTGTATACCTTTTGCCACTTGAAAACAAGTTTCACTGAGAAATGACATAGTTTTGGGGTTGTTTTTTTTCTAAACAAATATTTGAACTGGACAATTTACTCATCTCTGCCAGCAATCTTAAACGTTTTACACTTTAAATGTTTCTTTCACAGTTTGTATAAACTGTAGCTGCTGTTAGCTCAGGAAGCGAGAACATTGCAGAAATCTTCACTGACAAGTATGCTAATTGTAGAGCTAATATTGCATCATCAAAGAACGAATCCTTGAATGTCAGTTAAAAATGGAACTGTGACAGTTCTTAGAATCATAAAACAGTTCCCTTAATTTTGTTTTTCTTTGTAGATAATTAAGCGATCCACTGTTCGTTACTTGAAACAACAAGTAATACTGAAGTTGTTAAATATAGTCTTACACAGCTGCATGCTTAAAGCCTCACTGTGATCAATGATGGCTTTTAATGGGTGTGAAACTAAGTGGCTACATCAACAAGCTACTCTGAGGGTAAACTACAGGCATTACTTCTGGTTAGCTACTGTGCAGAGCTCACTGTCATTCCACAGTGGGTACGTGGTCCACTTCCATGAGGCAAATACATAGACAACTCCTTTGAGGGCCTGGGAGCCAAAAGAGCAACATGTAGTTGTCGTTGTCATCTTTGTAACTTCAGAGAGGCATAAAGTGGAGATAACCCTCAGTGGTTATCAAGTTGCTGGGTTTTTTTGGTTTTGTTGTCATTTGAATGGGTGGATTTGGTACTTTTTAAAAAAATTTTTGATTCCCTGTGGTAAAGCACAGATAAGCAGACTGGAATTTGAATGTGAAGAGTTTTACCCGTCTTTGGCTTCCTGTCAGTCTGGCCTTTCTGTCCACTAGTACAAACTCAGGAGTAAAAGTTGCTCCTCCTCATGGTTAACTTATCTACAGACAAGGAAGGTCGGTTAGGAAGAATTTAGAATTAAGAGAACTCAACTGACATGACGGGGGTGGGAAAAATACCAATTTGCACTAGTACCAAGAATGAGGAAGAAATAGCTTCTCAGTGCCAGGAGGAACTTACCATACACTTTACAAGTAGGTGGTTCTCCTGTGTAACAACTCATTAAGTGTTATGCTGAGCAACATACCAGCTTCTAGTGAGTTGAAAGGCTGATAGCTTCTGTAGTTGAGAAGAAAAAGCAATACGTTCTCCTAAGGTTTTGAAATTTTTTATGTATTCTGACCTACATGTCCACATCAGTGCCAGTGCAAGACGACTTAATCTACCGTTGGTTCTGGATGTTTTAAGAGATGTAATGAGATAAGAGACTTAGCATCTTGCAGGGTCTTTACTGTCACTACTTCATTAGAATAAAAGTAAAGATCTTCTTTCTGGATGTTCCTAAATGGCACTCAGAACTAATAGTTTAAAGCCAATATATGCTTGTAAACAAATCGAATACGGTGTAGAATACACTTTTTTTAGCATGCCAAGAGAAACACTTGCTGTTGGTTCATTGAATCATAAGAGTTAGGGTTAGAAGGGACCTCTGGAGATCATGTAGTCCAACCCCCCTGCTAGAGCAGACTCACCTAGAAAAGATAGCACAGAAACATGTCCAGGTGAGGTTTGAATGTCTCCAGAGAAAGAGACTGTACAACCACTCTGGACAGCCCGTTCCAGTGCTGCGTTGCTCTCACCATGACAGACTTCTTTCTTATGTTTAAATTGAACCTCTTTTGCTTACTGGTTTTTAATCTCTTTCCTTCAGAGTTAAATTACTTCAGTTGCTGATTTCTTTGTTGATTGTGCAGTTGTTGTCATTCCATATATGCAATCTCTAATGGCAGAGGTTAGTATGGTTTCACAGTCTGTGTGGTTCAGCCTGGACTGCTGTGCATTCTTCTGCATGTGATCTTGCTCAATCCTGTTAAGATACATGTTTTATTTTGTTATCCCACCTAGCTTCCCTTTGGTCTGAACATAGCTTTGGTTACTGAAGAATTATAAATGTAAACTTTTTTATTATCAATATAAAGTGTACTGAGTTTATTGCTCACATGGATATGTTTTCTTCACTAAGGTTACTGTCTGCCTTGGAGACTTTCTGTATTTAATGCAAGAACGCATGGGACCTGTTTAAGCAGTACATAAAACTTGCTTGTTTTTAGACATAAGACAGTCTTGAACTTGAGATCCTTGTGTAAGTGTGTCTGCACAGAAATGTGTCCAGGATACCTTCCTTATTGCTTGTTGGCAAGAGTTAGTAACCTGGACGTAATGTGCTACTGTAATTATGCATTTTCTGACTCAAGGTGGTAAATCCCTACTGCCTGAGAGAAAAGCAGCTGCGTATCTGTTTGGTTGTGTGTTTCTTTTCAAGAAACTCAACTGTGATTATGGACTTTTTTTGTTCTCTTACATCTTGTATCATGGAGATATATTTGGTGCCTGTAACGTCTCCAACTCTTAAGTAAGGCCTATGAATTCCAAGTACTACGTCGTGATTTAAACACGTTATAGCAATGTTAATACTTTGTGTAAGGGTGAGTAAGGCTTTTCAATTTCACAGCAACAAATTGTTTCCAATTCTAGTTCCCTTTTTTGAACGTTTTCAGTTATTCTTTAATGTAGTGCTCTTTTCTCAGACAACTGCTAGTTGGAGTGTGCAGGCTTTTCAATTGAACTTTTAAAATAATATTCATGCCTTTAGACTTTTCTGTTCATTTATAACCAGATTATTTTATTCTGGTTCCTATTAGCAGAATAATTAAGTATGGGTGAAAAATGGAAGCTAAAATGAGTCTTTCACAATCATACAGTTGCCACGTTTATTTGTTACCAAAGCCAAACAAAAACCAACCTTGGCAAACCAAATGAAGTTTAAAACCAGTATATGTAAGTTGGCCCGTAGGCCTTCATTATGTTTCTTTTTTCCCCACATTACGTGCTTTGCAAGACACACATGTTTAAAAAGCCTCTGCATTTGTGGGGAGCTTGTGGTACTTGTATGACAGCTGCAGTTTCCCCTCTGGTGATGTTCTGACAAGACTTACTCTGTCTTGCTCTAAAAGCCTATCCAGATAAAACTATTTTGAATCTGTTTACTCAGCTGTGACTTATAGCCTAATTTTTGGAAGTAAATGACCTCTCCATTTCAGGTATGTCTTTGGGTGTATCACATCGTTTCTTAAGCTGATTTACCAAGTTTCAATAAACCCCGTATTTGCTTTAAAACTGACAGCACTTATATCTCTAAAACATCTGTTGTGTGTCTCATCTACACTAATGACCAAAAACAGCATTCTGTTTTTCTGGGGAATTCTTTTTGCCTTTTCAGTGTATGCCGAGAATATTTTCAGAATGGTGGAAAAAGAAAAGCACTTGAGAAAGATGAAAAAAGAGCACTTCTTGCTTCCAAGACCACTCCAGCTTTAAATGTTCCCCAGGCTCCCAAGATTGAAGATCCCTTACCAAACTGTGGCTTAACAAATCATGAAGCCATAACAGAAGAGTAAGTTTTACATGGTTTACTGATAATGAACAGTTTTTTCCTGTCTTTGTGCGATAATATTTCCATGGATGTTTTTTCCTTGTAATGTATTCTATATCTAATGTGTTTTTAATAGCTAAGAAAAGGAAATTTCATGTGAGTATGTCTGTGTTTTCAATAAATAATGTTGTAGTGTTATTTTGTCAGATGCCATTAAAAAATTATTTGTGAGTGATAACTCATTCATTTAAGTGTTAGAGCAATTTCACTTTTTTATGCCATCGGTGTACAATGCAATTTATATTAAGCCTTGAGGTGAAATACTGGAGGTGTTTAATTAAGTTAGAATCTAATGGCTTTTTAGCACTGTTGAAAAGTCAATTGCTTATGTAAGTACTAAGTGCCAAATGTAAATATCAGAGTACTTAAAACTTTCTCTTCATAAATAATTGCAGAGAAACTCTTTATTCCAATTATACATTTCAAAAGGGGTTTTGAATTGTAGAGATTCATTCTAAACATGCTGTCTTCTGAAGACTGGCTCTGCAGAAGTTGTAGTATCCTTGAGGTATTCTCCCAACAACATTTTAAATTTTGCTTTAGACCTTCACTCGAAAGAAATTTGCTTTTGGCATTCAGGAGTAGCTTTTTTACAGTTAGAGTCCCACCCTTCTTTATTTTGTCCTAAATAATATCAACTGTGTGGTTATTCCATGTGTGATTGAAAGAATGTAATATTTTGTAAGTATAATGGAATAATGAATGCCTGATAACTTTCTTTTCATGTTCTTACAGACCAGTTCTTACAACTATCTGCAGTAGTGTTTTTTCTGTTTTGTGAAGAGAGTGATTTCATTATTGTAGCACATCTCTGTGTTCAGCATGTAGTTCAAGTTGGATGTAGTATTAGTTAGGGAAGGAATGAGCATGTTACTGATATTATTACCAAATATGTCTGTCTTTATGAGCTTGTCTTTCATGGTTTCTCATGTTTGTAAAGTAATTTGCAAAAGGCATAAAGATTTCAAATGCCTCAAATTGAATGTGCAAAATGAAAACATTTTCCCCGTTGTTGTCCTATTACAACAAGACAAAACAGATCTTTCCAAAGATGAAGGTAGTGGCCTCTCAGAAGCTGGCTTCCCCAAAAGCCTCCTATATTATACTGTGTCACCCTCCAAATGGATACCTGTTTCTAATGAGAACTGCCAGACACTTTGGCACAAAAGGCTGAGTTACAGATCCCTTATAACATCCCATAATGCTGGCATTTGTTAACACACAATGTTAGCAGCCATTTGTTAGCATCTGTTTGTTTAAATCAATAGGTTTGGTGATCATACCATACTAAAAGCTGATTTTGCCTTCCAGTGGGAGGCCTTGTCATGGTAAAGCACTCTCTCTTTGCATATGCTCAGTCTTTGTATTTCGTAGTTTATACTGGCTGTTGCAGAGCTAACTTCACAAAGGTTTCATCTTGCTACCAGCAGTCTCTAGTCTTAAAATTTGTGCTTCTAACTGTGCATAGAGAAGGTTTTCATTAAATTATTTTAAGTTATTTGTTAGTATGGTGAGGGACAGTGATGTGTTTTAGCATCATTTTCAGAACCTGAAAAATATGTACAATCATAAAGACATTCTGGCAAAAGCAGCATTCATAATATTTGCCTGAGTGAGGAACAAAGGGATTTAGTAGCTGTAAAGACTTAAGCTGTTACAGCACATAGAAATAAAAACTCATGGTTTTTTCCCCTCTGTGTGGGTATTACACAAAGCAGAGTTTCCTGCTGAAATGCTTTTCTAGCATGTCTATAAATATGTGAAGGGTGGGTGTCAGGAGGATGGAGCCAGGCTCTTCTCAATGTCATCTAGTGATAGGACGAGGGGCAATGGTTGTGAGCTGGAACATAGGAGGTTCCACATCAGTATGAGAAGGGACTTCTTCACAGTGAGGGTGACAGAGCACTGGAACTGGCTGCCTGGGGGGCTGTGGAGTCTCCTTCCCTGGAGATGTTTAACCCACCTGGATGTGTTCCTGTGTAACTTGGTCTAGGTGATCCTGCTGTGTCAGGGGAATTGGACTAGATGATCTTTCGAGGTCCCTTCCAATCCCTAATGATTCTATGTCTATACTGAACAGTTAGTGAGGTCAGAATTTTGGTGAGGTTTTTGAACAAGGGATGTGGGGGAACCTGCTCACACACACTTGTTCAACTATTGTCACTCTGTTCTGGTCAAATAAAAATACAAAGAGTTGTGAGATTGTCTGTAAGTATGTCTAAGCCCATGAGTTGTTTAAGCTGCTCTCAATTGGTATTAAACCAGATTGCTTATGCAGGAGCTCTTTCTGACCTTACCTTTACTGGCAAGCAGTTCTAGAAAGTGACTGCACTTTGCTTGATAAGGAGCAAAGGCTGTTGCAGGAATAAGAAGTTCCACAGGTAGTAAAAAAGATGCCAAGAGATTTGGAGACAGGTGAGAAGCACCCAGACAGCTTTTAAATTTTGGTGAACCAAAAGTGCAAAATCTAATGCAACTCAGAAGTTCACTCAGCTGCTTTGATGAACCCTTCTCAGGTTGTTCGTGTCTTTGACAGATTAACGTTGGCGAGTCTCGCAATAACTAATGTGAACAGTCCTTTTTTACTTTCACCTGTGTGAAAAATAATGTCCACATTACTTCCTGCCATCCAAAAATGCTTAATGTCTCTAAAATAACAAGTGTGTCTCTTATGAAACTGGACATTGAAGCGGCTCAGTCTTGCAAGATAAAAGCATCTGTTACCTGTTGTTTACCAGATCCTTCCTTCCATAAATCAATTTCCTCTGTGGTTGATTTTTATGAGTTTTGATTTTTTCTTTTTCATAGAGTATTGTTTGTTTTCCTGTGAAATTAAACAGGCTTAATTTTTAACCTGAATGGTAGAAGTCGCCACCTTTTTGGCGTGAATTCTTTTCAGGTACTTTTTTGACTGTCTCTTAATGTACGTCCTATCATTCCTTCTTTCATTTTTGTTTCAGCAAGCTAAACCTTTCCTTTGCATATCTTTATGCTTGGAAGTTATGCAAGATTTGAGGCATGCCAGTGTTGCCATTCAGACACAGATGTGTAGCTGTGTTCTGCTCTTTGACAGTGGCATAAGGCTTCTGATTTTTTTCCTCTGTCATCTTTGGTAAATAATAAAACTGTAAACCAGGAGATCAACACCTGAAGTGACTAGTTACAGAGATAAAGTGACCTTCCTTATGATCACACTAACTGCTTTATTTCTATCTACTTGCAAGAGAAAACGTACCTTTCTTGTACAGCACCCAGTTGAATAATAGGTGCCTTTTTAAGAGAAACATCTAACTGGTATCCTATTCCTACTGACAATTGACTACCTGGGCATTGCTGCTAAGCTGTTCACTGAACTTGTGCTCTGAGAAGCAGCAAAACCTGACAAACAAGAGGGAGTCAAGACACAAGTGAGCGTCTGAATCTCTGCTACTTTTAAGGTTTCAAAGTACATTTGCATTGAACTTCGAATACAAGGTTCCTTGGACATGACACACCTGTCAGGATGAATTTGCTCTGTATCAAAAGCCTTAGATCTGTTCTGCATTAGTGTAGAAGAGAGATTCTGACTTTTGCTCAGTTTGAAATCGAGAATTGTAGCCTTCCAGGTGCCCCCATGCTGTAGTACTCTAAAGTAGTGTCCTCTTCACCATCAAACATAACGCTGCAGCCAAGAATGCAGGCTTTGTAAGACAGGAAGACAGAGCACATCACATTGTTTTTTACTCTACCATAGGTGAAGTGCCTTTTCCTGGAAATTAAAGGGTTCTGGGTTGTGCAGCTTAATTTTAATCTGAACAAGTATATTATAAATGGAAAGTGTTAAGAACGAAAGTGTTAAGAACTCTAGAGGCCATCACTCTTTGTGGGAAACTTTCTCTGCACCATATAGAGTCATGCTTCCTCTGGTGCTTGCTGTGATCCTGTGTGATGGTGCTGTATACTTTAATTTTTTGATGCCCTGTTGAACTCTTTATTCCAAATAGTTTTGAGAGAATACTTTAGTTTCATATGTTTAGAGTAACTACCTTATAACTTGAGCAGCCAGTCTTTAATTTTGTGGCTCTGCACAGACTGATCTAACTCTTTCACAGCATCCTTTGAAAGTAGAATCAATGAATCTCTGGCAGTCATCCATTTTTTAAAAATTTGTAAAAAAAAAAAAAAGCACTAGTTTGTAAAATTTTTGCAGGGAATAACTACATGCTTTCATTTTTAGGTTTTGGGTTTTTTTACCTTGAAATATCATTGTATGTTTTTATTAAATATTATGGCCCTTGATTTCAGATGCCTTTTAAATGCCAAGGCATTGCCAGTTTCTCTTTTAAACTCATGGAATTTTAACTTTGGTGATATATGTGACTTCAGCATCAATAAATATCACAAAAAGTTAAGTGGGAAACAGAAAGTAGGAGAAAACCTGTCTAGTGACGCCGTCTTTACTGACGAGGTTTGGTTCTTCAGGTATCTCAGCAGTTCAGGTAAGGCATTCATTACCATGGTGTTCCAGGAAACATTTTTTCCATTAGTTATCTGAAGTTGTTACTTGGAATACAGCTTTTTAAACTGCATTTGGTAAAACCGAATTCTTGTTGCTTCTTAGGTTGCTTCACTCCTTGGGGAAGATCAGATTACTTGATGTTGGTAGCTGCTTTAATCCCTTTCTAAAGTTTGAAGAATTTCTGACAGTTGGCATTGATATTGTTCCAGCTGTTGAGGTATGTAATATGTGCTGAATTTAAATTTGTTTCTCAGATATTTCGGAGTACCTCAATATTACTGTGGAAAGAAGTACATTTAGTACTGAAGTATGTATCCTGTGCGTCTGTGCTTTAATCTGGGCTCCTCAGTTCAAGAGGGATGTGGAGCTTCTGGAGAGAGTTCAGCGTAGGGCAACAAAGATGATGAAGGAGGCGGAGCACCTCCCTTACAAGGAGAGGCTGAGGGAGCTGGGTCTCTTTAGCTTGGAGAAGAGGATGCTGAGGGGTGACCTCATTCATGTCTACAAATATGTGAGGGGTGGGTCTGGAGGATGTCAGGAGGATGGAACTGGGCTGTTCTCAGTGTCATGTAGTGATAGGACATGGGGCAGTGGTTGTAAGCTGGAACATAAGAGGTTCCACATCAACCTGAGAAGGAACTTCTTGACAGTGAGGGTGACGGAGCACTGGAACAGGCTGCCCAGGGGGGTTGTGGAGTCTTCTGCAGTGGAGTTGTTCAAGGCCCGCCTGGATGTGTTCCTGTGTGACTTGGTCTAGGTGATCCTGCTGTTACAGTGGGATAGGACTAGATGATCTTTCGAGGTCCCTTCCAATTCGTAATGATTCTGTGATTCTATGATTCTATGTATCCTGTGCATCTGTGCTTTAATAGGAACTGTGGTCCTACCACTACATTGTTTCTCATGAGCAGACTCTAAACTTTAGTTGTTTTGGTTTTTCAAATTGTTAGGTTTTTTCCAAGAGTTAGTCATAGATTCATAAAGGTTGGAAGAGACTTCCAAGATCATCAAGTCCAACTGTCAGTCTAACACCACTGTGCCCACTAAACAATGTTTCCTAGAGCCACGTGTACATGTTTGTTTGAACACTTCCAGGGATCGTGACCCCACTGTGCTGAACAGTGTGTTCCAATACCTGACTAATCTCTCAGTGAAGAAATTTTTCCTAATGTCCAATCTAAACGTCCCCTGGCACAGCCTGAGACCATTTCCTCTTGTCCTATCGCTAGTGACCTGAGACAAGAGACTGACAGCTGCCTTTGTACAACCTGCTTTCAGGTAGTTGTAAAGAGCAGTAAGGTCTCTCCTCAGCCTCCTTTTCTCCAGACTAAACAACCCCAGTTCCCTCAGCTGCTCCTCCTAAGACCTGCCCTCCAGGCCCCTCATTAGCCTTGTTCCCCTTGCTCTGGCATCTCAACGTCCTTGTACTGAGGTGCCCAAAACTGAGTACAACACTTGAGGCAAGGTCTCACCCCGTAGTATAGGGTGATGATCACCTCGCTGATCCTGCTGGCCACACTGTTTTTAACGCAAGACAGGATGTCTTTGGACTTCTTGGCCACTTGGGCACACTGCTGGCTCACATTCAGCTGGCTGTCAGTCAATACCTCCAGGTCTCTTTTCACTGAGTGGTTCTCTAGCCATTCTTCTCAGAGCCTGTAGTGTCACATGGGATTGTTGTAACCAAAGTGTAGGACTCGGCACTTGGCCTTGTTAATCGTCAGTCCACTGATCCAGCCTGTCCAGGTTCCTCTGAAATTATGTGGTTATGAATCTTAAAATTGGAACATTTTAGTAGCCATCTTTTAATGGCACTTCAGATCAGTCCTTGCATCTTAAAAGGTATAAATAAAAGTAGACTTATGTTTAAGCATTAGCCTCTCAGAAACCGAGGTTTACTGATGAAGGAAAATGATCAATGACTGTACTTGAGGAGTTTAAGTAGCCAAAACTGTAAGGGGACACTTCTGTTTATTGCTAGAAATACTAATGAAGTTCTGCAATCCTCAGGATAAATTTGCCAGCACTTTTCCGGATAAATAGCTCCACTTTCTGTAGGTAGTAATTTTCTCAAAAGCATTAACTCTGATGTTGTTTCCTCTTTATGTCTTTTGCTCTTGACTCAGTTTTTGTCAGTCCTAATAGCATTTATCAACCAAGTAAAGTGACAATGGAATAAAAGTTAAAAGGTACAGAAAGGAGTACATTTCTGATAGAAAAGCCTTTGGCCGTAAGCATCTTGACGGCTTACACTTTAAAATCAGACATTATTCAAATCACTGGACTAAGGTAACCCTCTTACCTTAGAAGCAGAGCAGTGGTAAGAGTGCAATACAGTTTACTTACAAGTAATGTTCTTTTGTTTGCTGCAGTGTGATGTACAAGCTAAATGCATCGTACTTGGATGTGGTTACCAGGTTTAGTCCACTAACAATTTACTTTTTTGCATATACATCTCAAGGGATGGTACTATTGGAAAAAGTATGTCCGATAAATTGTTATTTTAAGCAATTCAGTGTTAGTTTAATCTAAAACCCAAAGAAACTACGTGGACTCCATCCTGCCTGATTTGAAAGATAGACATCAGATGCCCAAACATGATTGCTTTCCACCACTTAAGAAGCTATGGGACAACTGCACAGCGTGTAACACAGTGTAAAGGCGATACATGGTCCTCGTCTGGCCGCCTGTAGCATCTAAAATGGTAACACATGGCAAGTGAATTTCCTGCTAAGATACACAGATCATGGGTGGCTACATCTGGGGTTGTAAGTTCCAGTTACGATGAACGGCGACCTGTTAAAAATAGTCAGCAAAATGTAAACATCAGCTGCTTCACGGTGAGATGAGTAGTGTTCAGTGCACAGTAAGAGCCAGAGGGTTTGTATGGTAGTTAAGTGTCATATTCTGATCTGAAAAATGGATATAATAGCATAATAGTAGAAGCTGAAAATTACTGGTAAACTGTTCTGATTTAGCAAGTCTTTTAGGTATGATACCAAAACACTTTTTGAAACACAGTGAAGCACAGAGCCTTCTGAGGTCTTTAATAATATTGAAAAAAGGGTAAATAATTCTTCAGTAAAAGTAAATTTAATCAATTTTTTGCATATAGAAATGCTTTGGGTATAGGCTAAGTAGTTGAGTAAAATATTGCAGCAAATTTGAGGAAGCAGAAGGATGTAGTTATGGGAAAAACAAAGAGAGGAACTGAAATGTTAGTTATAAAATAACTTTAAAAATGTCTTTATTTAGAATGTTTCATAAAGACAGAACATAAACTTTATAGGTATGATTATGGAAATATATTTCTATTAGAAGACATTTTATTTTGAGGGGAAGGGGAACTGCACCAAGAAAACACTATTGCTCACTTTACCTGGTCTTCATTCATTCGTTGTCAGTGTCCTAGTGTAAGCTATTGTGAAGGAAACATGCAACATTAGAAACTGGGAGGAAAGAGACTGGGGTAAGCAGAACAGGTTTCTTCTTGAGACAGTGTTTTTGTTGGCTATTCCTTCAAACATTCTGCTTGTAACACAGAAATTCTGAGTGCAATTAGCAGTGGTTATTTTCTTACAGGAATTTGTCTACATGAAAAAAAAAGAGGACGGAAAGATGGCAAAATTGGAATGAGGAGAGAATCTCCACTTTGGGGAAAATCCAAATACAATTTCATACAGCTGTGAAACATGCTGAGCATGCAGCAGATGTTGCATTGTAGTAAATATAGTCTGAGACAAAAAAAAAGAGGCTGGAAGGGTACTAGAATTAAAAATTAGAATGTGCAAGTAGGATTCTGTTGGTAAATGTCAGTTGATGCACTGAAATGTGACTGCAGTTCAGTGATTAGAAGGAGCTGAACATCAGTTCAGGACTTGTGTATCTAGAATTTTGCAGCAATCTCCAGTTCAGCAGTATTTTAGTCCTAAAACTGCATGCAGTGCTCAGATTCCACTCAAAATATCCTTTAGTCCAGAAACAGTCTTGAACATTACTTGTACACTACTGGTTTCTGAGTGTCTCTCCACTACTCAGAAATATTTGCCATCTAAATGCTTTTTTCCCAACTGTATATGTATAACCTTGCTTCTAAGTAATGTTAGCGTGTTACTCTGAGCCATTATTCTTCAAAGCATTAGTTTATTTAAAACTGACTATAGGATATCATGAAATTACTGCTCTTAATTTCCTCTTCTGTAAGGATTACAGGGAAGTGGAATATAGCCCTGCAGGTATAATTGCATTTAATATTTATTTTTATTCTTGCCACATAATGCAGGTGTCTTGATTATTTTAATTTTTTTCATGTTTGAGGCCAAGATTAAAGCTACTTAATAAATCTCAGATCTTTTTGAACACTGGTTACTGTTTTCTGATTTACTGCATACCCTCAGAAGAGAATGTGCCTTTGTATAAATAATAATGTTCTAGTTGGAAGCAAGTGTGCTTATCAGTGGTTTTTTTGAATGCTTTTGCAATAGTGTTCTAGTGATCTGTTTTTGAATGTTCTATAAAACACACTACTCTGCCTTTCATTTGCACCTCACAGAATGTGTTTGGTCTGCTTTCCTGTTTTCTTAAGCTGTTTAGAGTGTCTGTCATTCACTGCACATCCTCTAGGCATTAATAACGATTTTTGTTCCTATCATGTCAAAATCTTGTGTTCTAATACCCTTCTGTCAGTCCCAGGGTTTGATGAATGTCAAAACAAACATAGTGAATAGCATACTATTATTCTGCAGGTTTCTGAATGCTCTGTGATAATGCTTCTTAAGATCTTACACTTTTATATGTTGTTTGTGATGCCATTTCCTGTCTTTGAAAGCTTTGAGCACACAGGTCAACAGGTCAATTGATAGCCCTTACGTTACTTTGATAATCACCCAGATGTATGCTGCTGAACTTTGCATTTACAACAGGGTTAAAACATGCATCCCTGCTGTGAAGCAGTTGGTGTCCAGTGACAGATCTAATGTCTACTGCTGCAACATAGCTGCTTCATTTCTGTGCTGGTAAAGAAGAACACTTTTGTTTCCCCAAGTGACCGGACTACTATGTTCTGGTCACCGAACTACTGGATTATTTTCAAAAAACTGATGGAAATAATGAAGTATCTAATTAATTTTTTAATTACTGATTTCAGGTTTGTAAAAACCTAGAAAAAGGCTTTCAGCATCTAGAGAAACAAAAGCAATGTAGGCTTGTCTGAGTTCATCTTAAATCATTTGCAAGATATTTGATAAGAAACTTTGTCCTATTTAGGCTAATTTTCTGGGGTTTTTAAAATAGTTTTCACCTATAAAATCTCTAGTAAGTTACTGCACATCTCCTATTTTACTTTGCAGTTGCGGCAGCTAGCAATATGCGTTAAGTTGTTATTTTAGGTTGTTGTGTTTAATAGGTAAACAAAGCAGGCTTGAATTTTGTCAAGGGAATGGAGAAGTCACAACTGAATTTTCTGTGTGCTTACACTTTAAACTGACCTTTATCTTTGGTTTTCTGTTTTTCTTACTCCCCAGAGTGTGTACAAATGTGACTTCTTAAATCTTCAAATTCAGCAACCTCTCCAGCTGGCACAGGATGCTATAGATGCGTTTCTTAAGCAATTGAAAAACCCCATTGATTCTCTACCTGGAGAACTGTTCCATGTCGTTGTCTTCTCACTCCTCCTTTCGTACTTTCCGTCACCCTATCAACGATGGATATGCTGCAAAAAGGCACATGAACTTCTCGTATTAAATGGCTTATTGCTTGTAATAACTCCTGATTCATCTCATCAGAACCGCCGAGCTATGATGATGAAAAGCTGGAAAATTGCCATAGAATCCTTGGGTTTTAAACGCTTCAAGTATTCCAAGTTTTCTCACATGCACCTGATGGCTTTTAGGAAAACTTCCCTGCAAACAACAAGTGACTTGGTTAGCAGGAACTACCCGGGAATGTTGTATATCCCACAAGATTTCAACAGTATAGAGGAAGAGGAGTATTCCAACACTTCCTGCTATGTTCGATCAGACACAGAAGATGAACAGCTAGCTTATGGTTTTATGGAGCTCCCTGATGCTCCTTATGACTCAGACTCTGGAGAAAGCCAGTCTAGTTCCATTCCTTTCTATGAGCTAGAAGATCCGATACTGCTTCTGAGTTAACATAGTCATTGAAATGCCCTTTCAGTCAAGCCTCTTGCTTAACTAATTTTGCTATACTAACAATGGGCTCAGCACACAAAAATCATTTGCAAAAGAAAATGCAAAGGTTTACAGAGTTTGCTATTTTTTTCTACTTTTGAATTTTAAAATTTATTCTTGTATGAAAGTGGAAAAATACAAGTTTTATGCAGATGACACACGTCATATAGCATAAATTGCTGTTGCTTTCTTTAGATTTGTATCACTAAATATTTTGTTTCCCCAGAAAGGTACCATTCGTTTCTTTAGTGCTGTGAAATGAGAATTCTACTTAATTTGCTAAATGTTGTTTAAATATTTTAACTCAGTGTGGTTGAGCTTAAGGCATTGGAGTTGGTGGGCTTCTGAGACATATATGTAGGAAGAAATAATTTGCACTTTAATTATAAATGTGCAGATAGGTTAAGACACTTGGTTACACATATCCCTTCTTGATATGGAATAATTTTGTTTTCCAAAATCTGTTTCACTCTGGTTAAGCCTGGGCTGGAAAAACTATAATGCTTGCACATTTGATTTTATGTTTATTGCATCCCTCTTGAGGTAACACCAAATGGAGACAACACCAAAACACTGGGATATATTAATCCTTAGTTATATGTACTGTGTAATTTCCATAGTTATACTGTGTAATTCCGTTGCATAAATAGCAGTTAGACATGAGATTTCTGAAGAGGTTATTCCCCCCCAGAGAAGTATGGTACGTCTAGACAGTTGTCTCACTTCAAGGCTGGAAAATGGTTTTGCAATTTTTATGAGTGTACAAGCACTAACGTATGTCAGTATTTGCCCAATTATGGTGTTCTGTATTATTTTCAAACCGTGTTTTGGGGGATAGGGTTGGTTTTGTAATGTTTTAAAGTAAATTATTTATGCATTTTAAAAACAACTTCTTTAATTCTTATTTGTTGACCTCCCAAGTTATATGGTAACTACAGACCAGTTTTTGTGAAAAGGAACATAATTATACAAGTTTTTCAAGGACTTAATTGCACAACGCCATGAATTCAGGCCACACAAGTGAAGTTGACATACACTATTTGCTTGCCTGTTTGGACACAGAAGTCTTTGGTTTCATTAAAAGCTCCATAGCTGGCTGAATACAGGTCTGCACTGCAAGAAGAAGAAACAGAAATATTTCACATCTGTTACATTTTTTAACTCGTGTAATGAATCTGCGAGGTTTTGCAGGGAAAAAAACCAAAACAATTTTGTTCAGCAATAAAAGTGTAGGCTTCAGTATTTGTTGAGTTTGGATTTCCTGCTATTTAAAAATAATGGCCAGAAGTTTCAGATTTGAATGTTAGGCTGTTAAATCTGTATGTAAGTGCTTGATAATAAATGATCTGAACTAGGTGCCACCTCATGGTTTTAAGATTGACTTCAGCAAAACGGTAGAAAATACTAATAGGTGGTTTGACAGCTGGTTGTGTTGAAGTAGGCTTTACCTGCCAGGTAACCTGCCAGGTTATATTTGCAATACAGATGTTATCAGATAAAGTGAAGCTGTAGTCTTTGATTTTTACAAAATGGTTGCCTATGAAAACGAAACTCCTTCCACTGGAGTTCTGTGTGGACGGTGTCACAGTTTGACCTGCCTGTGTTTCTTCTATACTGTTTCCTGCAGAGTCCTCCTGCATTGGTCCAGCTTATTTCAAATGTGATCTGGACCACAGATGTTTATTCTTTAACATAAGCTTGTTATATGTCTCTTCCTAAAATTACAGCATGCAGATTATACCTGATGCAGATTTGTTACTCAATCTGAATAAAATTTGCAAACCAGTTATATTCTGTTATGTAATAAAACCAAAACAATGAAGTTCAGGCATACAATATACATGGCAGGTGTTTAAATTTATTTTTCAGAGAATCCTTCTTTAAAGAAAGACGCAATGGCTTCAAAATTGGTTGTAAGTCTGTATTTGCATCCACTGTGGGTCATTCAAAGCCTTTCTTCTTCCCAGTTAACTTCAGCAGTGCTCACATTAAATCTAAAATATTGGTGCTGTGAAAGCAGCTTTGTGTGGAAACGTAATCTGTGCATACTTCAAAGTGTACCTAACACTGTCACTGATATTCCTTTCAAAAAACAGTTGTACACCAGCTAACATCTTGGCATTGGTTTATGTAAATGGGTTTGTGATTCATACAAAAAACCAATTCAAACTAAGATTTATCCTCCACAAAATAGCTTAAAATATAAAAAAATAAAATATTCAGGTCTTTTTGGTAGGTTGGTGACACCGTTGTGTTTGTAGTTTAGGGACCTGAGATTCAGAACAGCTTGGTTTTCTTGCTGCCTTTTTTTTTTTGGTGGGGTTTTTTTTAAACAAGGGACAATAGTTTGTGGTGATGGAGAAAAGTGGGATTTATGCAAATACTTGTATCTCCCTGAATAATAAACTAGTGATATCAGGAGTTGTTGGTATTTGGCTTTGGTGCAAGAAGAATGTTTCTAGGTTATGAAATATTTGAAAATTATGACTGTGCAAGTTATCTCTTGTTATTAAGGTTCTGGAAAGGCAAAAAAGTGTATTTGCATTTCTGTTGTCTATGTCACTACTTTTTGTGAACAAAGCACATTTATTAAAAAAAACCACCTGAAAACCTTTAAAAAAATTGTTTCTTTGGTGTGAAGATGTCTTTTTCTTTCTAAACCATCAATTTATACTGAAAGTCAGTGAAACTAAGAGTTATTTTCCTTATTGTCAAGAAAACAATTTTGTGTAATTTATAGACAAGTGAATTATAGTAAAAATGTTGAATTTGGTAATTCCGTTTCAGGTTATGCCTCTTAATGGTGATCTTTGCTTTATGGAAGGATTTTTGCAGTATCTCCAGTTGATGCTGTATCATACTTTTTGCTGGACTTCTTGAGTTGCAACCACTTTCTAATGCTCTTCTTGCTCCAGATGCTCATAATTTCTCCTCTGCCTCCCTGAAATACCTTTACAGTGCCCAATGCACATTAGCCCTTTGATGTCATTGCTGTCATTTGATTACTGGAGCTGTTGGAAAAAGGATGGCAATGAGAGAGGAACCCAAAGAAAAACATGAGACTTCTGCTCAGATCCAGATTCTAGGAAATTAGATTTCAGCAGAACCATAGTGTGTCCCTAGCACTGCAGAGCCTAACTGGTGTATTCTGGTCTCTGACTTGACCATGAGCATCTGAAAGCATGATGTCACAGCCATTCTCTTCTCTGACTTGACCATGAGCATCTGAAAGCATGATGTCACAGCCATTCTCTCCTTCCTGCAGAATCTTTCTGTCCTCTTCTTCTGTCCCTGCTCTTCAGGGAGACTTCCTGGCTTGCTTTACAAATATGACCATTCTAAGTCTTTTTAATTGTATCTCCATGAATTGCAGCATCACAGAATCTTTTTAGCTGTTTAAGGGTGATCAAGTCCAGCTGCTAACCCAGCACTGCCAGATCTCCACTAAATCATGTCCCGAAGCACTATATGTTTTATATATGGTTTTAGGTTGGACTGGATGATCTTTAAGGTCTTTTCCAACCTTATCGTTACTGTGATACTGTGATGTCATTCATCCCTCCAGGGATGAAGAGTCCGTGAGTGCCCTGGACAGCAGGAAGAAATGTTGCATTTCACAGACTTTCACCGAAACTTACCGGTTTGGGCTTTATTTACTTTAAAATACTCTCCAAAAAGTTCTAACAAATAGTTGCTCAAAGGGTGTTCCTAAATTACAGTTGGAGAATGTTGTACATGATGCTTGTAAAGAATCTGAAGCAGGTGACATTTACCAAGTTAAAGGAAAACCACAGAGTTTTGTTGGGCTGCTTTTTCACACCTAACTTTTATTTAAAATTCAAATCCTTTAGCGATGATAGAGGATCTTGTGAATCAGTTGTCTAAATAATTGAAGCAGGAATCTCACAGAATATTTTTGGTTGGAAGAGACCTTTTAAGATCAAAGCCCAACTTTCAAACCAGCACAGTGATGCACTGTCTTGGTTCAGATGCTTGAGAATCCAGCTGCCCTTGGTCAGGTTGTGATGAAGGGATTATGGGAACAAATGCCATAAATCCACAGCATGCAGCCTTCCTCACCCTGCAAAAGCTGCTGTGACCCACTCGGGTCAAAAATTATCTTTGTTTTGTCTGTCTAAGCAACAGAGCTGTTAAGATCCAGATCCTGCTCTTGTCCACCTCTCTTGCCAGAGAGGGTCACCTTACACTTGCAGCTCAGTGTTGTGATGATTTTCAGACAATGTCTTTTGACCACCGTGTGCTTTTTGCTGGCGTTCTCTACTGCAGAACAGCAGTGCAAACTTTGTGGCAGTGCCTTGTCAGAGTTAGGTTAATGGCTAGTCTGAGATGTCTTCTCCCACCTGAATTATTGTAACGCTGTCTTGTGAGAAGCGAGGAGGCAGTGGCAGCTGCTCTTCAGAAATCCCCAAGCAGAGTGCTTTCCTCAGGCGGCTTGTTAGCTAGGGATAGCCGAGACTGGAGGGGGTCAGTTTGGCAGTCCTGGTTGACACACAGGGGTCCTTCTAAGCACCACTTAACACTGTATAGGTTTGGCGCTGTGTACAGGCTTGGGTTTGGCCTTTTTTTCCCCCGGCTCATTCACCCCGCATTTGGCTATGGGGGTAGGCGGGACACGCTTTCGCTCTCGCCTGTCATCCACATGGCGCTGCAGTCCCGGCACCCACAGGGTAACCGTGGGAAATCCGTTACAGCCCCACTCGGGCCCATCGCTGCACGCACGGTACCACCGAACCCAAGGCCATCCGGGCCAGGAGTGAGCCTGCCGTGGCCACCGCAGCGAGCGGCGTTACACCTGGCCTGCAGCAGCGCCCGCGGCGCCGTTTGAGCCTCGGCGCGGCCCGTAGACGGGAGCCTCGCCCAGCCTCAACATGGCGGTGGAGCTGTGGAGGGGCGGGAAGTTTCCGGGACGCCTGTTGAGGTGAGCAGGGTCGGGTTTGGCCGCCTTCCGTGGAGGAGGGCGGCACGGCGGTGGCTTGCGGACTGTGGGGCTCAGCCCAGGCTCGTCCCCGGGTCCCCGTTACCGCGGCGGGGTGGCGGGCCGGGCCGGGCGGAGGGCACGGCAATAGCCCCCGGGGACGCGGCCTCACTAGGCCAAGCCATGCGCGAGGGGTCCCGGGCCGCCTGCCCGCAGGCGCAGAGCCCGGTTGTCGCCACTGGAGCTCCGCAGCCAGGCCAGCCCGGAGCTGGGGGCTCGGGCGGGGGCTCCGTGTGCCGGCTCATCGTTACTCGGGCTCAGCGTTAACATGTACAGACTAACGGAGTTGTCCATCTGCGGTTCGAACCAGCGATGGGTAACGCGTTAGCCAGGTACGAGTGTCTGTTTAAAAGAAGTCTCACACAGTTGCTTTTTACCAAAACGTACGTGAAACCGGAAGAATAAAGCTGAGGGAAAGCCAGTCCATGTTCTTAGATAGGCCATACCTTAAGTTTAAATCAGCTACAGTTCACTGCTGAACGGTCTATAGGTTTATTTTGGGTTTGATTTTCTGCTTTCTTGGGAAAATTGTGGTAAACACTGCTTTGGGGATGCTGTTCTTTATGTGTAGGAAAACTTTTATATAGTTTAGGGTCCAGATCTAAAGTTAAGACTTCAGGTTTTGCTTAAAGTTGTGATTGCAAAAATTGATGCATGTTTATGGGTCTGCAGGTCTGCATATTCTGTTTGCTCCGGGAGTTGGTCTGAGATCATCTTCAGAGGCTCCTTTCAACTCTGCCGTTCTGTGTGAATGTGTTTTGCTCAGATGTTGCAACCTGAAACTTTTAAGACCATTAGTTTAAAAAACAGAGAAGTACACACACAACTTCCAGCAGTCTGTCTAAACAGTCAAAATATTAACATAAATGATTGGCCAGTGGGGTTTTTTTAAAGAATAAATTGAAATTTTGGGTTATAATTGTCTGAACTGCTGTGTAGCACTTATCTGGTAATATTTGCATGGTGGGATACATGAATCATGAAAAAGCTACTTTTCCTTCTCTTCACCCAAACTTATCCATGTATTTTGATTAGCAAAAGGCTAGTGATTAATAGTGTGGATTAGTAGAGCACCTTTTTGCTAATTGTCTAGAAGGCATAGCCTGGAAGAGGAGGTAGTGTGAAGTGTTCAGAGCTGTCATTTTGTGAAAATTCTGTGCTTGAGCAGCTTTTGAGCCTTTCTGCTAGGAACACAGCACCCATCCATCACAGGAAGTGGAGCAGCAGCAGAGGAGCTTCTTTTTTGTGTTTCTGATGTTGTGAGGGCAGCAAAACTACACTTGGCACACAATGAACCAGTCAGAATACTTCTCAGTTGGAGTTGCTGCTTGCCTGCAAGGATGTTTGCTAGTGCAGTGATCCCACCAGAAAATAATGTGATGATAGCAGCAAATTTTTAAGCCAGGACATTAGGCAGGAGCTTCCGCCCTTTGCATGTGAGCAAGCCTGCTAAATTTGGAGAGGCTGCTGTCCAAAAGAATACTATTTATTTTATAGTTTACAGTATTAGCCACTTGACTTGGAGGGGTTCCAGAAATGCTCAGGAGTCAACATAAGATGGCGTGACAGATGTGCTTCAGTGTAGCAGCAGTCACTTGTTAGGGTTATGAGTTCAAAAGAGATAGAAAATTGTTCCTGTGTTCATGGTTTGAAGCAGAGATATCTGCGGTGGGATGAGGGTATGTGTAGGAGTTGAAGTACCTGAACAGGACCTACAGGAAATCTGGAGAAGGACTCTCGTGATAGGTCAAGGGTGAATGGTTTCAAGGTAAAAGAGGGTAGATTTATACTGGGTCTTAAAAAGACACTCCTCACTGTGAGGGTGATGAGGCACTGGAACAGATGAAGTGTGAGACAACAGTAGTTAACCACTCAGATTAAGAATGCTTCCTCCCTAGAAGTGTTCAGGGCTGGGTTGGATGGGTCTCTGGGCAGCCTGGTCTGCTGAGAGGTGTCCCTGCTCATGACAGGGACTAGATGGGCCTCTGAGGTTGCTTCCAAACTAAACTATTCAATGAAATGTTTAAAATTATCCATAAAGTGGATTTTGATTGCGATACAAGAAACACTGAGACTGCAAATAGTGCTATTGTCCCTGACATATTGTGCCCTGGAATTAGGTAACTAACCTTGGGCTGTGTTAGCTGTATAAAACAAAAACAAAAGGTTGAGAGGAACACTTAGTGTATTACTGAGAGATCCAAAGGATACAGACAACTCAGGATTAAGTTTCTATGTAGAAAATGTTATTAGTGAGTATTATGAAAATGCGTAGTTAAAATCCAAAGAACTTTAATTTGCAGTAGTATCATGTAATAACCATTTGATTTAAATGTGTAATATATATTCTGCCTCAACAGATTTTTAATGCGCGTTTTGTTCAATAAGTCTCTGCAGTGGTTTTAGGTATGTAACATCATTTGACTATATATACTACCCAAGTCAAGTAATTTAAGCAGTGTGATTTATGCTTTAACAGTGGTTTGTCACTACACCTGTTACTCAAGCTGGTCTTGCTCTGGGTGTTAATTTTCACATCAGCCAAAACTTATGGGCACATCAGTCAAATAACTTTTTATTTAGTTGTTTACTGGTTTAAAAAACAAGAATTTAAAAATTAAGAGGCATCTGTGTTTCATTCAAAGTGTTCTTTCATACTTCCCTGCGCATTCTAAATAAAAGCAGTAAGCTACATCCTAGCCCAGTGTGGTCTTAATGTATTGGATGCTCTGTCATACCAGCAACTCTTCGGAAGTCTCTTAGATGGGCTATTGGGTAATTACTTACAAGTAAGTAATAGTTTTGTTACGTGTTGGGAATTCTGTCTGTAACTATAATCATACATTGAGATAAACTTTTCCTTTAGAATCAGAAGTTATATATAAATGCTATACAGGAGCTCAGCAAGTTTTAACTGAAGGAATTTAGATGAATGCTTGTTTTGGGACTCTTTAAATTCATTACTCTTTTTAAGAAGAAAATTGGAGACAGAAAAAGGTTGTTGCTAAGTTTCTTGTTTCTGTACTTTATTGTGATCTACCTGTTGTTTTCTGCTTTATTTCTCTGGGAATATAAGATACGTTTTATTAGCTCACTTACTCCTGTTTTAGAGTTTCTAGGTACGAGAAAGTCAAAAATCAGGAGTACATATGGATCTCTTTACATGTAACTACATGAAAAACTTATTCTCTGAGTAATTCTTACCAGTTTGTCACTTATAACTCATTCTGCATACAGAGCAGGATTGTGACTTCAGGGTACAAACCTTTTTTGCTTTTAACTGGAGAGCTCAGGACTATGCCTCTGACAATTGTGGCAAGCAGAAAAGTGTACCAGTACAGTGAAATGGAGATTTTCATGGAAATGGAGTTTCCTCAACACATTTTTTCCCAATTGGTACTATTTTTTTAATGTGTAAACTCCATAAGATTAAACACCAATAGGATTACAGTGGTCCTCATGTTTAAAGACTGAGCTTAGGATACGAAGCAGCTTAGCCTGTAGAATCAGGTGAAATCTGCGTAGCCATCTTCTTTTACAAAATTTCCCTAAAAATACTGCTCTGTGTTAAAAAGAAGTTACATAAATCTGAATATTAGGTGCTTATATTATAATTAAAGTATTTACCCAAATAAGTTTGTTTGGTTTCTTTGAGAAAAAGTGGGTTGGACGGTTGAAAATGAAGGGTTTGATTTTGCAGTGAGAAAAGTCTTTGAAAATCTTGTCAGATGAGTTGATTCATCTTTGTGTCCACTCCCTCTCCTGTGAAGTGGAGGTAGTGTTACTATCCTTACCCATTATGTAGTGTGGGTTAAGCCTGTGAACTGGTTATGAACTTCTTTTTGTAACTGTTGTGGCTACTTGACTACTAAAAAGCATGCTGAAAAGGTTTAGTATGAAATGGGATATCAGAGACCTTAAATAAATGTAATGGTGAAGTAAATTCATGTTCTAAACCAGTACTAAACTGTTTTAGAAAGTAATGGATATCATGAAAGTATTTGGGATACCTACAGCTACGTAATATAGTTACCTAACGGATCCGTTTTGTGGAAAGACTTCACAGGCCAGGCTGGTTTTACCTTCCCCTCTCATTAAAATTATGAACTAAGATTTATGCAGAACCCATTTTATGTTGGTTTTAATAATGACCCCAGTTTGAATGACCTCTAACAACAAAGTTACTTGGTCTTTATTACTCTTTTTTTAGTTTAGATTATAAACTCCTTGGTGAGAAAGGCTCTGTTCATGCCATATGCGATTAAAGGAATTATTTGAAACTAAAACTTTGTTTAATTCTTGTTCCAGGACTCCAGTGATTTTTGGACCGCTGTTACTGAGATGATATTACAGAAGGTGGTGACTGCATTGTGTTTGCTGGATGAAACATAAATATTTTACTTTCTTTGAAGCGGGTAGAACCCCCTAATAGCAGTTTACATGTGCAGGTCACTGCGTTACTGTGTTAGTCATTGTCTCTATGCAGCAATGACAAGACTAGAAGAAGCAAACAGAGAAGTGAACATGCACTCATCAGTTAGATACCTGGGCTATCTTGCCAGAATCAACCTGCTGGTTGCCATTTGCATGGGCCTTTATGTCAGATGGGAAAAAACTGCAGATGCACTGATTTTGGTAATATTTATTCTGGGGCTCTTTGTGCTTGGAATTGCCAGCATACTCTACTACTATTTTTCAATGGAGACAGCAAGTTTGAGTCTCTCTAATCTTTGGTTTGGTTTTTTGCTTGGTCTTCTCTGCTTCCATAATAATTATGCCTTCAAACCAGATGTGAAAGAAGAGGCAACTAAGTACTTGCTCCTCTCTGCCATTTTTTTAAGGATATTATGTGCTTTGGTGGAGAGGGTTTGTGGTTGTGTCCATCATCGACCAACTCTGCTGACAACAGTTGAATTATTGGAGCTAATTGGATTTGCAATTGCCAGCACAACTATGCTTACACGAGAATCTATGAGTATTATTCTCTTGGTCGTGGCTTTGGCCATGTTGATTATCGATTTGCGTATGAAGTCATTTTTGGCAATTCCAAATTTGGCAATTTTTGGAGCCATCACATCCTTACTCTTTTTTCCATCGCTGCATATCCCCAGAAACCCTTTTGCCTTGGCGTGTTTCTTCAGCTGCCTGATTTCAGATCCTCTTCTCGACGTTTACTTCAGTGGACTTTCAGTTACTGAACGATGGAAGCCCTACTTGTACCGTGGTAAAATTTGCAGAAGGTTTTCTGTCATCTCAGTTGGAGTCATCGAACTAGTCTTCTTCATTCTTGCAGCCTTTAAACTGCGTGATTTGGATCTCTGGTATTTTGTTATACCAGGTTTTTCCATTTTTGGAATTTTCTGGATGATCTGTCATGTGATTTTTTTTATAACTCTTTGGGGATTTCACACAAAGCTAAATGACTGTCACAAGGTTTACTATACCCACCGTGCAGAAAACAACAGCCTTGACAGAGTTATGGCATCTAAAGGAATGCGTCACTTCTGCCTGATATCAGAGCAGCTAGTGTTTTTCAGCTTGGTTTCAACTGCTGTTTTGGGGGCCGTCTCTTGGCAGGTAAGTAATAATCTCTGTATCTTAGACTGTTTTAATTGAATCCAGGCAAATTGAGGTTTGAGATATGTATTTTTTGTAATTTTCTTTTGCATTTAAAGCAAGGCAACAACCATTTTGGTACCCATGCATTTTTTACATTAATTACACATATATAATAACTGTGTATAAAAATTTATGGCAGATCCAGTTTACAGAAATGCTTCTGTAGCATTTCCAAAACGATTTGCTGCCTGTTGCTGTCTTAGGTTAAATAATGTTGTGGGCAAAAGGTGTTAAAGTACTTGGTGGAAAAGGAAATTGAGTTACTTCATGAGGGTTTCTGTGTTGGTTTGGTTTTATTGCTTTTTGAGTTTGTGGGGATTTTTGGATGTGTTTTTTTTTTGCATGAAGAGCCTTATAGCCAGATGAGCCTGGGATAAAGGTTTGGTGTGATTTTCTCAAAATGCTAGTCCTTAATTTTTGTATGCTAGATGACTATTTTTCAGTAAAACCAATTTTTTACCATCTCTGTCGAGTGGTCATTAGCTTTTCTGTCCTTGTCCTCCTCATTTATATTGTGAGACACATTAGTTAATTACATAGTTGTAAAATTACTCATATGGAGTCACTCCACCTAGTTACACCTAACAAAGCAAGGGAAACAGTAGAAGATACCAATCAGTATCTGTCCAAATGTTGAGGGGAATCAAGTTGGCAAGAAGCAGGTTGGAGGGAGTAGTTCCTCATAGAATGCCGTGTTAGCTCTGGGTTTGCATATCGTGGCATGCTATGGGTGTTGAGTGATTGCAGAGGCTCAGGAGGAAGCTGGATAAGTTCATGGAAAAATATTCGCTGAGGTTTATGTGCTGCATGGAAACCACATCTGGCTCAGGATGTCCTTGAGCCACTCAAGAAAAAATTATGTGCTTGATCTGCTCTTACAGTACTCCCTAGGCATCCACTTTGGCTGCCTTGGATACAGGACCTTGTAGATTAGTTGCAGCCTAATACAGTCAGGTTTACATTCTTAAATTATTTATTTTTAACAGAATTTTTTTCCTTCACATTCTCAGGAATGCCAAGTATTCTTAAAACATTAGTTCAATTCCTGAAAATGTGTTTCTTCTTAAACTTGTTTAAAACATTTTTCATGTGTGTAAGGTCAACTGTTCTAAGTCTTAGCAATTTCAGTTTGGGACTCATGTAGTTACTTTAGGAATTGTTAATTGTATTTGAGATCTGGTGTCACCTGGAAGGTGAAACATTCCTTTTATTAATAACTTTGCTCACGCTGGAGGTGTACTGAAGCATGGTTAATGATACAACATTTGATAAGAGAGGTGGCTTGAAATAACTTCAAGGTCTGTCATTTGACCTTCTATATAATTAATAGAATTGACTAAAAAAACCTACTCCTTGGAAGCAGTCAACTCCTTCCTAACAGTTAGCTGTAAATATGTCTTTGCATATATCTAGCTCAGCTGCTTGCTAGGTTATAGCCAGAAATGGGGTGACAAAGAGGAGGTTTTCTGTTTCATGGAGAACTTTGTTACAATCACATTATATATTCCATTTAGTGTTATTAGTGATTGTAATATCGCTGTATCATAGAAGTCTCAAGTGTATGAAAGGTCAGGACCTAATGAGACAGTTGTCAGCTAACTGGTGGTTTAAAATATCCTGTTTGTTTAACATTACCAGAATCAAATACCAAATCTCCTTTTGTGGAAGGCCTCTCAAGCCTTGTCAGTTAACTCACCATTGAACGCACTGTGGTTTTGTGACTGATATAGAGCTACTGAGGCTGGGAGTCCTGTTAGCCAAGGGCCTTTCTTGTAATAAGCAAGGCTTGAAAGATCAGGCTTTAAATGTGAAGAGCAGAATTGTCTGGTCTATCTGAAACAGGAGGATGAGCTCAGGAAACCCAAGAAGTGTCAAATTAATTTGTTAAAGTTGATTGCATTGAAAAATGGAGTAACAAGTTGGGACGGGGTCTGCTTCTGAGAATCTCTTCTTTAGATGGAATGGAAAGGTACCTACTTTTGTCGGTAGAAATACATAGAAATTTCATGTCTGAAGGAAGTGTTCTGCACCTGCCTTTATGTTTCTGTGAGTAATTTTGGTCAGATCAATAGACTCTCTAAATCCAGCTTACTCATTTCAGCAGTTACTCGTGTCCTTGTCTGTAGTTAGGCTCTGGGATGGGACAAGATGCAGCAGAAGTTATGCAAGTGACTCAAGCATTACTTGTTTCAGGAGCCAGTGAAGTGATGAAAAATTTGCAGATAAAGGTCTTGGAATTTGCAACCAAAGATCTTGGAATTATTTGGGTGAGTCTTTTTATTAAAAACTGAAAATCACATTTTGCCAGGTGCTCTGTGCCGAGGTAACTACAGCTTTTCTGAATTACTGGCCAGAGAATTATTACCCCTGGAAGACCTGTATTTAACATTACCAAGAGAAAAATTAACTATGTCAGAGACAGGTAAAATAATGAAATTAACTACTTTCAGTACATTATTCTTTGTTTTAGTGAATTTTATGGGTTATTACAATAATAGTATGCATTATGGGCTTGAGCACTTGTACTTTAAAGGACAGTAGTATTGAACTTGAATTAGTCATAGAAGAAAAGTGAATTTATTGTATGTCTATTTTCTTGGTTTGAGCAGAGTTAGTGATTTTGTAGTCTTTACTGTGACTGGTGTTACTTGAAAGCTCAATTTACAGTTCCTTAATAAAATTGGAACATGGTGACTTTTTTCAACATTGTTAAGGTAACACCAGGAAGTTTTCTAAATAACATACTTGAACATGCTTTTGTTAACTTCCCAGATTTGATACCTTTTTTTAACTGCAAATTATATCCAGACTTTCTCCTTCATTTCCCCCTGTTTTTGGGGAGGTTTTTTTATCCTGGATTGTACTTGTAACCCAGTCTTCTTTAGGTTTGGCTTGTCTGGTTTAATTTTCTTATAATTTTTTTCCCCTAGAGATCTTACTACAGCCTCTGGCCTTTCTCCATACTTGCTCAAATGGCTTCCCCCCCCCCCGCACTGTGTGATCTGGTCATCTTTTTAGTTCCCCTCTTTAATTACTGCATAGACTCATCTGTTCAGTTTCTTCTGTAATACCTTTCCTCCTCCTTCGCCCACTGCTTCATCTCTTAAGCTGGATCCTAAATCCACTTGCTCACTGCTCACCATTTCTTCTCAAACTCATCCATGATACTGTCTTCCTGTGGTAGGTGCTCAGCCCTACTTAACTCTCCATCTCTCCACCCTGTCCTGAGGGCTCTATCAGGTTGCCTTCTCTCATCTGTAGTGTCAGCACACCCTGTTGCTGTCACCACCACTTCCAGAGGTCCTGGGTCATGAAGTAGATCTCTGGTGACAAGAGAAAGAAAACATTAATTGTTAGTTTGGTTTATATGCTAGAAGCAGGGTTTTCCCTGTTAGGAGTCAAAGGTGGGAAACATAACACATTAAATGCCGCCAGTAATGTGCCAACTTTCAGCAAACTGTTTCCCAGGGCTGTTTGAATACTAAAAAGTCATGGATTATTTAGTGTTCTTTAGATAATACACTTTTTTCAATAATTTGTTACAATGCTCTGGTAGTTGATCTGCATTGTGACTTTACAAATGTTGTCTTTTAAGATCCTTTTCACCTATAATTTTCACTGGGAATAAGCTGTTCATCAAGTGTTTTAGATTAGTTATCTCATTACCCTTTTTGTCCTGACCCTTCACCATCACAGAGCGTATACTTTGGTTTTGCAGCATTGCTGCAGAGAAGCTAGGCAGAACTTTTTATTTTATACTTACTTACGTGTGTATATGGATATATAAAAATAGGTACAATATTCATTTAGAACACAGGCAAAGGCAAAAAAAACCCTCAACGACAAAAAGATAAAATAGCTTCTAATGTTTTCAGTGGGATTTCTGAAGTGGTCTCTGTCTTCTGTTGGCTTTTTTTTCTGCATCTGGAATCAATGGGCACTTAGACTACAGGGATGTACTGGAGGCTGAGGTTGCTGGTGCAGTCAGAAATAGAATTGAAGTGGATTGAACAGATGAAAAAACAAAATCTCTCTCTGGCTGCATCTATGCTTCCACTGCCATCTGCTCCATTAAGGACCAGTCATGAAATCTTTTGGATTTAATTAAGCACTGACAGGCTCCACCTGGTGTCTTAGCTCTTAACTTGAAAAAGGAACCCATCCTCAAATTATTACTAGCCTAATGAGACGTGTTTTGCTATTTCAAGTTCTTATAACATAAGTATTTTTAAATACTTAATAAGTCCATCATTTTTTGCAGTGTTGAATTACAGTATTTTATTATCCCAACTATAAAGCTGCTCTAAACCTCATTAAGCATTTTTATATTTGTTAGTGATCTATTTCTTTTAAATCAAAACTGTCAAAAAAGTGCTAATAGCAAGTGCCAATAGATGTCTGAAAATGTAGATGTCTATAAACATAAAATACCCATGCTGAGACCACATTCCTACTCTAATAGTTGTTGAAACTTCAGGTGGAGCAGAGTTCATTCGTAATACCATAGAGCAGGGGTCCTCAAACTTTTTAACCAGGAGGCCGGTTCACTGTCCCTCAGACACTGTCG
>VXBP01002740.1:269897-295588 GCA_013400115.1 Rhinopomastus cyanomelas | reverse complement strand
TCTCCAAGCTGAAGAGACCCAGCTCCCTCAGCCATGCAGGAACGGAAACACTACGGGGTTTTTCATAATTTGTACATCAAAACTTGCTACAAAATGTGTGAGATTTAATTCTAGTACAACTCACAAATGAATCACAAGAGAACATAGAAATGGAGAAGTTGTTGTCTCAGTGTACCATAGCTCTACTTCTGTTATACAGCAAGTTTAAAGACCCCCTATAAATGACTGTTAATGTCTTGGCTCTTTCATTTGCATAAGAGAGAGTTTAGATTAGAGATGACACTTACAGACTAAAAGAGACTGGGTTTTCCCTATAAACTCAACAGTTTCCATTCCTGAGTAGTTTGAAAGCAACTCTCAGATGTTTGTAAATGCACAGAGAGACCAGAACAATCAGAAAAAGGATTATAAAGTAATGAGGATTATCTGAGCTGAATAAAAATACCTGGTTTTTAATACGGGCCCTGACACATAGTATCACGGTATCACAGTATTACCAAGGTTGGAAGAGACCTCATAGATCATCAAGTCCAACCTGTCACCACAGAGCTCAAGGCTAGACCATGGCACCAAGTGCCACGTCCAATCCTGCCTTGAACAGCTCCAGAGTTGGCGACTCCACCACCTCCCTGGGCAGGCCATTCCAGTGGCCAATGACTCTCTCAGTGAAGAACTTTCTCCTCACCTCAAGCCTCAATTTCCCCTGGCGCAGCTTGTGGCTGTGTCCTCTTGTTCTGGTGCTGGCTGCCTGAGGGAAGAGAGCAACCTCCTCCTGGCCACAACCACCCCTCAGGTAGTTGTAGACAGCAATAAGGTCTCCCCTGAGCCTCCTCTTCTCAAGGCTAAACAATCCCAGCTCCCTCAGCCTCTCCTCATAGGGCTTGTGCTCAAGGCCCCTCACCAGCCTCGTTGCCCTTCTCTGGACACGCTCAAGCACCTCAATGTCCTTCCTAAACTGAGGGGCCCAGAACTGGACACAGTACTCAAGGTGCGGCCTAACCAGTGCAGAGTACAGGGGCAGAATGACCTCCCTGCTCCTGCTGGCTACACCATTCCTGATGCAGGCCAGGATGCCATTGGCCCTCTTGGCCACCTGGGCACACTGCTGACTCATGTTCAGGTATTCTGTTGGCTGTGTACAGCTGTGTGAGATCTGAAGCCTTTTAGCATCCACCTGCTTTAGAATCACCTCATTATTCCAAGTAATTATTTATCACAGATAGATAAGCAAGGAGCTCAGACTGTGTCTGTCTTTGAGGTGTCTTGGGAAGACAATGGTGCTGAATGCACCATGGCACTGGTGTGGGGAGGCTGGCACTGGAGTGGGGAGGTTTGCACTGACTGAGGCTACATTGAGTTGTACCTGTGCAGCAGGCTGTTGCTGAGGGTGCCAACAGTCATGTTATTCTTCAGCTTCAGGAGTTTGACTTTGCAACTCAACCAACACGCTGCAAACAGTGAGGGTACCAGAGCCGTGGCCCAGGCTGCCCAGAGAGGTTGTGGAGTCTCCTAGTCTGGAGATATCCCAAACCCACCTCAACTGTTCCTGTGGGATCTTCTCTAAACAGTACAGCTCTAGGAGGGAGGGCTGCACTAAGTGATATTCAGAGGTCCCTTCCACCTCCACCAGTGTGTGATTCCAGGACTGTAAAAAGCTCCTTTCTGGCAAGTCCAGGAATACAAAGGTCACAGTGAACCTACAGCTGTGCTGAATCAAACCTGTCTCTGGTGGAGGCAGTGTGTTCCATCAACAAAGCAAGAGGCAAAGGGTTAAGGTGTGGAGCAAGCTGTGTACACACTCAAGGTATGTTCTGTTCCCTAGGAATGAATAGGGTCACTGTGAGGAGCAGAGTGTTATTTTAACACCTATTCTCTCTCTGGCTCTGTGGCCAGTTCACATGCAGCTGAGTGTTTCCATGGCAGGGTGAATCCATCTGTGTTTTCTCACCTGCAGGTATTGAGGTTTTAATTAAAAGCTCTAACTAATATGTTGCTGTTTTGCGAAGGGATGTGAATTGCAGCAAATTCAAATTATGAAGGATGATGAGAGACAGAAGAACTCGCTTGGAATCATTTTCTTTGTGATTTGTTTTCCCCTTGGAACAGAGGGGAACGCACTTCAATGGACTAACCACAGAACCTCCTTGGTGGGAAGACACCTTTAATATCATCAAGTCTGACCATTAAGCCAACGGCATCAGGTCACCAGTAAACCATGCCCCTCAGCACTACATCTCCATGTCCTTGAGACACCACTGCCCTGGGCAGCCAGTTCCACTGTCCTACCCCAATCCATTTACAATAATTTGTCCCTCGAGCTGCTGCACTTTGTACACGAAGAATTTGACAGCCCATACTGGACCATCCCAGCTCCCTGAGTGAGTGGGCAGTTTGGATCCTTCCTGTTCATCACTGTGAGAATAATGTTCTGACTTTGATGCAAACATGAGGACTGTAAGAATTTCTGCACTTTTAATACAGTGAAGGATATTGACACGGGGGAATCTCATTTTCAGAAGAGAACACAAAGAACCCTGTTCTGGCTTAGCACAGTGCACCTTCCGTTCCAGAAGGACCGAAGCCTCACACTCCCTAACAAAATACACAGTACAGGTCCATTTCATGGCTGTAAAAATCACAGAGAAATAAACCTGTCCTTCAAGGGTAAAACAATAAAGGAAAAGAGGAAGGGGATGAGATGATGGAAAAGAGAGAAGGGAAGGTCAGCCAATGGTTGGGCCAATTCTGAAAAAAATATTTTAAAAAGAAGAGCTGGTAGGGACTTACATGTGGGCAATAGTTGGTCATTAGGTGAAAGAGGACAAGCAGGCACAGAAGTAAGAGGGAGAGAAAGGAGAAAAAAGAGTAACAGGGAAGAATGACAGAGGAAAGAGAGATGGAAGAAGCCTGATGCCAGAAAAAGCAGCTGTTAATTACAGTTAGGTGGATTCGCTGCAGACACTAGCGTAACCTATTCTGTTCTATTAATCACTAGTATCTGGGTGCCTCCAAAGGCACATGAAGTATGTGTTGTTTGTCCTCTGGTCATTTCTCTGGGGAAAGATGTGTGTTCTGTGGGTACAGACAGATTCCTTTTCTTCTTTCTTAATATACATGTTGTGGTGGTTTCAGTTTAGCGATGGCAAGGTCAAAGAAATACTCCTTCCCTTGCACAAATGTGTCTTTGAGGCATCAGGGAATGCAGGAGGGAGAGCAGCATCAGACAAAGCTTGCAAAAAGAAAACAGACCTTTAAATGTGAGGTTTTTCTTCACCAGCTCCTCAGGTTGGTTTGGGGTTTTTTTTGTTTAGATTTTTGAGATCATCTGGTCTAAGAAAAATAAGACTGAAACCTCTACCACTGCCCTTTTTGCCTTCCTCTTCCTGCCACTTTGATTTCACGCTGAACAGGTAGGTGCAACTTAGCTCTTACCTGAGCGCAACCCCTACTACCTCTTGTGGCTCTAAAGCTGACACTCAAGCTGTGGCTTGTAGGAGAACCTGGCACTGCCCAGAGATCTGTCTGGGTGCAAAGCCACACAGGATAGGAAGAGGGGACATTTTTCTCAAGGAACCTACTCTATGGATGAATTTAACCTAATTAACCCATTGGCTCTGTAACCACATCCTGCAGTAGGGCTCAGCAAAGGTCCCCCAAGACTGGGGGGCTGGGATTCTGTGTGTATGTGTAGCACAACCCACTCGGAGTTCATAATGATCTCCTCACTGCTGATCTGACTCCTCATCCTCTCCTCAGCCATAAGTCACAATCAGACACAACTGAGTGTCACCGGCCATCCTGAGGCTCTGACACAGCAAGAGTTCAAAGCACCATAAATTAACTTAGGATCTGCTGAGCCCTTGGAGCCCTGCGACCCGGAAGGAGCTGGGCACACTGTAAGCACAAGGGCCACTGGCCATGGGATGAGGCCAGTGTGTGACAAACCCCACCAGCAGTGGAGTTTCTGTTCTTAAGGAAGGTGTACCACTGAGCATTATAAATGGATAGTGATTGTAAGTCTAAATTCCCATCAAGGGCTTGATGAGTCATTAAAACCCCTCCAGCTTTCTTCTCACAGTTTATTGCCTCATCATCATCACCACCCCTTCATGAAATTATTGTCTTTTAATTAGCTCTGGCCCTTTCATTACTATCTGTATCATTGCAGAGAAAGAAAAAGGAGAAACAGCTCAAACGCAGTATCCGATTGCCCCTTCTGAAGCCAGTAATGGGGTATTAGCACGGTGTGATTTAACATCATGGCCTTTCTGATGTGGCTACCTAATGATTCTCTCCCTAAATGAAGGAAAACCCAAGTGTGTCTCCTGGTTCCTGTTCCAGGGATGCAAGGGTTTTTTAACCTCCCTCTGTAGTCTCACTCCCCTGCCAAAAGGAAAGTCCCCAGTGGCTCCTGTCATCTTTCAACCTCTCCCACCAGCTCAGGAGGTGCTGGGGTTGGTGGGCACCAGCGCAGCGAGATTCAGCCAGCAGAACACGCTGCGTGGGGCCATTTCCCCTGCTATCAAGTAACGCTACGTACTCACAGGTTCTGTCTTCGAGGGAAGGTGTTGATTGGAATACATTAAATAACGGCAGCCACCCCAGCTGTAGTGATCTCCTGTATTTAAAACACGGGTTTACATGCTTCATAAATTTCAGTATTTGTAATTATACGATATATATGAACAGGGTGAGTGAAAGAAAGCGTATCTATTATGTGAGGAAACGGCATTATCGATCCTGTATTACACAGTGCACGAGGAAATTAGTTAACCACACAGCTCATTGGTTTAAAGACGGCAGTAAAGTTTAGAGGCATTCTGTTGGGAAGTTAAATATAACAGCCGCCACACAAATAGAACAATCGCTTCACCCGGATTTCCCTGGCAGCTCGGGAATCCATGGGGCTTGATCCTGCCCCCTCATGCTGCTGCAGACCCAGAATAACTCCATGTGGAGTTACTCCAGATTTACGCCGTGGTGGCTGCACCAGGAGCTGGGATTTAAATAAGGTTTAAATAAGGCTTATTTAATAAAAGGGGAAGTTATAATGGTTCCCTGCAGAGCTGGAAGGCAAGGTGAAAGCTCCATCTGCTCGTGGCACAAACAGAAATAGACTCCCCATCACAAGTCATTTTATTTGAGAGAGGTCTGGTCTGAAGGGTGGCTGACAAGAAGAAGTGACTCCCTTTTCACGAGGAGTCACATGTCAGTTACTCCTGGGGAGACTCTCATTGGAGTCCAGAGGAAAATTCTTCCCCGTTAGAACAAGTAACCATTGGAATCATCTCTCAATTGTCCTACATTGGACAGTCTGAAGACCCGCCTTGACAGGCTGCTGGGACATCTCACTTAAACTCTGTTTTTAGCTGGATAGGTTAGACGAAACGATCCTTGAGTTCCCTTCCAACCTGGTGTTCTAGGAATCTATAAATCCCTTGAAACAGATCAGAGTAAGCAAAACTATCTACCAAGGGAGGTACTTATGAGAGGACCACAGCCTTCTCCAGTTTCAGTTATGCTTCATCTTCTGGACCATGTGTAGCTGGGGCAGAGACCAGCTGCTGCGGAAGGGGAGCTTGCTGTGTGAGCTGCAAGTCTGGTGTGGATGTCAGTGCATGGTAAGAACAGGAGCATCCCAGGAAGCAGAGAGACTCCTAAGCCAAAAATCTCATGTCCTGGGTCTCATCCCTACATTTGCCAGGCCTTTGCTCCCTGACTTTCAACATTTCACCTCTCTGCAAGAGGTGTGGGGTGCGTGGGGAGTGCAGAGGGGACACACAGGCTAATCATTTCACACGAGGGAAGATTTTGTGGTTCCCTAAGAGAAAATTCTACAAAACCACTAAATGCTCTCACACTACTTCCTCCTGGGCAGCCCTCTAGAGCCATCAATAGCTCTGCCCCGTCCTGCTAGCTGCAGGCAGTTAGGGAGGGGCATAGACCAGTGTCAGTCAACAGCAAATACAAGGAATTTCAGAAATACTGGGCAGGGAGATGGAAAAATAATAAATTCTGCCTTTAATTTCTCTCCCCCCCATTTCATACAAATGTGATCTAATTTAATTCCAAAGAAATCTCTCTCCTGAATGCTTCGAAAAGGTTAAAATGCAATTTTCTGAAACTAAGTTATTAGATGGAGGAATATTAACCTTTGAGCCCCATAGACTTTTACTCTTTTTTATCTCCTTTTCATTTTTGTTTGTGGGTCTATTCATTTTTTTTTGGTGAGCTCTGTTACGTTGCTAGGTAACAGGCACTTAGCGTGCAGGCATGTTAGTCTATCTGTCTCTCGGCTTAGTCTGTCTGGTCCAGGCTGCCCGCTCGCCCCGCGCTTGCTGCCGGCAACGCCGTCCCTTCCCAAACGCATTTATCACAGCGTCGCACAGTAATGGCCACTCAGTGGAGGGGAAATTGAGCTGACCCGAAGGCCAAAGCTGTTAGGGAGACTGGTGGGAAGGGTAAAAGGGTCACAGTACCCTTTTCCCACCCACTTAGTGGGCAGTAAGCAATAGAACAGCAGTGCCACTGTTTTCACTAACATATCCCGAGGCTTTGCACCTGAAATAAATGTTTGTTTGACATTAACAATAAAAAAAAAGAGAGAAAAAAAATCTGTTTTCCTCCCAGAAACTGGTTATGCTGTTTAAACTTTAGCAAGGTAGGGGTAGCTTTGATTCGTTGTGCAGTGCGGGCAACACAATTCTCTCCTTTTGATAGCAGTAACTGGGGCACGTCCCCATCCTCTCTGATCCAGAGAGGGATGGAATCACAAAAGCAGAACACTCGGTCTTCTGTTTCCTTTGGGTCAAAAGCATCACCAGACACGCCAGTACCTGAGAAAAATGAGTTTTGTTGACAGATAACAGCACCCTCAAAAGTACAGGCATGGTCTGATTCATACCCCTGAATGGTTGTCGTATGGAGGCTTCTTCTGTCACTAGTTCAGGGGGTTCCTTCGGGCTGATGTGGGAACTCATACAAACTGCAAAACAAACTGTTTTCCAACAAAAAACACAGAGGGAAATAAATGTAGATCTGCTACTCTTTCGCTGTTTTTCCTCAATAACCCCAAACTCCAATTACTTCTAGAAAGATGTGTGTTCAAAGAGCCACAGGACTGAAATCCTAAAGGAAGGAAGAGCTTGGCTTTGGGCACAAGTTCTATAAAATCCTATGTGTTCATCCTGCTACATTACTTGTGTGCAGGGACCTCAGGATCTGTGTCAACCTCTCACGGGGGTAGGGTGTTCTCAAGCGAGTAACACTTCACCACCAGGTTCTCTTTGAGCATCTTCAGCCGGTGCCAGCAAAGAGCAGGATTTGGTGTCAATTAATTAGTAAAACATCATTGCTGAATTTGCTTTGTACTTCCAGGGAGATGGAACTGTTAGAATGGTAGTGAGGTTTCTGCTGCTGTACCCAGCGTTCTCGAACAACAATATTTAACCAACAAAAAGAGACCGAGTCAATCTGGGTTTTAGTGATTCCCAGGAAAGTCATCAAATAAAAATGTGAACTTTAAAATTGATCAGGATTAATTTCACTGACACTGTATCATAACATATATCTCTTTGGAGACTCGTTTGTTGGGCTGCAGATGCAAAGAAAGTAGGGAAAGAAATAAATCAGAACACAATAAGGCAATTAGACTTTTGCCATTGATAGAATACTAAAAATGTCTGATTTATCAAAGCATTAACAAACAGAAGTAAACACAAGATGTATATTTTCCTGCAAAATACTCGGTTAGAAAAAATAAAATGACCATGTTTATCAATAAATGTAATTTCCCAATGTTGTGCCTTTCAGCGGGGAACGCAATTTCATCTGCTAATTTTGAGAGCATAGCAACAGAGGGTGATTTAGCACGTGAACACCAGTACAGTAAAAATCCTATTCCCCTCTCTATGAAATTGTCTTGCTCAGAGGAGAACATTGTCTCTTATACACTGTTAGATGCATATTACGGACAAAATATTAAAGATTTACATGCCCACCCATACACACGCACACACCCCAACCTAATTTCACAAATCTCATATCGAATTTCGCTGTGACGATGAGAGATTCTTCTAAAACTCAATGGTTTGGAGCTCCGTGGGATTTACTAGAGACCTAGACAGCGGTAATGCTCCTCGTTATGTTACTGAGGGCATGAAGCACCTACATATTTCACAGTTGTTCTGTTATAATAACGCAATGAAAACAGTCGGACTGCAAGCTTGATTTCCTGTTTCCGCCTACAGTGCGGTAGAACCTGGACGACCTGATGTACTGCTGGCTCATGTCTTATGTTCAGGCTGCTCACGGTACTCAAGTGGCTGCAAAGATGCAAAAGTGGAGTCCAGGGAGCGTCGTCTTAAACAGCTGAACAGAGCTTAATCTGGAGAGAAGGTGGGGTGCGGCGGGACCTCATGGACTTTGGAAATACCTGACACAGAGGGAACAAGCGCTCTGTGAGACGGAGAGAGGGAACGGAATCAACCTCGCTCAGGGCCCCCACAAGTGGATTTTCCTGCTGGTGTCTAGCAGTCTCTGTAGTGGCATCTGAGCATCCGCGGAGAATTTTCTAGGACTACCACCACATGTTTGTCCCTCAATACAAATAGAAAGCTTTCCGGAAGAAGGAGAAAACTGAAGGAACTCAGTCGGAGGTAGGAAATCGAGGTAGTACTGCAGCAGTACTCCTGGGAGTGCAACGGAGCTGTTGTTGGGCACGTGTCTGATTTTTTGTTTTTTAACGAAAAGTAAGTAAGAAATCAGATGACAGAAATCAGCTCCACAAAACCACATCCAGCCAGGTCTGAAACATCTCCAGAGAAGGAGACTCCACAACCTCCCTGGGCAGCCCCTTCCAATACAACCCTGACTGTAAAGAAGTTTTTCCTCAGATTGAGGTGAAGCTTCCTGTGTTCAAGCTGGCATCCATCACCCCTTGTCTTCTCTGACGCAACTGAAAAGAGAGGATCCCTTTCTTCTAGGCACCCAGCCCTCATGGGTTTATAGACAGTGATTAAATCCCCTCAGAGCTGCCTTTTGTCCAGACTAGAAAGTCCCAATGTTCTCAATCTCTCTTCATAAGTTCCAGACCCCCAGTCATCCTTGTAGTCCTGCGTGTAACTCCTTCAATTAATTCTCTATCCCTCTTGAACTGGGGGGACCGGAACTGGACACAGTAGTCACATTTCATTGATCTGATCAGACTGTAACTGATCCGTTTGCTATAAAGAGCAATGGGAAACTCAAACTAGAACTCAAGTCACTGAAGTTAGAGAGGGTCCACAAGCAGCAAAGAAGTGACTGTTGGACTCAATGATCATAAAGGTCTCTTCCAACCAGGGATTCTGTGATTTGGGCATAATTTGTCACAAATATCTGATTATAAGGAAGGCAAAGCTTTTGTGTGCTAGTATTTAATACAACCCTCCAGGAGACCAGACCTGGTGTTTGAAACACCCAAACTAGTCACTTAACTGATACCAAATCTGGAAAAAATGAGTGTAATGCACAGAAAAGCTATTTTAAAAAACAAAACAGGGCTGTGCAACTTTAGAATAAAGCTACTGTGCTTCTCCTTCTTCTGCCCAATATTCCATTCCCAGAACGATAACATATTGTCTAGTGTCAGGAAAGGAAATTACAGTCTAAAGTTATGTCTTCACTGCAAACAGTCTCACTGCAGCTTTGCATTGAGGCCACTCCTGGTGTTAGAGCATAAGCACAGAGAAGACTCAGGAGCTGGTGTCACTTGTACAGGTCAGCTTCAGGTTGTGGGAGAGAAATAGCCGCACCGGTAGCTACGCTGGGCTGATAGCAACACTTCAGTGTCTCTGGTGATTTATCTCTCAGCCTATTTTGCTGATAGAATTCTCTTTAAAAATCTAAGTTTTCACTGAAAAACAAGTTATGAAAATGTGAAAGCTAGAAGAAGTCATGTAATAAGGTCTACCTGAATGAGAGCCTGGTGCAAGGGCTTCTCCAGAAGCACAAACATTGAATTCTTGGATTGAAACATATTTATTAAGGAAGAATTTAGCTGCAAGGGGCAGTCAGCATCCACTGACACCTGGTGCTCCTACTCTTCAGCCACTTCACAAGTAGCATTACAAGGGCTTCAACTTGTAAATGAGATCAACGTGCCAATTCATTTCAATACATAGAGCTGTAAGCTACAGCAGTCCAGAAGGTGTGTTGCCATCAGCTGGGCTGTCCCTGCAGCGTGTCCATGGCCTCCACAGAGAGCAGCTCAGCCTGGTCAGAAAGGAGGGTCAGACATCCCAATGTAAGACCTTTCCTCTGCCTCAGAGGACTGCTTTCAGGCACACTCACCCTGGAAGTGTGCCCCGTATCACTCCCTAAGACTCCTTTATAGAATTTGTGTCAGTCTTTGCTGAGGCCCTGAGATCTAAGGAATCACTTATGGTTCTTCAGATTCACTTAAGAATCATAGGACTGTAGGGTTGGAAGGGACCTCCAAAGACCATCTAGTCCAACCCCCCTACACCAAGCAGGGCCATCACACACCAGACCAGACTGCCCAGAGCCACATCCAGCCTGACTCTGAATGGAGACCAGGGATGGCATCTCCACCACCTCTCAGCCTGTTCCAGGGATCCAGCACTCTGAGATTTGAGAACTTTTTCCTCCTGTCCAGGCTCTACCTGCCCTTTTCCAGCTACAGACCATTCCCTCTAGTCCTGTCACGCCCTGGACTACTGGATAGTTCTTCCCCAGCCTTCCAGTTTAGGGACTAGGATTTGAACATTAAGAATGTTTAATTATCATGAAGAACAACAGGCTCCATCAGTAACCTTCTCGATCTGTCGTTGCTGTCATACAGCTTTACTGGTGGAGCTTCACAGCATGTACGAAACATCACCTGGGAGAAGGTCGAGAAGAGGAAGATAGAAGTTGTCTCAACAACAAGGAATGTTTAGAGAAAGGAAGAAGCAGCAGCTACCATCCCATTGACACAGCCCATGGTGGCCACATCATTTCTTCAATGCAATCAAAGCTGCAAACTACGTTGCACCAGAAGCAAAAGAAAATCCGATGCTCTCGGCGGCGCGTTAGTGTTCCCATGCCGCTCTCCCCTCGCACGTTGGTTAATGCTAGAAAAATACAGCTGTCAGTTCCCACCTAACAGCTGAGATGTGGTGGTTCTTAATGACATACAAGCTGTGTTAGCACGAGGCATGTGAAAACTGTCGCTTCAAATGCGTGTTACTAAAACAGTCGGCCGCAAGCCCCACTTGCTCGCTAGGCTGTTTACGGACTTGCATACCGCACGTCCAGTTAGCGTGAATAAAAACCGAAACTGAAGCACGAGTGACATCCTTTTGATGTGGCTTATGCATGCGCTCTCCTTTTGGAGCAGATGGGTAGTTCTCTTGCACGAGATTAGTCTAGGAAATGGAGAATGTTTGCCTTGACGTTTGCCACTGCAGTCCTGACGGAAACCAATGTGAAGAATGAGCACGAATGGTTTATTTTTTAATTCAATTACTTGTCTTCATGCTCCTTGGAGTTTGTGGATGCTGAGTAATTGTGTGCTATGCCCTGGATTCTCTTCATACGTCCTCTGCTGGCTAAATTAATTACAAGACAAGCCTTTGGAATTAAGTGTATTTTAAGTTCAGAGGCATCTGTTTAGAGTTTCTAATACCTCCAGCCCCTTTGGAAATGTACTTGTTAGTGGGGTGGTGTGATTTTCATTTCCGCTGGCACGGTTATGGCAGGACTTCTTTAGTTTCAGACACATTTCGTCTGACCTACCAAGGGCATCAGCTCTGAAGGCGTTCCCTCGCTGTCTTTGTTTTCTTAGCAGATTTCTCTTTAAATACCAAGATGATTGTTATTTTGAAAGAAATAAGAAATGCAAGAGAAAAAAATGCCTTGACGATTCGAGAGAAGGGTGAGAGCAATCGATCTGCCTTCTCTGAAACTGGTGCAAAAGTAAAACATGCGAATAAAGTATTGAATATCAGATTCATTGCATGCCATGGCAGCCATAATCAGTGAGAACAAACTGGAAGTAAAGCTAAAGCTTCAGGAAGCTCGAATGCACAGCAGGAGCAGATCTCACGGTCTAAAACGACTTCAGTTCTGTTGGATAATTTTGTTGTGAAAGTGCAAGTTTCACTTCAATATTCAATTGAAGGAAGAAATTCCTCAAATATCTGCTTTTATGGAAAGAATTACAGCCCGGCAGATCTGCGACCCGTACGTCTAGAACATTCTCAAGGATATAGCTCCACCAGGCAGAGTGGAACAGGTTGTCTGGAGATATTGTTGTGCACAAAACACACAACATTGTCACTTCAAGGTCTGAGCCGTGCAATTCCTCTGCAGTCCCTGAACTGCAGGAAAAGAGATGTAAAAGAGGAAGAGGAAGATGTTATCCAGCATCACTGCTGCTGCTACGATTGTTGCTTCTCCCAGTTCATGTTTGTGACGGCCACAGAAATACCTGACGGACGCAAGGAGCGGGGAAGGAAGCACAATGAGGAAACGCTTAAGTGTGAAGGGAAAGAACTGGTGTTGAGGAAGGAAAGTTTATGCCCAAGAGGAAGGAAGGCAACCACACAAGTCTGCTCTGTAGTACAACTGGAGCTGTTGACTGCACTTGCTATCACCTGTGCTAACTAACACCAGGCTCCTGGTTTAAACCTAAGCCCAGTTGCCCTGGTGACCTCCTTTGTCCCCACAGTGTCTGTAACGAACAGCGTGCTCCAGTTCTCTGGCTCCTGTTACATATGGAGTACTCTCTTCCTGTGGCTGAACCCCTGGAGTCAGAAGAATCTTCTCTGTACAGCCAGAAGCAGAGAACAGCCTCTGCACAGAGCAGCCTGACGAGCAAGAGGGACTCACTGATGGGGTCTTCTCCAAGAAGCCCCTGTGCATTAGGAAGGCGTTTGTCCTTTTTCCCTGGCTCCTGAGCACACGGTAGGTGTTGCCTTACGCAGGATCAGTCCTTACTGCACAATGGCCACCAGGAATATCTGAAGGGCAGAATCAGCTCCTTTCAGGACACACGCTGCAAAATTTTACTGCCATTTACCTGTATCTGTAGATAGTTGAAAGCCTGCATTACAATCCAGTTACTCTGCTGTGTAAACTGGACACGGTTTGAAATGTCATCAGCTGAAAGTGAAATGCCGAAGTCCGTAGGATTTAAAAGGCCCTCAGCCGTCAGGGGCTGTGGCCAAACCCGACATATCGGAGATTAAACATGTCAGCTAGCTAGGATACTTGTCATTGAAAGCATAGCTGCCACGCACACCCTGCGGAGCTCGGAGTGACAGGAGGCTGCCGGCACTGCTTTCCCTCATTTCCACACCTTCCGTCGTTTGGTGGTTCTACGTGTAACACTAACTGGGAATTCAATTCCTGACCTACGCTCGCCTCTCCAAACCGCTCTCTTCTATCACCTTCCTTCCCCCTCCTAAATTATTGGTGTGCATTTACAGCCTCACCTTCACCTTAATAAATCACTGGGGGGTTTTTGTCTGGGGATTATCTTGTGACGCTGGCCAGAGCACAGTTAGGTGGTTCTGTGCAGATTGGGGTGTACTGTAAATCTGTTCCTCTGGGCTGCATTAATATTCTGCATGTATCCTCTCAACCCATAATCTCCTGGCATTACTCATTTCTAAAGCCCTGCTCATCCAGGTTTTGCATTAGCCTTTTCCTCAAGAACTTGAACAGACAGAGAGTAAACTAAACTGATGTGGAAAAGCTCTGCTCATTGGAATCTGGGGAAAAAATAAATTGTGTTGGCACATTTTATTGTGTTTCTGAATGAAGCAATAAGGCTCCGACCTTAGCTGAGAATAGCTGGAATTTTGGAACTCGCTGAAAAGTTTTCTCTTGGAAGATGGATTAAATTGATCAGTTTTTCCTAGACGGAGTGCACTTCAGGCTCATTTTGCTTTGTAATTAAGAAGAAAGCCAGAAACATCATTTACACATTAAGAATTTAATAGATATATTTTTCTAGCTTTATGCATTAGCACAGGACAGCCCATTAATGAAATAAGTCTTCCTTCAGGGTCAATTTGGATGGGCTGTAATCTTCTGCAAATATATTGCAAATGAGGATCATTTAATGATCTTAAAACTAACTGCCAGAAAAGGATCGGTATAACTCTCCAGACAACAAAAAAAGGGGGTTGGCATGGCTTGTAGTACCTTCATGACTAGCAACTGGTTCATGTGAACATTACGGAATTGAAAACATTGTGTTCTGTGGAGGTCAGGTTCAGCGTCTGTGGCCCGGGAAAGGAAAAACCTGTGGCTGGTTTTGTCGGTCAAACAACAGCTCCAGCCCTCTTCTTCAATCTGGATCCTGCCTGGGAGAAAAGGTAGCCAGCAGCAGCCTGATTCTAGCAACATCTGCCAGGTAAACGTGAAGGACAAAATGCAAAACACCCCCCGGATCGTGACCCGACCGTGAGTTTTTGCATCTGTACAACACACGCTACAGTTCTCTTTCCACTTTGTCTTTCTACCAGGCACAGAGAACACCAAACAGAGGAGACGGAGTATTTCAGTAGCCCAAGCAAAAGGAAATTCATTTGCTTCTCCCAGGATGACTTAAGAGTCTTTCTGACAGTTTTTCTAAGGCGTCTTACCCAAACAAACGGGCAATTTGCCAGCTCCACTTTGAAAAGTTGGTCTCTGTAGAACACTTCTGATTTCTTGCACCAGTAAAAACCCTGCAACAAATTTTGTATTAGTACAAGAAACACATTCTCCCTTCTAGAAAATGTTTCCAACCTCCCTTCAAGCCTGTGAGTCACAATAAGCAATTTTCATATTTTCTTTGCCTTCCTTCTTTCCTTTCTTTCAAAGTCACTTGTAGCTGATTCCTGTTTCCTTGGTTTATGTCTCGTACAGTGACATCAGCAGTTTTTGTAAACAGTACAAGCGTAATGGTTTGCACCACGCTGAGGATTTCACCAATGGTTTCAACAGCCAGCCAGCCCCAAATATTCATGGAGATCCTAAACCAAGCCGAATTAAATCTGTCTAGGTGCTTTTAATGGAACTGGCCAGAGCTGGGGGATCTGCATATCCGTTAGTGATTCAGAATGGAAGTCAAGCTTCCCCTGTCACTAGCGAGAGCCCTGAGGTATTTGTTTTCCTTTCAGAATGACTTCTGGCCGGCATAAAGTTTTGATTTCAAGGGAAGAGTACAGTACACTCTGTTTCCCAAATTCTCAGGGGTTGGGGTTTTTTTCAGCTCCCTTAACTATGTGAGAAGATGCTTATTAGCCTGTGGCAAAGTGTTACCGGGCACAATATGAAAGAGATCAGGCTACCAGTTTCAAAGAGGGGTTTCTGCTGACATAAATACTCAAGTAAGGAAGAGTTTGGGGGAATCTCTCATATGCAAGGAGATCACACAAGATCTGCTAATCTTTGCCCTGTGTCTGCTGTTAAAAACACAAGATTACATGCAAAAGGAACGGCAACCATTCCAGCAAAAACTATTTGCCAGCATGACTGCTTTAATTCACTGGCGGTAGCTCTAAGCAAAAGTGGAGCTTTAAAAAAGGGGCTCTACACACAGCCCTTATTGTTGCCATCCATTGAACTCCGCGAGGAAGAAAGTCTCTGAGGCTAACTGGAGGCATTCTGTGCTTCCCTCTGTTTTATTGCACAACCTTAGACACAATGTGTAAAAGAGGTCAAGACATCATGTAGGCTTTTGCATTAAGCAGCAGAACACTAATTAGTTTTACTGACAATGAGGTTTTGTGCTTGTGTTCTAATATTTAGATGTTTAGTTTTGCTTGAAAACAAGTCTAACGGGACACAAAGCCTCTTCTATTCGCCGTTGTCTTTTCCTCGGCGTTCTTTTAAAACTCATCATGGGTACTCCAGCTCGAGTGCTGAGAGTTCTGTCCCTTCGGGTTTAATTTAATGCTCCTACTTCAAAGAGAATAGAAAAGCTAATTCTTGAGGGCCAATATATTCATCTCTTGAGTGGCATTTGTAGAAAACATCAGGTAGTAACTGTGTCCCCCAGCTCTGTCTCTGAAGTTCATCCCACTGACTGCAGACCGGCTCTGTGTATTTAACTCACTGCACTCAAGACAGTCTGGGGTTTCCTTGCCAAGAGTATTTGCTCTAGTTGTAACGATGCCATCTAAACAGTAAGAAAATTTGTTAATAGGCTTTTGCAACCAAATGATCTTTTACGAGTGGCTTTTGGCGGTAGATAATGCTACCATCTCATTAATTCATGCTCTGGTTTACTGCCTGTATTTGTGTGTTGGAGACAAAGACCAGCCCTGGTGAGGTCTACGCGTCCCCAGCTATGAAATGGTCCCACACCTGATTAAAATACACAGTTGGTGCTTTTTTGTAAAAAGTTAAAAATATGTGTAAATGTCTGCGTGATTAAGGCCCGTTAACACCATGGTTCCCTGACTGATGTGAACACACAACACCTACCCCAGCAAAATGCTTATTCCATTGGTGCCATGAACAGGATAGAAGTATTTTGTAATTATGATAATTATAATAATTGTAATAATTATAATAATGCTGATGTTCCTAATAATAAAAGGCAGACGAAGGAAAGGAAGAAAGAGGAAGAAGAAGAAGGAAAAGAAAATTAAATAAGTAGGAAAAAAAGAAGAGGAAGAAGGAAATCACCATTAAATTAGAGACCACCAGTTAAAAAACACCCATTGTGCACACTCCCAGAAGAGAAGAGCTGCCTCTGGCTCTGCTGTGAATCAGTCAAGTGCTTCAAGACAACTTTTGCCCAGCCCGGTGTATTTGGTCCGATGCAATACTGAGCTAATGCAGTCGCAGGGCTTTCGACCGGCTGGAAGAAGAGGCAGACTGGCTGCTTGCCTGCCCAGAATGGGCTGTGGAGAAAGACCCTCCATTTTTGGCACAGAAGTACTTTTTCATTGAAGACAATGATACTGTTAGAAGTACAACAGTTAGGAATGGGAGCGCTGCAGAGGCAGACTCAAAAGCTCAATTCACCAGCCACATGACAGGCTCAGAGGCAGCTGTAATGGCAGTGGTTCAAAGGTCTCCAGAGCTCAAAGCAGGAAGCCAAAAGCTACTGCAGAGAGGAATTTGTCATAACTTAGTATCCTGAAACACCCAAGTAAATAAAGCTAGTAAAAAAAAAATGTGTGCACTTTCCTCACCTTCCAGGAGAAATGGAGAAGGGGGAAGAAAACAGATTAAGTCATGTGTAATAAAACAAGAGGGTGAATCTAAACATGTTGTTCTAGTTTAATCACAAGCCCACTGCAGTGCAGAGAATGCTGCGCTCTTGATGCTCCCCACTGCCACTCTCCCTTTCCTGCACCACTGCCAGCAGTCACAGACTAGGTGCCAAAATTGTCTGTCAGGGATTTCACTTTAAAGAGGATTGCTCTTTGGAAAGTCCAAAAGAAAACAGCCTAAGCAGTAGAGCTCTGCTCAAGTCCAACTTCCCCTAAATTTGGTGGCTTTCCCTTGTGGTTTCTGTGAGTTCCAACGTGCAGTTTCCAGCAAAGCCCCAGGACAGGCTTCCTGCACCCTGGCACAGTGAGAGGTGATATCAGGAAATATTTTTCACAGAAAGGGTGGTCAAGCACTGGAATGGGCTTCCCGGGGAGGTGGTTGAGTTGCCACCCCTGGATGTGTTTAAAGATGGTTTGGATAAGGTGCTGAGGGATCTGGTTTAGGGGTGAACTTGTAGGGTAGATGGTTGGACTCAATGAGCCCAGGGGTCTTTCCCACCAGAGTGATCCTGTGATTCTGTGATTCTGAGTCTGAATCTTCAGGTGGGGTCACAGAATCACAGAATCATTTAGGTTGGAAGTCCAGCCACTAAACCAACTGTCCCAAGGCCACAACTAAACCCTGTCGCTGAGGTCCAGACGTCCATGACTGTGAAACACATCCAGCAATGGCGATTTGTCCCCTCTCCCTAGGCAGTCTGTTCCAAGACCTGAGGACACTTTCACGGAGTTTTTCCTGGTGTCCAACCTAATGTCCCCTGGTGCAGGTGGAGGCCATTTTCTCTTGTCCTATCAGTCATTACTCGGAAGAAGAAACCAGTCCCCACCTCCCTACACCCTCCTTTCAGATAGGTGCAGACAGCAATAAAGTCTCCCCTGAACCTCCTTTTCCTGCGTGCCCTGTATTAACTGGGCGGCTGAGCCCTTCAACCCTTTTACCAGGTCAAAGTGGTACATCTGGGCATCCGGGGATGACAACAGCTCTCTGTGTAAGAACACCGTGAAGGACTCCAGGGTAGAGTGGTGCAGATCCCAGGCAGTGCTCAGCCACCTTTCCAGAAGAGTGTAGAAATGCCACAGCAGTGCCTCACAGGACATGAGCTGACTGTGCGGTGGAGGGATCTGGGGCTAATGGGAAGCAAAAACCTCCCCTGAAAGCCCAGGACAGTGTTCAGGTGGAGCACAGAGCGTAAGACCCTGTCTGCACTGGGCAGCTGTAAGGAACTATAAAGTAAATGTTCCAAGCTGAAAATGCTCTGTTGAACAGAAAAGCAGGTTTTTCCCAGTTTTACAGGAGCCCATAAGAAATAGGGCAGTATAAAGGCCTTTCAGCTCCTGATAGAGCGGTCTGGGATATTGCGGCACAAGAACAAAGGGACAGGCTCTGTGCTGGAGGGCTCATAACACAATAGTCGTTTCTACGCGCAGCGCTGACTCGGTCTGGTTTACAGCTAATCAAGTCCATAGCATTCAGGGCCACATGCTCTGGTACCCTTATTTCTATTGAGCAGCCTCCTCCTGCGGCAGCAGTTTGGTGGTTTTCAAAGGGACCACTCAGATCACAAACAGCCGTGTGGCAGGAGTATGTGAGTCAGAATTCTACCCGAAAGCCCTGCTGAAAATGTCATCTGCCCTGCCCGTTCCTGGAAGGAATTAGGATGCCCAGCTTTTTGCTCTGTCTGCTTATCTGCCTATCCAGCTCAGCTGATCTCACATGAAAACGGGTTGTTGTTGGTGGAGGGGTTTTTGTTTAATGTCCTACAGTATTTTGTTTGCTGCGTAGGTAGGAAGCAACACGGCAAATCCTTCTGGAAGGCCTTGGTTATTAGCACATCACCATACACGGTGTGTCCTGTTACACAACTCAATATTTTTAATTACTTGCCTTTACTAGTGAGACAAAATTTAGAGTCAAGTTTCCAGTAATCCCTTTTATTGGACTAATGCAGCAATATTGACAGCGGTGCTTCAGGGATACACCAACCTCCCCTGCAGGTCAGGCAGGAGTTGACTCTCACAAAGGATTCCTATACCCAGAAAGCTGGTTTGTCAATAGTGTACAGCTAGTCCAATAAAAGGGATTACTCAAACATTGGCTGTGCTCTTAGTCTGTAAAGAAAATATCTGAGCTGTTTAGCCAAGGCGATTATGACTCTCAGTATGTCCATTTCGTAATGAATTGCTCTGAACTTGAGGATTGCTTTGAATAAAATGTAGCTACATCATTAATACAAAAAAATCCCAAGCCAAACAGTGGGACCACAGCATTGCCCAGCAGGTATTTGAGTAGTCCTGTGCTGCTCAGGGCAGCTGCATCGACTTCCCCCAGCTGAGAGTCTGTCCACAGACTTCCAGTGTGGTGTTCACGTGCTGCTCTTGAGTAAAACCTTTTAATAGTAGCCCTACAACAAGGCATTCAAACTACAGAAAGCAAAGGAATTCATTGTCACAGAAGAGCTGTATCCACCTAAACCAAATCTGGATGAGGGTTGGTTATGATGTTTAGTTTAGTTTAGTTTAGTTTTAGACTCAGGAAGTCTAACACATTCTCTTTTGCCCTGTGTTTGTATTTGCACCCTGACACAAGGTGCTTGTAGCCTATGGCTCTGCCACTGTAAGTTGCTCTTGGTGGTTAGGTCTCACTACTCACACTCTGCCCTGGTGATTTAGATCAGCTCAGAAACCTACTGACACTAAAGAAACTGGCACTCAGAAACAGCAGGGACTGGAAGTCACACTGGCACAGACCAACCAGTCACACTAGCAGAGACCAAACTGGAAGACAAGAGGCCACCACCTACTTAGACTACAAGAGTGAGTTCCACTTCTTATATCTCCCAGCTAAAAGCTTCACAGCCAAAATGGATTTGGTAATGGACTTCAAAGCCTCTGAAAACAGAGCTTTTATAAGGTAATATAAAGCCCAACACAACCTTAATTACAGTGACACAATCCCTGCACTATAAATAATGACGTCTTTGACCAATATGATGCACAGTAACACGAGAAGTGATGTAACATAAGCAGTGTCACTGCTAAAAGTTAAAGGGGAACACATTTTTCTCAGACAGAACACCCACCATCAATTCAGACAGCACATATCTGGGCTAGATTTATGGCAGTGAATAATAGTGTCATGAATGCTAAAGTGTCTGCAGCTTTCAAATAGTTTGGCAAATCTGTACATCAAAATCAGCGTTGAAGGGAAGCACAGCCCTTCCTCTGAGATAACCGCGACTAGAACAACATTACATATACTTTTCACATGTCTTTAAGGAAGTGCTTTTGTCTTCTGTGCAGAACCACAGTAAAGAGTGACATTATATATTGACTGGAAGAGGCAAGATCCACGCATCAGGGGAAGGAGGGAAGTCTTTAGTAAGAAGGAGATCATTCAATGTCTACAGAAAATACATGAGGGTTTTCCTTCAAAGTTTAGCAAATATTTTGGCAGCTTGTTGAAAACTGAGCTTTATTTCAAAACCTCCAACCAGAGGCATCAAACTTTCTGTTCAGATGCGCAGTCAGCACTGGGCTGTGGGGTGCAGGGATGTGCTTTAGGCTGCACGTAGGTTTACATTAAAGTGAAATACGTCACTGCACTCAATGGGATGGATAAATGTGCTTAAACATGAATCAGAACTGTGAAGTCTGGACAATATTTTGACAGCCCTCATGAAATAAACTCCTGTTTGAGTTAACGGGAATGGCACTGGCTGGAAGTAGAGTAGGATTTTCAGGATCTGGCCATTGGCCTGATGCACAGGTGATCTCACTGTTGCTTGCCTGGGGAAACCGCTTCTGTGACGTCTTTATGCCTCAAGCTACTCCAAAACACTGGGAAATAAACACGCCGGTGAAGGGCAGCCTGCCCTGGGACAGGAAAAGCCACCAGTGAGTACTCAAGTCAGTAGACAGCTGCTGGAAAGGGAAACATTTTGCAAGGGAAGTAAAACTGCCCCTCACAAAACAGGCTGTGAGCTGAGTGGTGAGCTGCAGAAATGAGGAGCTGCCTCAGCACCTGGCACAGCCACAGTCACCTCGGCCAGCCTCACATGCAAGCCTTGGAGAAGAGATATGGGGGGGAATGAAAGACTCTATTAGGCTGAAACACCCTTCACCAGTGCCCCCCCAACTCCCTCAGCCCCCACTATTCTTTGATGACTTGTCTGAGTGATCAAAATCACCATATTCTGTTTTACTCGCTTTACTACATGACCATGGTCCTGGCTCAACAGACTGTGGTGCAGGAAGCAAACCCTGGAGCAATCGGGGAGGGGTTCTGGACCTCTGTGCCAACAGGGCTAAGCCCTGAGGAGGAACCCAGTGAGCCAGATTCCTCCCTGCTGTGCTGAGCTTTCTCTGCATTTAAGTGCTTCAGAGCCTTCCTAGCCAGGATCCCAGGGAAGTGCTGAGGCATGGGAGAAGACTGCAAAGGCTGACTTTATTTCAGAGGGTGTGTCCAGACAGCGAAAGAGTACGACTGGACCTACTTGCTTTCTCATGGCTTTGGGGCTGACTCTTCACAGGCTGCCCAGGGAGGTTGTGGAGTCTCCTTCACTAGAGGTGTTTAAAACCCGCCTGGCCATGTTCCTGTGGGACTTGGTCTAGGTGATCCTGCTGTGGCAGGGGGATTGGGCTAGATGATCTTTCGAGGTCCCTTCCAATCCCCAGTGATTCTATGATTCATCAATGGGAACCAAGCACGACACCAATGAAGGACAGAGAATTGCACCACTGTACAAACAACCCTCCCCTAGAGCACGGTGGCTCACAGATTACTGCAAACTTGCATAATTCATAACGTTGCTGATTTATATTAACAGCTTTAACATGATTAAAGAGAGTCCAAGGAACACAATGGCCGTGGTAGGAAGCCCCATGCCTTGCACATACGTTTGAAATGAAATGCAACACGACTTTGTGATTCAGACCTTAGTAGGCACAAAATTTAGAATAACTCTGTTTATCTGCGCAAACTTTCCTTAGCCTGTTGCAACTCCAAATGTTTTCACTGTTCCACATGGGTGTTTGGTAGAATATACTAAATAAAAAGTTCACAAAGACTTTCTTCTTCTGCAGCCTACAAAGGACTCCAAATCTTTACTGTTCAGCGCAGCTGCCTAGAATAGGCAACACTGGAGCTTTTGTCCAGGGAGTCAAACCGAGAGGGAGTGAATACCATTAACCCTTAAAACAGAATTATCTTATTCTTTTGATTTCCCTGGACACTGTAATATGTTTGTGGCCATATTTGGAACACATCCGGCTGGATCTAGAGGGACACAGGAATAATCGCTGTCATTCAGATCATAATTAGCCATGTACTTGCAATAGCGGGATGTAAAGCAAAAGGAAAAACACTGAAAATGTTGTTTTTTTGGACTGTGACAAAGAGCTTTTTAAATGGGTTTGGGCATTTTTAGTGCCTGACTCATGTCTGGAGATTTCTGTTATACTCCAGAATCCTTTAACTTTTGTGTTTTTTATTTCTGCCTTGGACAATGACATGCTAATAGCTTCGGGCTTCCTACTGCCTCCTTGTGCATATGGCTCTCCTTTGTTTTCTGTTAGAGGCAAAATGTCAGAACTTCAGAGAGTGGATTCTGCGACCCTGACGAGAGTTAAGGAAAGTTTCGTGTATCCTGCAATGACAGGTTGGACCCTCTTCAGACAGAGTTTTACACTTTACACTCTGGTGGGGGGTTTCTTGCATGAGACCCACATAATAAACTCGTAGCGGTCCCAAGGAAATATCACGGCAAACACTGCTGGTTTATCAAGCTTTTAGGTAAGCAGAACGTTTGCATTATTTGAGCAAAGTTTTGCACAAGGCCAACACGTGGTGGAACAAGAGTGACAGAAGGGACTGAGGCCTGAATACATTTCATGGGTGCAATTCTCTTAGGTGTCCAAGGGACAGTTAGGATCAGGTAGCACTTACTGTCAAGTGGGAGCCAGCACTTACGAAAGAGCAGGTTTGGCACGTCCAAGCCTGGTCCTGAAAGCAACAGAAATCTCACTTTTTTAATGCATTCCTTTGCAATTATATAAGTGTATTAATTCCTATGGAAACCATCAAGTGGTCTTGGTTAATCCAGTGTAATGAGTCAGGAAATACAAATCTGAGCTTGAAATTTCGAGCGTCTGCGACTAGGTGTTAGCACCTCAAATTTCATTGCAGAAATTATTTAGCACTCTGGGAATGAAGACATTCTTGTCTCTCCGTGAGTTGAGGTCCCTAACAAGTTTGTGCCATTCCCAAGTGGCAAAAAAATGGTCTAGGTGATCCTGCTGTTGCAGGGGGATTGGACTAGATGATCTTTCGAGGTCCCTTCCAATCCCTAATGATTCTATGATTCTATGATTCTATGAATGACCAGAGTTTGTTCACACCTGAGGGAAGGTCCAGTTGCACATGGCAACAAAAGAAACACAGGTGTGAAAGAAAAAACCAAGGCCTAAAGTCTTTACTCACCAACATAACTCAGAAGTAATTCCTTTGATGGGACTGAATTTACAGTGGTGATAACCTGATAGTGGAAGATGTCTAAAGATGGCAGAGACAGATGAGCAGGAGGATGGCAACAGGATGTAGAATGAAGTGAGAACAGAGGCATAGAGGATGAGCATAAAAATAGAACAAAGCCCAGAGCCACAGTGTTGCTGCGGGAGCAGCAAACTATCAGTCGCAGCGCGGGGGTAACGGAGCTGGCAGCACCTGGGCAGCCCCGGTCCTGCGCCTCGTGAGCTGCACATCTGACGGCACCCAAAGAAGTCCAGGCTGCTCCGCGCAGCGCTGGATGAAGGCTCTAACTGGTGGTGCGATAGTGAGGAGGATTTCCTAGCGTCACTGTGCAAAACAAAGAGTCTTCCAGAGATGTTAAATTGGATCTGACCGTCATCTTGTAGGTTCCAAATGAAGCTGGCGGGAGTGATTAAGCAAAAGCAGTGTGAAGCAGGTCTAAAACATTCAGAGAGATGGGAAAAAAATTGCTCAGAGTAATTCTTTGCCTGTTGTTTTGTTTTTTCCCTTTTTTTTTTCCACTCAAACGCTGGCAAGTGAAAAAGATGATCAACAGCATCCTGGGGTGGATTAGAAGAGGAGTGGTTNGGCTGCCCAGGGTGGTTGTGCAGTCTCCCTCACTGGAGATATTCAAGACCCAACTGGACAGGTTCCTGTGTGACTTGGTTTAAGTGATCCTGCTGTTGCAGGCGGATTGGACTAGATGATCTTTCCAATCCGTAATGATTCTATGATTCTATGATTCTATGAAAACATGCAGCCAGGCTCTCTGCTGCTATCCAAGGCTATCTTGAGGCTGCAAGGGCTTGAGCTGGAGGTCCCAAGGAGAGCAGGAAAGAAGAAGAGGACGCACCATGCAGGAGGCCACACGGCGTGCATTGCCACCTTAGCAGGTCTCAAGCTGCCTTCAGATCTGACCCTGAAAGCGGAGCTGTCTGCGCTCTCAGATTTCTTGGCTGTGCCAGACCCCAGCAGCGTTTCTGTTCTCTTTACTGGCTGAAAAGAAGCGAAGAAGAGCTAAGGCCTTGTTTTCACTCCGCTGTTACACGACGGTGTGATATGGGGGCTGCTCTTGTCCTGACTCCACTCAACACACAAAATAATGCAGCTCAAGGCAGGGTTTGTGCTCCGGCTAATGGGACAAGTCAGTGGGGAGACCGGGTTGCAGGTGGAAGGCTTTCTCCTGGCTGCACATTCCGCAGAAGCCCCAGGAGTGCTGCGATCTTCCGTGCTTTCCCAGGCAGTCAGAGAGGACCTCTCACGGCACAATTACCACATTTGGACGTGGGAGCTTTGCCGTCGAATGCGACTGCCTGCACCTGTGTTTTCTATAGCTTCACTGTAGCTGGGTAAGGAAAGAGTATCTAGGGGTGAGACCTTTCCTCGTAGCCTGTGGCTATGTGACCTGGCTAGATGACCTGAGCCTTAGCCTTCAGCTCCTTACTCATGGTTGTGCTGTGACACCAATGAGATTTATGCTCTGGGGGTTAAGACTTTGAATCAGCAAGTTCTCATGACATCACACACAGGCTGCCTGATGAAAGGATGCATAAGACTAGCCACCACTGACAGCAGCAAAGAACAGATTTAACTCATTTTAGAAGTCTGAGTCCCTTACCGTATCCTTAGTGGCTGCTTTCCACTGTCACAGTGAACTCAAAGCACTGTGTCTGGTTCTGGAGCCCTAATTACAAGAGTGATGTGGACATACAGGAGCGAGTGCAGAGGAGGGCCAAGAGGATGGTCAGAGGGCTGGAGCAGCTCTCCTATGAGGACAGACTGAGAGAGTTGGGGCTGTTCAGTCTGGAGAAGAGGAGGCTCCCAGGTGACCTTATTGTGACCTTCCAGTATCTGAAGGGGGCCTACAAAAAGGCTGGGGAGGGGCTTTTTAGGATGTCAGGTAG
>VXBP01002740.1:209461-269811 GCA_013400115.1 Rhinopomastus cyanomelas | reverse complement strand
GGGATTGGACTAGATGATCTTTCGAGGTCCCTTCCAATCCCTGATGATTCTATGGGACAACATTCCTGAAGCTAAGGAAGACCCGGAGCTGACACAGCTTGCACTGGTGGCCATGGCCACTCTTGTCATCCCTAAAACTCCAAAAAGGTAAGGTGAGAGCCAGGAGGAACATGGTTAGAAACAAGCAATAAGTAAGACGGGCTGCCTAAGACAAGAGAAAGCAATCCCTGATGGTTCAAGGCATCATATAAGTCACTGCTTGCACAGGAGCATGCTGTGCAGGGTAGCAGACAGGCATTTGGAAATGCTGGAGGAAAAATCCGTGCCATTCATCCTTCCAAAGAGACAAGTTTATGCAGTGAGTGCTCCCATATTCCTTTTTGGCCGTAAAAAGACCCATCCTTTCAGTTCCACACCCCAGTCTATACATTCTCTTGCTTTCCCGTCTCATTATTTTATTAGCATGAAAATGTAGAGCTGCATTGAGCAAATTTAGGGCAGGAATTTTGTCACTAGATCAGAGGACAATCACTGCTCTTCACTGTAGTGTTGCTATATTACCAGTTTCCCCTTCCTGTGTCAGGATGTCAAGGCCATATCATGCACAACATTAGAAATTAGCTGCTCTGTCAAGGGGGTGGACTAGAGGTTCCTTCCACACCCCACCATTGGGATACTGTGACATTAAATACAACAAAAAAGAACAAAGTCGCATGTTTTGGTGTCGTTTGGGCAGGTTGGCCTGACTGAGCCCAGATGTTTTTGCCAGGACAAAATGCGTCTATGATATTTGTTCTGCGATCCACTGAAAATCAGCCAGTAGAAAAACGGACTTCATGTAGCTGGTGAAGTTAGGAGAAAGAAATGGAGCAGCTAAGAAGACTCCTCTTGACCTTACTGAAGTATAAACAGGAAAGCAGGGGCCGAATTCTTGGCGATGTACTGCAGAATTTATCAGAAGCAGGACATGACTCAAATCAAACTGAATCCAGCGGGGAACACAGTTCAGCTTCTGCTGTCACCAACACAAGAGTGATCAAGGTAACTGTCTCCTGCACAGCCAACGTGGGCTCCTCAGTCCAAACAGTTAGGTTTGTTGGTGGATCGCACCTTTGGTGGGGATCCAGAACGACGTTCAGCTGTTGTAAGATCCCTTAATTGATTTGTCAGTGCACCCAGCTTAAGGCAGTGAAGAAGCCAATGAAAATTAATGAATTAACTCAAATGACATTGCAGACTTTGATGGGAAGTATCCCTAAGAGAAAAGGGTGGAAGAAAGGAGTTTCAATACTAAATCAGGCCAATGGTCCATCTAGATATAAAATAAGTAGATATAAAATCCCTGTAACAGACAGTTATGCAATAAGGTGCCCATTGGGGAAATTCATAATATCCGGTGATTTTGTTCCGAAGTCAGAGGGCTTGTGTATTTTGTTCCTACCTGATGTGTATGCAGGAGTTCTTACTCTTCACACCACAGCCCAAGCTGTTATTGTGATCTGCTGCTGCCTCGCTGTCTAGTGATGGGGAACCCCATAACCTAGTACAACCTATTTCCAAAACACTTTCCGGCTTTAGGGGTGTTACACCCGTGCAGTGGTTCCCTTCTTTGTGTCCTAGGACAAAAGTTAAAGCAACCATTTTCTTACGTGGTGTGGATTCCACACAACAGATAACATCAGCCTTCCTGTCGAACCAAGCACAGACACCACACGCTGCCGCCTCCAACACTGAACCTTTTCAAGCTTCCAGCAATGTCCTGCAACACTTTTGGAGATCTTTGATATTTCTGCTGTATCTTTTCCAAAACGTAGCCACTAGAACTGACGAGAGGGTCAAAGACAAGAGTAGCACCTACACTGGTGTAATGCTGAGAGTGATTTTCCTTTCCTTTATAAGTTTCCCTTCCTTTCCCTTATTTCCTTTCCACTTGCAATTTCCTTTCCTTTTCCTTTCTTTTCCTTCCTTCCTTTTCCTTCCTTCCTTCCTTCCAGAAACTCTGTTGTTAAGCTTCTGGAGTCTGATTCAGGCTTATTTCTTTCATGCAGTTCCTTTGATCCAATTTGTTCCTGCATTCAGAACTGCATTCAGAATTGTCAGTACCAACCTGAATATTGCAAAGAGAAGTCATAAAATACTTCATGGTCTTTGTGAGCAGCATGAAGAGAGTTTAAAGGAGAGGACAGATTCCTTCATCGATGACAGTTTTCCTCTTACTTAATGGGAAGATTCCTCTGCAAATGTTTTTGCAGATGTCTGCTTGACTCCATGGTCCACAGGGCACTCCATCTCCTATTTACAGAGTATGAGGCACTGCTATGTCTGCAGTCTGTTAAGGAGCAGAAGTTTAAATCAGTTAATTTGTTTAGGGAAGTATCATACAAATATTGCCCACAGCCAAGAGAAAGAAGCGCTAGGAAGCTGATTTCCATGGAAGGTCTCCAAAATTAGTCCATGGTGAAAAGATTGTGTGAGACACAGTAAGGGTCCTCTCATCTCTACACACACACATATTTTAAGGTCAAAGGGGACAGTCTTCTTGCATAACAATGGCCACAGGACCTCCCCACTGATTTCTCTAATAAGCAAACCTTGCTGTGTGAGCTGTGATCCATCTTTAAGGAGAATATTCAACCTTAATTCACCGCCCATTTTTACAGTGAAATGAATCCAAGCTGATCAGCAATGACACCGAATGCTGTCAGAAGGAGAAGACACTCTGTGTGACTGGGTTGCCCCAAAAAGACAGACTGCAAGAACAGATGATGTTAGAGCATAAAATTCTATTTTATACCTCAAAATTCAGTCTTGTTTCTTCAAACCCTCATGTTAGCAAACCTGGTACTGTGGCCATGTATCACTTACTGACTCCCGTTAAGAAAATATCGAGCAGATGCACTGAAACAATTCTCAGTCTGCATTAGGATTTGTATTCTTCTTAACTGCTGTGTCCTAAGGGCAAGAGAGGACCCCAGACACTCCAGACTGATAAAGCTGAGCATATTGCAGTAACTTCAAGTCCTCACAGATAGTGTGTTACGTGGCCAGTTCTTAGTAGTTCTTAACTACGAGGTGCACGTATACCTGCAGCATGTGACAAGAGAAAACAAGAAGTTAATGCAGATAAGAATTTACAGGCACCGTTCCAGCTAAAGGTCATAAGTAAAATCAATCTTGTATGGGAAGCAGATTTCCCATTACTGAAATATCCCTGGTATCTCATGACTGCAAGATTGCTCAGTACATCTCTAGTAATAAGGTTAACTCTGGCCGGTGTGACTTATCATATCAAGAGTTACGTAAGAATTATGTTCAGAGAGCAAAAGGTGCTGAAATATGCAGAGGATGCTACCTGCAGCAAAGAATACTAAGTGTGGTGGCACTGGTGGGAAGGCGAGCAGATGAAAAGAGAAGAGCTTTGAATAGCTGTGTCTCATCTGACATGTGGAAATCAAGGGTGATTACAAGAGATCATCCTAGTCTAACAAGAACAAGAGGCCTGGTGGTGGTGGTGGACAAAAGACTGCAACTCATTGACGACCAAGGAATAAAGAAAAAGGTGGCGAGGAAGAAAACTGGATTTCATCGGCATCAGAATTCATTTTCCAGGGAGTAAAAAGCATTCTGAGCATCAAGAAAGGGCACAAGCCCATCGTTTGCCTGTGTGGCTGTGCTCAGTGGGTAATTAAGGAAAAGCAGTATTGCAAAGGCGCAAAGATTCAAGGACATAAAGAGATGTGTCCTGCTTTGTTTGATGGGCAACAAGGAACACGGTGGGAGGAAAGAAAGATCGAAAAGTAGATAGTGTGTGTGCAACCACCAGGTGGTTGAGAAGTGTATGACGTATGAGGAGCTCAGAAGATCAGCTGGTAGAGGGAATGATTGAGTGGATGCCAGCAGGGAAGAGGCCACATGAAAGACCAAATCCAAGAAATTGGGTCTATGTGTCCAAAGCTCTAGGTGACAGCATTAAAGCACTGAGATAAATGAATTGACTCTCAAGGCAGCAATGATGATGGATAAGGTGGCATAGGATCAACTGCCAAAGAAGTGTGAAAAGGTTCTAGAAATAGAAATGCATCAAGGGGAGCGGGGGTTGTGAAGAATGGGTGCAGGAAGGGCTTGCTGGTTGACTTGGAGTTTATTTTGGAACACAACCTGGAGTTTAGTTGCTGTCTCAACAGGCATTTTTGCTTTACAGAGTTTGCTCATGGGTTTGTATAAATGTGAATGCTGGGAGAATATGGTGGGCTCCATTCCAGGTGAGGTATAGTGGTCCTTTGACTCTCAGGGCTAGATCCTTGCAGCGGTGCTGAGCTCCACAATGGGCCAAACTTGAAAGCTTTTCTGAGTTGCTTCAGGGACTGTGAGTTACTGTCCGTAACTGTGAAGAAAACATCATGTGAACCAAGGTCTCAGCGCTTCACTTTCCAAATCTGTGGAGAACAAGGAAGCTCAGCCTCTCCCAGGAGGATGTTTGAGATGAGAACACAAGAAAATTGCCAGTTCTAGATCTCCAGAGCACTTTACCAAGGGTCTGGAGTTTTCCACGAACACCTTCACCTCTGTGTGTGAGCTCAGAACAACACACTGAAATGTAATGGGGAGGTCCCAAAACATTCAGCAGCGCGGTTCGGTCGAAGGTTCAGCGCGGAACCTCTGATAAAGACCCTTTCTCGCTACCTTCTCAGGCGTGGCTTGAAAGTAAGCGTGCAAACCCACTGCAAATATTCAGTGCCCAGATGACTCGTGCACTGAGCTTGCTGTGTAAAGCAAAGGACAGCTGTTCAGGCTCTCTGCTGAGTGAGGACAGAACACTCGACGTGATTTTTTTCGTAACGACGCAGCCTTCCCTTCTGAGCAAGCACTAAGGTTGTTTCACAAAGACAATCAAATATTGCACTGCCATTTGAAAACAATTATTCTGGGCCAGATCCCAGGAGGTGCTGAGTGCCTTCGACTCCCACTGCATTCATAAGGGACTACATGTGCTTAATGCCTTACAAGACCTGAGAGATTTCCCTGAAGTGTGAGAGCCAGATCCCCCATATCTTTCAACATGAGGCACCGCTTACTCCTGCAAATCGAGCACAGCTTGAACCTGCAGGTCCTTAGCATGAAAGGCTACACTTACTGCTGTGCCCAGTGCCACTGAGGAGAATCCATGAGAAAGGTTTGCAGGATGAAACCTTAAATAAAATTCATGTCACTGACCTAGAACCAGCAGCTGTGAGAGAAGAGTACAAACTGTGATGAAAATCCCCAGCCCATTAACATGGATATTGTGCTGCCTCAGACAAAAGCTGCATTAACATTATCCTTCAGAGATGATGCAGCCTCAACAGCTCTCCTAGACTCATTAAAAATCACAGAGCTTTACCTGCACGACCCAAGGCCTCGAAATGTAAGCCCACGTTAAATATGATTCATTGAAACTGTACTGGAGAGATCACCTGCCAGGTAAAGGAATTCCCTTCACAGCGCGTGCAGTAGAATGGACAGATGTTCACTAAACCCCAGGGTCTGCCTTTGTGTCTTGCAAATGCCCACAGATTTATACACAAATTATCAAAAAGGGCGGGGAGTTAAGGAAGCCCACAGTGACCCCCTAAAACCTGAAGAGGAGACAGAGGTGCGGTCTGAGCCCTGCGCTGCCACTTGTACAACGACCTGGGCGACCACAAAGAGCGCCCGGTGTTAAGCTCCTGCATCTGGCACCGAGTGTCGAGTGTGCCTCTGTGTGTGCGAACCTTCCGCCTGTGAAACGGTTAAAACTTAAGGTTACCCATCCAAGGAGTAGAAAATGAAGGTTCTCAGTTTGATGGACAACAGCTCAGAGATCCCTGATGTCCCAAAATATTAGGTTTCTCTTCTAATAATGTTGGAAATATTGCCTACTGTCATGATTAATCTCAGCAGCACCTCTGGCTGATTGCAGGTGACGCAGTCACAGCGCGGTGCCTGTGTTGGTTTCCACACACCGTCAAATCTGCTACAAATGCAGGGGTGAAGGGGAAGGAACTGTGATACCAGGTATCCCAGTGGCTAATAGATTGTGACATGAAAGAAGGAAACCTTTATTTTAATTCAAAAAACAAAAGCCAAATAGCAAAACTTATGTACGTGCCTAACTTTCTCTTTTTTTTTCTTTTCCTCAAGTGGAAAACATTCTCCTGCTAACAACTCTTGGCTGGCGTCGAGGGAAAGTGGAGGTATTTGCAGATGTGGAGGAAGACATACAAAACATTTTTCAAATCAAAGGCTTGAATTATTGCAGTGGGTTCATGAAGTTTCACGGGCGCGTAGACACACCATTGTCTGTGCGCTGGAACAAGCTGCCCTTTCTTCGAGAAGGAAAAACAAGCCAATGTTTCCTACGAGCCAATCTGTATGTATCAGGGAGCTATCTATATTTTGAGATTCTTTGCATTGTCTGTGGTAAGGGTGTGCTGTTTTGGCCCAACAATGGCAACATTGATTTTAGAATTTCAGAACTGTGGTGCGCAGAACAAACTGTGAAGCAAAACGCGCCTGCTCTCGGTGGTACAACAACAGTGCTCTTACACAAACTTGCCTTTCCTCGCCATTTTACATAGGCAGAGATCAATACTGTTCATTCAGCCAACATTATTAAAGCCATTTATCAGCCACTCTTCTTTTCCCTTGCCTTTTTTTTTCCTTTTTGGGTTGCTAATAAAAAGAACTTTGCCGACAAAGTTATGTCATCTTCCGCTCGCTTGGTAGCAGCGCAGATAATTGGCTTTGTTGTGTCCCCCCAACAATCGGGCCTTGTTTATGAACTTACATTTATTAAGTGAAAGTATTTGGAAACTGATGGTACATTGAAGTTTGGTTGCCATGGGCAATAATCATCCCAAAAAAGACATGACCTCCCTGTTATGCAGCTAGTAACTAATTGAAATGATACAAATTACTCTGATTCTCTGTCTGCCAATTTAGAGGCTGGTCGTGGTCAAGGGTCAAATGAGCTCCTATTCATGAAACTATGTTTGAAGTGGCTGCTGCCATAGCGAGGGGTTTGGTGCGGACGCAGTGACTCCTCTGAACATCACCCCATACTGTGGAGGGGAGCTAGCACGGATAGCGGAACAATGAGCCTACCAGGCTACCTCTGGCTGACACATCAAAAGCTTCTCCTTGTCACTCAATTAGCAGGAGTCGCTACTAGCCAGGACATGGTTTACTGGGTAGAAATAAGTGTTGTATTCATCCCCGAGGGCTACCTTATACATCGAGCTGACGCTACAATGCCTCCTGAGGTAGTTCTAAGAAATGAAAGTATCATTCAGCTCCCTAGGATAAACACAAAGACCTCCTTTGCTGTGAAACACTGCAAGGGAAATTAAAATCTGATGAACTACCCAAGGTGTTGTCCTTTAAAAACATTTATGATAATTCATCTGTGTGTTAAAAGAATACAACAATTATCTCGGTTAATATGGGGACCTCGACACTAAAAAGTTAACAGTATAATGAGCTTTTTGTCCTTTAGGAAACTAAGCCATTCCAGGGAATGTTACTCAAAGACTTATTAAACATGTGCCAAGTGTACTGGCTTACTGGGCGAACATTTGCAGTACTGCTAAAGAGATTTCTCTCTTTGTGTAAGCGCAAAAGCTTTACCATGTCTACATCTATTAATAATGTGATAGGAGAAACCACACCACATGAACAAGCCAGGCTCCTTGGGTAATGAAGATTAACATTTTCTGTGTTTCACAAACGTGTGAAAGATTTGCCGTGCGGCTGGACGGCCAGTGAGTTTCAGCGGACAGTGTTAGCAGCCCCGAATGTACCTACCTCACCCACAGGGAGTTAGAGCCGTTCCCTCTTGGAAGACACCAGAAAGGAGTGTCTGTGCAACTGCAGCCAGAGTAGCTCAGGATGATGCAAAACAAGAAAAAAAGGTCCCAAGACACCGATTCCCAGACACACTTGAATCAGCTGCTTTTAAAAAAGTCACCGACAGGTACGTATCTAAAGCAGTGGCGGTGGAACTGATGTGGTTGTGCTGCGATCTCTCTAAGAGGATGGCAGCGTGTGCTACAGGCACAGACATCCTGAGTGCCAGCTTGTTGTAGCAAGCACCCCTGAACCCCTGTGAGACCAGAGAGCTCGACGCAATTTTAACTTGCATGACAATTTTCCAGGTTTCGTTCTGTCACCTCCCCGATCACACCCCAGGATCTCCCATATGCACTGCATCATTACATGTATTTTCACACACAGCCTCCCTAAAATATGGCATAATTTCAAAATTATTTAAAATGGTTATCGCTGATGCTCATGAGCTAAGTAGTTGTCTGCAGGTGCAGGTATAAGGCAGAGTGGAACAGAAAACAGTCATTTGTTTCCTAAGAAAATGATGTCTTTTTTTTTCTATCTCCATCAGTGTTTTCTGCTGGCAAAATTCCTACTTCTTGTCAGGCAACAAAAGATGAAAAACATTCATTTCCAAATTAAATACATCGGGTTGGAAGTGTTGTTTTTTAACAAGACACTGTCACGCTTAGAGGAAAGTGGGCACCTGTCATGAGAAATATTCGTAGAAGAAAACCTAATTTTCCTTTAAACACAGAAAAAAAAAATCGGCCAGCCCTATTACAGAAGCCTTTCAGTGCCGTTCCGTGTCAGTGCTGTCATTATATCTCCTATTGTGAAGACAGTTCAGAACATGTCTTTGAAAATTCATTCTGGGGTTGCCCTTGTGGCCTATTGATTGTGCTCTCACTTCGTGTGAGAGACCCAGGTTCAAGCGAGAGGGCTGCAGGACAGACAGGCTGCTCTGGAGGGATGGGGTTGGTCCCCATGTGCTCCCACATCCTGATCGTTTGAAGGTTTCAAAGTGTATTTTAATCTCACGTTCTGCAGAACTTCCTAGGGTGGTGGTGTTGGAATGCTTTAAAAGGAGAACAATATTGTTTTAAGCACTCAGAAAGTGTTTTAAGCCCTCTGAGAACAATCCTGCTTGAAAAGAGGACCCCTCTGGGCAGAGGTGCTGACACAGACATGGACTGATGTGGTAAAATAACAGCATTGCTGATTCCCCTAAACTGGAGTCTTAAGATTAATATTTGGACCTGATTCTTCAGTCGACCACAGCAGGAGAGCTAGAATCACCTCATTTACAAACTAAGTCCTAAAGAAAAAAGAATCTATTCCCTCCATTAAAAACCTCTTTTGGCTGCCTCTGCTCGGAGCCGGTTTCTGTTCTTAAGAGCAATACTTGGCAAACACCGGGTTTGATGCCCCTCTGATGCGTCTGTCCAGATGATCACTTCATTGGGGTTATTTCTAATTTCCACCTTCATGAGAGATGATTCGAGCCAACCTGTCCACACTACAGCCTTACCACAGGACTAATAAAAAACGATAAGCCTGTTGGTCCTCATCGAACCTGCCATGAGTCAGCAGTAAAAGCAGGAGCAGACAGATTGCAGCTCTGGGAGCAGAACAGCATCCGCAAAAGACTCGCCAAAAAAACCTCATCCTGCTGAACTTACTCGGTCCCGCTAAAGCCAGTGTGCCGCCTAAACCTAAGCCGTGTTTAGTAAGGCAGAGCTTACAATTAAATAGAATATCGGCTTCCAGCTCAAGCACAGCTCGTTCATTGCCATCTCATACCTATGTGTACAATGCTATGAGACATTCTTACAGCTGGTACCTCCAAGACTCTCTCTCCATCTTCGGCGCTGCTGTTTATCCCGGGGTGCCTGAGCTCTGCCAGCAGCAGCACCACTGCTGGGGTTACGCAATACACACATAAAACATCGCCCAAACACGTTTCAGCACGAGGTAATAGATGGGCTTAAACGAGGCAGAGGTTTGTTGAGTCAACGACAAGATTTCTGCCCCAAGTCTAAATGCAGTGCTAGGTGTCTAATCTGCATTTTAAAAAAAGCCTATAAACACGCATTTACACAATAAAACATAACCATCTGAAAGAGCCATTACAGCCAATTGTCCTTTGTGTCAACTAATTCCTTCCATTCTCTCCCCAAAGGGCTCAGCCCAGTCCCCCTTGGAGACCCCTACTTCCAGTAACAACAATTGCCTTCCTCCCAAGCCAGCAAGCCCCCACCACATGGGCAGCATCCCTCCCTCTCCCACTCTGATCAAATCTTCAGCCTCTGCTTTCCTTTCCTACAGAGGGGCGCTGCGTGGCCCCAAGGTAAAAAAAGTCCGAAATCTGAGCCGTGGAAATGTTACGACAGTCACTGTTCTGATCTGTATCTACCATGGATGGAGAGCCATAAAATGAGCTTGTGTTGGCGAAATCTGAACTTCACGAAGCATCACGAGTCTCAAATCGTCTCATCAGATGTTCTGATCATCTCTTCTACAGGCTAATACAAGCCATTTGACAGCTAAACCCAGAGGCTGCACTTACGGGCTGCTGCTCAGTCTCCCCCTGACCTCACCGTGCAAAAAGCCCGCTGCGATCAGCAGTTAGTTATCCTGCGAGGTAGATCTCCACACGGTCACAGGTAGATCTCCACACGGTCACAGGTAGATCTCCACACGGTCACAGGTAGATCTCCACACGGTCACAGGCAACACCACCAGAGACGTTTCTGACTTCCCAGCAGAGGGCTTTGGCACACCAGCCGCTCTCACAACACTTCTATTGCAGACTCGCTCTAGCAGTGCTTTGCACGGCTTTGGGCTCTTAAAAGACTTTGGATTAAAAAAACCTTTCCTCAACTAGAACTAGGAAGCACCCCAGGAATTCTGCCCTGGCATGTAAGCCGCTGGGCCAGTCGCTGGGCAAAGCACAGACCATTTCTGTCCCTTCCTGGCAATGAGGGATCTTCAGGTTCACCTTCAAAGCTGCCTGAGCTGCCCAGAGAACCAACTCCCGATCCTGCACCCCCTGGACAGTTGAGGAGGAGGATCGATGATACATGGCCATCTGCTTGTCAAGGATTTTCCTTTTTAAAAAATCCCGGTTTCTTAGGGGTCAGATTATTCACTAGTTCCAAAAAAGTTTACTTAAACTATCGTACGCTGGGGTAAAATTAATGAATGGTCTCGGCTACAATTCGATGAAAACAGAGAACAGAAGCAAGACAAGAAAAATGGCATTAACTGATACCCAGTCCCACACCTCGACAAATAGCAATGGGCTGTTTATGCCGCATTACTCTGCCCTAATCTCCACATATTACTGCAATTATTAACTACCAGTCCTAAAATCTATAGAGTTATCATTATTGTTATTATTATGAAACCAAATCTCATTTTCATGTCATAAAGATAAACCAAATCTCATTTCAATTAGTTGCAGCAGGAGGGAATGAACTTTAAACAGACATTTAATTTCTGAAAAAAAAATTAGGAAGTTCTTCATGGAAATGTTATGGCATTTTGAAACAGATTAATAGTTGGGTATGAACACATCCACCCTGCAGCTAAATGACTGCTGTACCATGGTCAGGAGACAGGTTAAATGAGCAAAATCAGTTGATACCACTGGTTCGGATCTCATCAAATGGCGGTCATTTTTATGATTGACTTTTTAGCTACGTGGTTTTTTCATCCCACGTGCTGATCCACCACCGTGGGTTATCTGCTTTGCAGCAGGGTTCTATTTATCTTCAGTGCGTTCAGTTGGTAAAAGAGTGTAAGAACCACGTCTGGTTCCTGTCGCAAACCATTCAAACTCATGCGAGCGCGTGGCTGGACACGCTGATTCACAGAGACAACCTCACATGGATTGTATCATCACTCGAGGGCAGGATCTAACCTACAGCAGGACACCCAGTCTCTCCAGCACACCCAGCCTTATGCTGTGCTGAGCTCAGGTGCTGAGTCCCATCACCGCTGAGCCTCTCAAGGGTTGTGCCGTGAGGTTGCTCAATAAGTTTGATCCATGTGACGAGGCTGAACGAAGAAGGCTGCAGCTCCAGATCAGACAAGTTCAACGCAGTAGGTTCCTCACTAATGGGACCCACAGCTATGGATGTGGCTCTCCAGAAACGTTCTCCATGTGCTCAGCACTAGCAGAGACGTTGAAATGATGACAGGAGCCCTCAAGGCTTGGAAAGTCCTTGTGATTGTGACATTGTTGACTACTACAGATCTCAGCCCTTTTAACAGACACTTCTGCAAAGCTACAGAATTACTTCATTATTCACTTCCCAGCAGTCTCATGTCTTAAGGCAGAAGCTGAAAATAGAAAAAAGAGTGATATCAACAGACTGAGGATCTTCCTGAATGCTTCCGACTGTGCCCTGCGTCTCCTCACCTGCCCCCGTTGCGTGAAGAAGCTGAGCAGCAGAGCCGAGCAGCTCGACCTGCAGCGTCCTCCATAGAACATCGCCCCCTCCTGGTTAACACCCAGATGACAGCGACGGGCAGGACGAGACATCTCACACCCAAGTCTTCTGCTCAGAGGCAGGTTTTTCTCTCTCCTAAACCTCGTTTAGACTTCGGAAACATCCAACGTTTGACAGTGGGCTGAGAAATACACGGGCACTCTGTAGATGTTGCCAAGCACTTCAGAGATTCTGTGGCTAGGTGCTGGAAACCACTCTCCTTATGTCCATGTCTCTCTCCTCCCGATGCTGTCGGTTATTTCCTTCTTAGCACTCAGGTAGGACAAAGCACCTAGACAGACAAAGCTCAGCTTCCAGAGGGGGCACCACTGACCAGTATAGACCACTATAGGGAGAACAGATGGCAAAAGTCTTTGGGTAACCACTGGCAAAGAGAAGCACTGGATCAGGGAATGCAGGACTGGAGGAAACTATCAGGTGGAAAATTAAGGGGTGATTAGTATTGGATTAAGAACTTTACTTGCTGACATCATAAAGTTAACAGAGAAACTGGCACAACTGAGAAGGAATTCTTCATTTAAGGAAAAAAGCTGAAAAAAGCAGGGCAAGGAAGGAAGAAATGTTTGGGATAGGCAAGACTAACTTGAGAAGAAAACAAAGTAGAGAAGTGAACAGGACTGAAATGAGAGTCAAGGGAAAATACTGTGACCATATCTTGAACTCTGAGGAGAACCTGAGGTTCTTCTACCTTCAGCAAGCAAAGTGAAATTCAGTAGCAAAGTATGGCTTGTTCCAATACCATACTGGTTCATGCATCAAGATGGCACCTTCCGTTATTAATCAACATATTAACCCAAGTTCTAGGTCATCATGGTGGATCTACAGGGTCTACCTCTTCAGGCACACTGAAGCTGTAGCTACCAGATTTTCCGAGTCAGCCTCGGTTGCCTATTTTAACAACCCAGGAAATCACACATATAAAATCAACTTTAAAACAATAAACTTCCACACTGCCATTCAGGAATGCCAAAACTGAGTTTGCTTCAAACAACTCTGATTGAGGCTCCCTTTTATATTACAGAACAGCACTTAGAGATGACATCGTTAACATCACCATCTTCCCCTTTTTTCTGCAGGACTGCCTGACTGCAAGGGCCTTTAATATCCTTTTAATTACTAGGGGTTATTTTGGCTGCAATGTAAAATCAAGTGACTTGTTGCCTTGAAGTAGATTAGTCTTGAGTTATGGCTATGTAATATCATTTTAGGCCTCTGGTTACTCAAGCACCACTCACAGAGTTGGCAGCAGAATGATCTGTTGACCAGACAAAGGGATTCCCACTCCCCTTTTCTTTGCTTTATATATATTAACATATATTTAAGTATACTGAACTACATAAACTGACCAGATTACCTCACATGAAACTTCTTGTAAGATCTAATAACAGAACATACAGCTGGGGTGATTTCTGTGATGATCCTAAAAGATGATCTGTGATGATCCTCCGAGAAGGAGTTTGTAGCGAGGTTGGTGCTGGTCTCATCTCCCAAATTACCAGTGATAGGACCACTGGAGGGCACAGTCTAGGGGCTAGGGTGCTGTTGGGATGATGCCTGGACTCAATCCTGGAGGTCCTTTCCAGCCATGATGATTCTATGATTCAAGGTAAACATGGCCATTTTGGTAGAGCTGGCCCAAATCCCCTACCAGCCCTACTGTAGTTCTGAGCATCTACTCCAACCTTTCTTAAGACAAGTCAATGGCAGTGATTTTCCCTTTTCCACAAGCCTTTGTGCCAGTGCAGTGAGGAAAGAGCCAGTCTGTAACTAAGGAAAAGGTAGCATTTAGCATATGAATCAGGTGGATCAACCGAAGTCATTCAAATCATGGGGGCTTATTTGTTTGCTGTATTTCCTAATTGTTTCTGGAACCAGCGGAGTGCCTCAGCTCAACAGCAGGTTTGCCTTATTAAGCTTAGTCATGCAAGAGAAAGATTCTTGACATGCTCTGGATTGCTTCTGCTCCCATCTGTGCTACCCGTCAGTGAAGAAGGTTTCGTGGTGCTTACAAACCCCACAGCTGTGAGGCTCCCCAGTTGTGTTTTATCAGAGCTGTTGAAATAAAATGGGAGGAGAAGTTGTTACAGATTTTGGAAACTACAGAGAATTGCCGTTCAAACCTCCAAGGACGTCGGGTTCTCTTGGGAACAAGTGTGGGGAGGGATTCTCTCTCCACAGCCGGTTCATACTTGGAATCACTGAATATTTTGGTTGGAAGAGACCTTTAGGATCCTCAGGTCACCAGAGAGAGACTTCCCTGTGGGAAAGGACCTGTTTTGTACTTTAAGGGACCCCAGGCCTATTATTGATGTTTTAGGCGGTCGTTAACGGGATCTCCCCTCCGTACTAGCCACAATAACTTGCCGTAACACAGCGTTTTCTAGCCGAAGATTTATTTGGGATTCTTCGGGAGCACAGCCCCGCACGGAGCCGCAGGAATCAGCTATTTAGCAGCGTACTGTGCTACCACAATAGTGTCAGCTGTTCAGGAGGGAAGGTGAAAAATGTCTTTCTGAGAGAGTGCAAAAAAAGAAAGCAGAAGGAGCGATGTAATAATCCAGCTGCAGCTGAGGTGCCAGGGCTATCTAAAATAAAATCAAAAGCGGGTCCCCCAGGTCTTCAAGTCCTTGGTTTCCCATTTCAGTCCAGGCACACGCTGCCTGTCCAGTATTTGTTTGCACTACTAGAGGACGTTAGGGCACTGTAGTGACAGGAAGGCAGGTACTGACTGCCTCTGAGTCCGTAAGAGCCCTTCTCCAATTGCACAGCAGAACATTTCCAGTTATATCTGACAGATTTTTGTTTAAGTGAATATAATTATGATGTTATAATGGTAAATAACAGTTAGTGGTGTGCAGATGCCAATGCCATTTTTGTGACTCCTCCTGGAACCTTCTTCTGTCCCTAATATTTGCTGAATGTTTACTGGATGATCAAATCAAAGGATTGCATATAAAAAAGAAACCCCAAACCAACCTAACATCCACAAGTTCTGTTTAAGAAGGTAAGCTGGAGTTTCATCTCCCTGTGCATCCCTGCTGACCAGTACTGTGCTGCTTTCTCATTAAAGAATTGTGTCACCACCTACCAACAAGAATTTCAACACACACGTGCCTATATGCAGACATACTGATGTGCACTGACCGTCTGCCAATGGATTACTTAGTCCATATTCCTCTTAAGGATGGCAAAGGAGGCAGAGATTCCAATGCATTTCTCTGAAGACTTGCCCCTTGTGCCCTAAAGAACTTCTCCTCGAGCCACAAGGGTTTGCAACAGGGCTTGCAATAGAACTTTCTTTTCCCTGTAGTGGTCCACAATCCATCTGTGTCACAACAGCATTTTGTAAAAGAAACTGAATGAAGGAACTAGCAGGTTTGCTGATGACACAAAGCTGGGTGGTGTTGCTGACACCCCTGCAGGCTGTGCTGCCATTCAGCAAGACCTGGACAGGCTGGAGAGCTGGGCAGAGAGAAATTTAGTGAACTATAACAAGGGTAAGTGTAGAGTCTTGCACCTGGGCAAGGCCAACTTCAGGTGCCTGTATAGGTTGGGGACTGGCCTGTTGTAGAGCAGTGTAGGAAAAAGGGACCTGGGGGTTCCTGGTGGCCAGCAGAATGACCATGAGCCAGCAATGTGCTCTTGTGGCCAAGAGGGCCAACAGCATCCTGGGGTGGATCAGAATGGGGGTGGTTAGCAGATTGAGAGAGGTTGTTCTCCCCTCTACTCTACACTGGTGAGATCACATCTGGAGTGTTGCGTCTAGTTCTGGGCCCCTCAGTTCAAGCAGGATGTGGAGCTGCTGGAAGGAGTCCAGCATAGAGCAATGAAGATGATGAAGGAAGTGGAACACCTCCATTATGAGGAGAGGCTGAGGGAGCTGGGTTTCTTGAGTTTGGAGAAGAGGAGAGAGAGGGATGACTTCATTAATGTCTACAAATATTTGAGGGGTGGGTGTCAGGAGGCTGGAGTCAGGCTCCTCTAAATGTCATCTAGTGATATGACAAGGGGCAATGGTTGTAAGCTGGAACATAGGAGGTTCCACAAAAAAATGAGAAGGAACTTCTTCTCAGTGAGGGTGAGGGAGAACTGGAAGGGGCTGCCCAGGGTGGTTGTAGAGTCTCCTTCACTGGAGATGTTCAAGACCCACCTGGATGTGTTCCTGTGTGACTTGGTCTAGGTGATCCTGCTGTGTCAGGGGAATTGGACTAGATGACCTTTCGAGGTCCCTTCCGATCCCAATGATTCTATGATTCTATGTCTAGCTCAAATGTTTTGAGGAGGGTCATAGCATAAAAAAAACCCCACCAGTGGGAATGTTCTTGGAGTCCTTTTATTGTTTCTCTACATTTTAGGGAGGGGTTTGCTATTAATATCTTTCCTCCTGATCTCCTCCTAGGCTGGTCTTCATATTTTCAACCTCCATTCTCTTTATTTTAGGGCCCTCTCCAGCAGTTTACAAATGCCACCATTTGTCATGTGTAGATTCATTTTTAATGCAAGCTAAAACCTTCAAAAATTTCCCCAATGATAGTCCCAAGTTTGGAGACAGCACTTCCTCTTCATAAAGCTTGACAGTGCATCTTACAGGGCATGAGCCATCCCTTCACTTCAAGAACTGTCTGCACACTTGGTTTGGGATAAACATAACCTTCTGGCAGCAGTGTGAGAGCAGTGCCACTGCTAACCAGCCGGTCCTGAGACACCTGGAGAGCAGGTCATTTTCTTTGCATTGTACAGAGGAGAAAAGTGATCACCTCTGAGGGTAACTTATGGGGCCGTGATGGTGTAGCTGGTCGGAGCAGCAGCTATACTTCCCTACTCCCTCAGTGCTCTCTGGAGATGGCTGTCCCCTTAGAGTAGCCAACACAACTCTTCAGGTAGCCATTAGTTAGTCTGGACCTGTCAAAAGATTTGGCTTGGCTTAAAGAGGTTCAGTACAGGGTCCTCTGAAGCAGGATCACATCTGACCGAGCTGGGTTAATGACTCATTACACCAGCAGCTGGGCTGTCAGAGCTGAAGGCTGGTAACCTGCAGAGGAAGCAGACATCATAACCCAGACCAGTTGCATTTGTAGCAGCCCTTCTGCCTCTGAGATGACTTAAACAAATTCCTACGAATTCTGGTCCAGTGCTTCCTAAAATATATACCAAAACCTTGAATCTAGTGGGAGAGATTCTAACACAAACAGCATTGCTGGCTGCAAGGCTGTCAGCATTAGAGGGCCAAGCACTCCTGATGGGTTGTTCACACCTATTACTGGATCATTGAATCGCCTGCGTTGGAAGGGATCCATGGCTTGGTGAAGGCCATGCTACATAACATCACCGTAGAGATAACAGTGAGATACAACAACACTGAGTCAATGTGCTGTACTTCAACATGTATTTCACAGAGCTGACAGGGAATAGTTGAGCATGAAGGATGAGAGAATGGAAGGCTAGGAAGAGGTTTTACCTCAGACTATAATAACACCTTCGGTTTTCAGATCTCCTTGATTGTCTTTTGTGACCCTTTTGATGGCTGAGAAAATCTGTACCTTGCTGCCTCTCACAAATATGGCAACAGCTCCCTAGTAATGGGCTTATTCTCTATGTTCTTCACTGAAGTCAGTAGGAATTAGTTCATGGATTTCGTGTTTGGAGCTAGAGATGGTTTACAATGCGACGTTTGGCACCCAGACCCTTAATGATAAAAATAATACCAAATCTGAGAGAGGTAGATCAACAGCCTGAGCCTGGGTTTATACCTTTTCATGGGACTTTGTCTTTTACTTCAGTAGAGGCTAGATCACTTATAGAAATCAAATAAAATCTGCCAACCCACTGCGATTTCACCTGCTAGTTTTACTGGAGAAGAACCATTCCACAGAAATGATAACAGCAAAGCCAACTCCAGACAAACAGCTTAGGTAGGAACAGAGCTAGAAATTCATTTGACCCTTAGTGTTTGCTAGAATGACTGGCATTGTAAAGACGCAGAGCAGAGAACTAAACATGTAATGCTGAACATATATGTGGCTACAGCCTGTCTGTTCCCCAGAGTCCACAATCAAAGCAGGCAACTGAAATGCAAAATATATTTTTCCCCAATATCATGCCAACAGAAGAAATAAGAAATGCATCTTCACACAGGTCTGAAGCTCAGGTCCTCAGTAAGTAAAGCTTGATCTTATCTCTCCTCTCCCTTCCTCCTGAACGTTGAATAATCTAGAAAACACGGCACACAGTTCAAGTTCTCCAGGTTGCAATACTCACCATCAACAGGCAATCGAAACATCCGTCTGCAGCCATGCTCAGAAAAAAGCCGGCAATGTGAAAGCAAAGGGAGCTTCACCAGCACTTCCCACTAAGTTTTCCACCCTTCAGTTGAATCGCATCAGCCCAGCAGGGCTTGTCCTGCATCCTACCAAGTTCTTGCGTGCCTCAGACCCACCACCTACGTGCTAGTATCCCTGCAAGCAGTGGCATAAGCCACACAAATCGCTGTGTTGCAGGTATTTGAGTACCTGTTTGATTCTATCTGAATTCTGTCTGAATGAGATTTAACAAAAGGTCCACAAAAAACATGTGATTAAAGACCAATTGATTATTAAGGGTATGTTTATAGATGTGCAGTAATTAAATGTTAGAGCATTCTTAATAATACTTTTGATATATAAATATCAAATAATGTATCTTCTAACCTTTTGTATGTCTTTAATAAATACAAAATTTAATCCCAATCAGCAGATGAAACACATAATACAAACCAACTGCAGGGACAAAAGCAACAGCCCAGTTCAAAGAAGCACACGTCATAAAAAACCCCAGCCAACCTCCAAGATCAAATCACTTTGAATGAACAGCTGTTCACTAAGATTTTGACCTAAATAAAATGGTCCCAGTCGCTTGTTTGTTACAGTTACTGGGGTTCCTGTAGGTTGCAGGTGCCTGATTCAGCCACCCTATAGTGAGCCTGTCGTTCACTGTGTTCTGATTGTATTTAAAAGCCATCTCTGATGGGCTGTTTGTTAGCAAGAAAGGTACCAACTAATTTCTTCAGCTTCACCTTGGGCTGGAAAACTCGACGGCTGCAAAGGAAATGTCAATACGCTCAGAAAGTATTTTTGATTATTCTTCCCACCTACTTATCTTTCCAGCCTTCTCCTGGAGCCCTAGAAATACGGGATGTCCTGACACCCAAAATAAGACTCATCTATTTGTAGAGCATAGCGTACCCACGGGACTCTTTCAAAAGTGATCTTGGAGGGAAAAGTGCACCGGTCTACACTCAGTGTTTGGTACCAGAGAGGTAATGGAGACTTCTTCAGCTCCTACACACACGGGTGTCTTAAAGCACAAGGCCACCTACGCCCAGGTTCAGCATCAAACAGAGCGAGTGCACAGGACCTGAGCAGAACGAGGGCTGCGCAATCCTCAGGTGAGAAATCGTTCCGCCCAAACGGACCATGAATGTAAACACTGACTAACGAGAGAGGTACAGATTGGGCCATTAAAAGCAAGGCAGAGATGAATGGAAATGTCTGAGCAGGAACATAAAACAGGCCAATTTCTGCCGCTAAGTAGGAGTGGGAGCATAGCAGTCCTTGTCACAGAGTTGCTGGCAGTGATGTTATTGTTAAGGCTGAAAAAGACATCACATTCCAAATCTCCCTTTTCACTTGTAAAACACGAAGATTTTGAGCTTGATCCTTCACTTCAAAGGTAGCTGCTGACTGCTTAACAAAGGAGAAACAGGAGACGGATGAGAAGAAAACAAATCCACTAAGTTTCAGAATGTTATACAGACTGCGGAGACCCGGCTGAAGGTGAGATTCCACTTCCACTGCAGCGCAGAGCTTTGGCTTTCTGCAGCCTCCAGGACGTAGCCCACCTCAGAAAGCCAGCACAGAACTAGCGAGAATAACGCGGTCAAAGCAAGGATTACAGACAGGAAAAGTCACAGGTCAGAAGGGGAGACAGATGAGATGACATTTCCAGACAAAGTGGCAAGGTGAGACTGTGAGAGCTGATGTCTGTGATCTCCAGGCTGGACATGGAAACCAGGTAATTAAAGCAGAGGTTCAGTTTTACCAGCATAGGCTTTAAAATACAAACGTGACTACAAAGATTCTTGACTCCTAATTATTTAAAGTTTTTTTGCTTTATAAAGAGGTACAAAAATAGATTCAAGGAAAATGGGGAGGGTTTTTCTCTGTCTACTTTGAAGAAGATTAGGATTTATTTATTATTTTATCCATCAACTTGATTCATCGATTCTTGTTTCTGAATCCCAAAAGGGCTGATTCATGGCTTGGTTTGAGCTACTAAAAATTCCTGACTCCTGCCACTGGGCTTCTCATGACTCAGGCTGAGGAAATGGAGAGCAGAGGCTCGTGGTAGAGCCGAGCAAACGATTTGAAGCTTGAACATTTCTCTTTGTTATGGTCAGAAATGAAACCTGAAATTTGCAACGAAGGAAAATTTGTACAACATGGGAAACAACTGCAGTGCAAAACTGAAACAATAATTCTAACACAGTCTTTTGGAATGTGACCTTTTTGTCTCTTAAACAACAGTGGAATATAACACAGAGCTTGAATATTTGAAAGGAAAAGTAATTTCAATGTTTGAAATTTCCATCTTTTGCTCTGAAAATGTCAAAATGGGATAGTTCAACTTTCTGGGAATTTTTTTTACTTCCTATTTTCACTTGAAAATGAGAACTTTCAGCCTGAGCTACTCATTTGCTTGAATCACTCGGACTGTAAGTGGAAGAGAGAAAGCTGGTGGGCTACTCCACCACCTGTGATTTCAAGCCCAGCCATTCTTTTACTGGTACAGTTTATTTCTGATGGTTTGTGGGGTAAGAGGAGGCTGGGCTGAGTTGCATCTCTTAAGTAAGTACTTTGTTATTGAGCCATGCAATCTACAGTCCCATCTGTGGCTCAGCCTATCTCCATGGCACAAGAAAATGCTTGGGGAAGGAAAACAAGCCGAGCTTTCAGTGGTTTCAATGTCTTCAGAACTTTCATCAAAGATAACATCAGTTGTTTGGTGCTGCCTCCAGTGTTTCGCATCCTGAGAACACTTCAGTTACACGGAATGTGTGAGGAATCCACATTTTCTAACAGCTTGCTTACACTGAGCCAGTCTGGATGACCTGATGCGGCTCTCACGCTTTGCTGAGCTCTTCTCTTCACGTAGCACAAGGTTTCTGAGTTCTACTGAGTTGAGCTGGGAACAGCTTAAAGACGCTTTAAAGATATTTTTGTTATTCACACGATTATGCAAGTGTTTTAGGTTGAAAAACGGCTCTGTCAGCTGTTCACGACAGAGAAATAGTGGTGATAACCTTTTCAACTGTTTTGACTAAACCCAAATGGGACTGTGAATCACAAGTCTCAACCCATGGAGCTACCCAAACCTGAAGTGAGATAAATCAATTTACCCCACACTTACAGACCTTTTGTCTAGCCTTGCACTGGAACTCCAAGGTGCCTCATTTGCGCCTCAATCCAGCCATGCCTCATGGACATGGACAACTGCTGGCCAACAGCCTGACTCTGTTCCTCGTCATCTAAAATGAAGCTAATAATTCTACCCACATTTACAGATCATTCTGAGGTGTCTGAGTGAAGAGAATTACAGAACAACTGGAAGTTATGATGTGCCATGCATGTGTTTGCCCATAAATAATAAATTCCTGAAGCAGACATAAGAACAGGGGTTCCCACTATCATCTACCTTTATAACAAATTCATAAGCAATAGCACTGTACATGATTTCTCAGCTGTTCCTTTTTGAGTGATGGATTCCACTCCAGATCCAAATCTACCTCTCTCCCTATCTAGGTTGTGGGGATTTGGTAATTTTTAATGATTCAGAGTGGAAACACTGATTCATGGACAAAGTTTATTTTTCTAGTGATCCTTACTGAGAGTTCTCATCCTGCTTATACTTCAGGAAGCTGCCAAACCCAATCCATACTGCTCGCTGATGCTTGCTGGTCTGTTAGTGTTATTAGCAGCCAAGGTACCACTCAGCCTGGCGCTCAGTGTCTGGGGTTTGGTGACCGTGGGTCCCCAGCCCTAGGACTGGCCAGCTGAAACGGCTGCTTGGGCTCATTTCCCTGCCTCTGTGCATCTTACCAGGGTTTTACACTGGAAATAAATTGTGGCAGGGAGAATATTTAAATTCAGGAAACAAAATGTTCCCACTAATTCAATGTAGCCATCTTCTGCCCACTAAAAGTTATGAGTTATGTGTGAAGTAAAAAACCTCTCTGCTGCATGAGATAATGAGAAAACGGGAATTCTTTATTCATTGTACTTGTCCCTCTGCACATAACATTTGTATATCATGCCGGGACTAACCTGTGTCACTGCACTTATAGCCACAGACCAGACTCAGTGCCTGCCCTTCACTGTTTTTACGTCATGATTCATACACTCTCCCTGCTCTTTCTGACTGCCTGCAATTACTTGTGACAAATGATTCTTCAGTGTACTGTCTGCTTTACCTTTTCAAAATGTTTCCATGGTTCACAGATAAGTCAGCCAGTGTACACTGTACTGTCTTGTGGGAAGTAAATCCCAGGACACACACAGGAACTGGTTCCACACCATTTTCCCAGCAGAACTGCAGACATCTACCTCACCCAGCTACGGCACATGAGGTCCAGACCAGCCGTGCCAGCAGTGCTGGGGCTGCTATGTGATGGGGCTGTGGAGATCATAAAGGAACAGTGTTAATTACAGCCCTACTCGCCTAAGAATGTGAATCCTTGTTTCCAAAAGAGCTTGATACCATCTGTATCAAAATATCTGGTCAAAAACTAAAATCACTATTTTGATATCTCCCATGAAAGAGCATCCAGCTGAACAATCCCCATCACTGCTCCCACTGGTATCTCGTTAACCACATACATATCCAGAGGTGAAAGCTGTCTGAGAAAACCCATGGAGCCTGATCCTGCCATCAGTTATAGCAATGAGTAGCCCGGCAGCTACACTGACCTCGGGGGGATGGAAATGCCATCAGTTGCCTCCTCTTGGAGCACAGAGCGTGAATTAACATTCTGGCTTGTGATTCCCACCCTGCAGTACAAAGATCCTACTCAAATAAGAAATTTCATGCAATTGTCTATTATCTGTCAGCACAGCAGATGAAAATATGACAAGAGCACATGCAGTGTTTTTTCATGGAAAACAATCTTCCATTTGAAAGCAAAACATGTCCAGAAAATAGCCAGCAAGGTTTCCTTCTTGGATCGTCTTCCTTTTGGAGCTGATGATCAGTTTTATGGCACTGATGGCAATTCTACTGTCCACAGGTTGCTTCTTCCTTATTCCATATAGCTTCTTCCATGCATACAGCTGAAGCTGGAGACATGACATCACTAATGCCTTTCTCCCAGGCAGTCCCTCTGCCTGTCTCTGGGCTCTCCTCCTTGCCTCCCTTCTCTGCTTCTCTGAGTTAACCCACCTCTAAGCTGGATCTGATCTTGCCCCTGTTGTGAAGGTGTTTGGAGCCACTGAGGAGAGGCTGAGGGATCTGGGGCTGTTCATCCTGGAGAAGAGGAGCCTGAGCAGAGACCTCATTGCTCTATACAACTACCAGAAGGGAGACTGGAGTGAGGCAGGGTTTGGCCTCTTCTCCATAGGGATTAGCCATAGGACCAGTGAAAAAGGAGTCAGGTTGTGCCAGGGATGGTTCAGTCTGGATCTTAGGAAAAACTTCTCCCCAGAAAGAGCAGGGAGGCCTCGGAACAGGCTGTCCAGGGAGGGGGTGGAGGCACCATCTCTGGAGGGTTTAAACAAATGGGCAGACATGGTGTTTCAGTAGATGCTTTAGTGGTTGGGGGTTGTAGAACAGATGATTGGACTTGAGGGTCTTTTCCAACCTTGATGTTTCTATCATTCTATGAATGATTCTGTGACATTCCTGGCTGCTCATACTGCCCACCTCCAACGTATTTCACGCTCGTATGTGGGCCTTGCCTTGCCCGTGCTCATACCCATCTGTTTGTGAGGCACAGCGCCTGCCTGCAAGTCGCTCAGGTCTTTGGCCAGGCATCGAGGGCTTTAGATGGGCTGTGGGTGACATCTGTTCTGCGGGAAGCCGTCCTTCACAGGCACGATGCGACTGCACGTCCACTTCCACTCCATTACACCTGTTGATCCAAGAGCCAAAGCAGAGAGGCGAAGCAGAGCAGGATGGGCTGCACACAGGCTCTTGTGCCAGCCACAGTAGGGACTGGATGGCAGCAGAGGTCTGCGAAGTCCCCCAGCACCTGGCCCTGGGAAGGACTGCCCTTCCTGTACTCACTTTGTTTACAGAACCCTATTTGCTGGGCATCTTCTTGCAAAACAGGTGCAAAATGCCACCATCTGCTTCTTGCTCACATGACTGTGCAAGATGCAAAGGGAGTGAAAAAATGCCTGGGTGGGCAAGCAGTTGCCATCCATCCCAAAAGGAGACCACGCAGATGTGGCATACAAAGGAAACTGTGCAGAATCGCTGTGGTCAGGGCAGGTCTTATTTGTACCACAGACAACCGCTTTCAGCTCTGGAATATTCCATCTCTGGAACCTTCACCAAATAAAGGTACTTTCTTGGACCCCAGTAAGTTTACGGATGTGGCTGCGTGAGAGCAAGAGTCCCCTGTCAGCCCTCAGAATGACTAGTGCAGGGGGGAACAAGTGAGACAAAATAAAAACCACTCAGTAATCATGCTGGTGTGGTATCAGCTTCTGCCTGGGCTCCAGACCCGAGCACCAGCCAGCCGGCAGCTCTGTGCTGTGGTTACTACATATGGTGAAACCTGGGTCGTCTTCCCATCACTGATTCTGTTGGCAAGATGATAATCAGTGTGGGCATGCGTTCCCACGCTCCAGATGCACCTCCAGTTTGATGTTTCGATGTACCCAGCAGAGCCACCAAGCTGCACAGGCACATCCACACTACTGTGTCTTTGGCTTCTGTGGGACAGAAGCCCTAGAAAGAAACCACTGCCTAAAATGTGAGAAATTAATGTTCTCCTAAATGTTTGCCATTCTGGTCACTGAATTCTGCTTCTGCTTTATAGCCGCCCGTGGCACACACTCACCCTGGAGCCAGCAAAGCCAGTTGCTGCTGCAGTCACAGCTGACTGTGCTGCTCTGCCACAAATCCCAAGCAGAGATGGAGGAGCTGGCATGGCAAACCCACACAGGACAGCAGCACCGGCCGAGCTGTTTGTTTATATGGACGGAGACACTGAATCCAGACCCGGAATCGTTAAGCCCCTCTTAGAACGCAGAATGCTTTGCTAAAAAAAAATACCAACAAAAAATAAAGACAAACACCCAGCAAAAGAAAAAGGAAAAAAAAGCAATTCGGAGAGAGGGATGGAAATATCTATCACTCAACAACGCTGACAGAAGACAAACCCTGGCAGCAGCCTCCTATGCAATGCCTTGTTTATGCCAATGACGGCTGCAGCTCCTGTTCGGATCAGAAGCACAACAAATTGTCTGTTCCCCTGAATGCAGCAGGCTCTGATAGCTAGTGACCACGCTGACAGAGCCCATCGTCGGCATCGCAATGGGGGCGATGAATAGGAGAAGCAGCCACACTTGAGCACATACAAGATTGTTTTTATAAATCCAAGTCTGTATTTACAAGTTCTGGCTTTTAAGGCCAGGGTATTTTATTTACTGTGCTGGTTTGGGGCTTTTTTTTCTTTTGAAAGGCGAAAAAAGTGTGAGAGCAATCCATCTGTCTGAACTGGAAGCTTCTTATAAATAAACAACAATAAAAAACAACACATGAAATTCATTTTGCCCGCTTCTGTTTCAACTGAGTCCTCTCCAGAATCTAAATCAACAAGAGATCAGGCCGCAGTTTGTGAGTAAATTTCCTTCAACTGAAGCAAACAAAAATAGACAAAGATAACCATCCTCCTTATCCTTTATGCACAGTAATGCAAGTTATTTTCCACTCCATTTAGACTTTTCACCTTCCTTTCATTTACCCTGTTTTTTACAGTTCAATAAATATTTTTCCAAGCTCCACTTGCCAAACAAAAGAGTTTAGCTTCAGCGTTACTCCTCTGACAAATATCCTTATGGTGTTGCACATGTGAGCCATTGATAAACAAATTAAAATTCTGTCCCAGCCCAGAGCTCAGCTGGCCCATTTCATCTTGCGGTATGGGTTTGTAAAGGTCTGGGTGTCTGTCATCCTCCCCTAACCTTGTCTTTGTCAAAGGGATACAAAAGCCTGCACGCTCGGGGCCTTACGATACTGATTAGTGTGAGTGACAAAGTGGAGTAGCAAGTCCACTCAGCCCTTCATAATAAATCTATCAAAGAGTAATAGAATTCCATCAATTCTGCATCATCCCCGAGGGTCGCTGTGCTGGGATGGAAAGTGTGTTCCGCTGGGATTGTACAACTGTTATTATTCAATTACACTCTTTTCTTCCTAGTTAAAGACCATGATATCATTATCACTTAATGAATACATATAATTGGATCTGGACTCTATGTTTGGCTGATGAATACCACTCACTATTCATTCAGTCTCAGCTCATCTTCTGACCATTTATTATAGACTTTTGGCTGAAAACCATGATGACAAAGGGAATTTGAAATTAGCTGAGATTTCATTCAATGCTCACTTAGGCACAAAGGCTAAATACAATTCTGACGCCTAAATGAGGCTGAGACCACACGGAGAAGTTTTGCCTAAAAGTTAACGGCTGCTGATTTCTACACAAGCGCGCCGAGGTAAGTGCCAAGATATTTTTCAAGGATGTCTCCTAACTTTGCAAGCAAGCAGAGATCGTTCTTTTTGTCCCCATCTTCTCCACACTGGAAAATATTGTCTCAAAGGTAAATAGTAGATCTTTTAAGCTGGTGCTTCATTTCCCAACTTAGGCAAAATATGAGCTTTAAAGATGTCATCTGAGGCCATTACGATCTTTTAGCGGTGCTGCTAAGCCAAACACCGCTTTGTGATTAAATAACATTTGAATCTGGCAAAGCCAAAGTCCTTTCTATACAGTATATTTATTGCACCTAATATCGAGACCATCATTAAGTTTCATCAAACAGTGTGCCCCCAAAGGAAACCGGCCCTCCTATTCATATTGTCGGGAGTAAATGTAGCATACCTCCTTTGGATCACTGGTGAACAGGCCACCTCATTAATCCTAGTTAGGAGATGCTGCTGGGCATGTGGAGCAGCCAAATCCAGATGCTACCCACAGAGCCTCTCCAGGCAGTTAGGGAATCACAGAGTACCACCTCAAGCCCTCCATACATCACTTCAAATTAAATTTACATTAAGTGCTACTCCATCAGAGCCGAGAGAAGCTGACATCTTTGGAAAATGCAGATGATAATCCATTAAATCCTATTATATACATGTCTTCTAATTTTACTTAAGCTCATGCATACCAAAGTGTGAGTTTGTGTTAAAAATTAAAGACCCTTTTACTAGAACAAAAGACTTTATGAACTGTTGACTTTGGGAGGGTTTATTACAGGATCAGGCTATTCTGTCAAGACAAGTAGACTTTTTTTTTTTCCCCCTGTAAAATTTCTGGTTAATCATTTGTTCCTGGGATCTTTTTTCAAATGCACAATGTGTCTTTGCTATTTCCATCTCAAACTCTTTGTTCTCTCAAGTAGAAGTGCAGCCTCTTTAACTTCATCAAATGTTATGAATGGAACAGTAGGACACATATTGTCTCCTTTTGCAATTAAGAAAATATTTGCTGGCAGCTTCCAAACTGCCAACAGTGAGAGGATGCTATAAAATCATCACAGTGAAAAAGCTAAGGATTTAATTGCCCTATTACCACATATGCTAATCTCTTTATGTTTTCGTAGCCCTTAGTCACAGTTACTTTTACTTTGATGAGTTTCTTCTAATTTTGTAGCAAGGATCTTATTATTTTTGATTCAAAGTACCTAATTTCTTATATTTACCTACAGTATTTCATGTTTATGTTTCTGGCTGATTTACTTTTCTGCAAGAACCCTAAACCAAAACTGAAAATACACAGATTTCAGAGAAAAAAAAATTATTATTTCCAGTACTAGGCAAAGATAACGTATTAAGAAATACACACACACACACTCACAATTAATTTAAAAGCTATTTATCAAACCTTTTAAAGATTAATCAGGGTTTGGATTTCAGGCTGAGATTTGCTGTAACTTCCAAACCATTTCTCCCCAAAGGTTCCATTGTGTGTGTGCCCGATGGTACGCGTAGCGTGTACGCGTTAGTTTTTAACCTCCTGCCATTACTTGGCAACTGAAGAAGTGATGGGGCAGATTGTCATCTACCACATATTAGTGTAACACCTTAAAGTTCGAGTGATTAATAAGCTGAAGTGTTTCAATGGAATATTTGTGATAGTTTTGCAAGCTAAGGACTGCTCCAAATAAATTTTTCTAGCACAGAAAAGAGAATTATCTTCCGTTTACAGTCCAGGTGTTTCCATCCTCTCTGCCCCGTCTGGACAACACCAATGCGAGATGGTTCTACTTTTTGGAGATATCTGTCAAAACACACACAGACAGTTTATCAGTCCTTAGGAGAGGCTTTGTCTGCTGTCGCAAGCCCGTACCCCCTGCCTGAAGAGAGGGCCTGCGGTTGTACCCAGACTCCCTGACCAAGTACCAAGTACAACATGTGACAAACAAAACTGTTAGGTAACTAGCAAGTTCATCTTCTTTATGCACAGGAGCTGCTTGTGTTGATACCCACCCACTGAAGTTACCGTAGGACCCCAATTATTGCTCTGTAGTATGCACATACCCTACTGTTTCAGAAGATCACTTTCTCATATGGGGCAGCGCCGCTTCCATCAGTGAGAAGAGCTAGTATAAAGGCCTATGTCATGACATAGAGTAATGGTTATTGTGATCTTTATAAGTAACTACCAAAGCTGTTGATGTTTAGACCATTAGGAGGCATTTCTGAAGGGATATTGCTGAATAGTGACATGGGATACTTCCCAGGTTGGGGTTTTTTAGGCGTCTTCAAACGGCCGTTAACATGAACAACCAGGACCTGCCTAAAACATCCGTTTTTGTTTAGACATCTGCACTGTATTGTGAGGACAACGCAGTTTGGGCTAGGGTAAAGAGAGCTCCCTACTCTCTGTCTGCTACCAAACATCTTCACCATCCCACAAACAAACAAGTCTGAAAGTAAATAGTTCTCTTCCTTTACCTCGGGACATCCCTACCTCCATTTTTAATGCATCACCCCATTAAGAAATCCTCACACAGCATCTATCATTTCAATTCTCTTGCTTTGCTTTTAATGAAAGGACACAAGTTGTTTACTTGCATCTGGTGGATGGGTCACATTTTGTTTTCAGAATCACACTGATTTTTGGGTGGTACAAGACCGGTAATTGAATGGAATGATTCTAAAAACCAGATCTGGTCTTAACTATGGGGTCATACAACAGGGGGATTGGATTAGATGATCTTTCAAGGTCCCTTCCAATCCATAATGATTCTATGATTCTATGATTCTATGATACTTAGAATTAAAAGGAGTCTCTGAAAGATGATGCTGAGTATGAAAACAAAGCAACCTGCTGAATTTCATATGAAAAGCTATGGAGCAAAATGCAGGATCACATTCTTTCTTTCCAGATTCTAGACTGCCTTTTCAAGGGAGTAAGGAGGAACTAGACAGGCATGAGCAGAGCAGCACCTAAAATCCTGCAGACCACTGAGGAACTCACAGCCTGACCTCCATGCTTCATTTCCACCAAAACATAACAGAAATACTGGAAGGTGTTTCCAGAACCCCGTATGTGAAATGTCTCTAAAAGGCATCAGGCCTATCAAAAAGGCCATCTGCAAAGCAATGAACAAGTCGTAGACAGTATCCACAAGGAATAGTCTACTGAGGGAATGACAAGTACAACCACGCTGTCACCCTGCACCTTAAAGAGGGGCTTCAGAACCAAAATGATGGCTACAAGGATCTTGGGAAGAGATTGTATTGCCACTGACGAAGAATGCTCCTGCTGATGGGTGTGGATCCTGACATTGCTCAGAGACCCCCCACATCAAAAGATAATCCCAATCTATTATTTCTACACAGAACAGCTGTAATCTGAGGTCTCAGCTGAACAGCCTAAGGCTGGCTTACCATACCTTCCCACCTGGCCTGCTCCTCAGCTGGACTCCTTGTTCACACCACAAACATCGTGATCCGTGGGGCAGGGAGCATCTTTCCACTGTGTGTTCTCTTACCCCTAAAATAAACAGCTCATGTTAGAGGGTCATCCTCTTTCCTTTGTAGCTCGCCATCAGTTATACCACCACCTGCCAACTTGTTCTCTTTCTGTGATTTCCTAGAGGAGGAGCTGAACGTTATTATTTACATGCAGCATCACTTGAAGATTAAGCCGTCGCAGAGGTCCCAGCGCACAAGACATGGTACATACATACAAACAACAAGAGGCAGCCCTTGCCCTCAATAACTTACAGACCAAATAAACAAGACAGACAGAAGGTCAGAGAGGAAACAGAGGCACAAAGAAGTGACGTGATTTGCCTGCAGTCACCTAGTAGATGATTGGCAGAGTCAGGATTAGACTAATAGATCACTGAATCAATCCACTGACTAAACACACTGCTTCCCATTATTTCTTGGGAGGCAAACCAGGAAGAATGATCTCACTCGGCTAAGAGCCACAATAAAAATAACAGCAGTACTGAGGGCAAGTTCAGAGCTTTCTACATGAAGTGCTGTGGATCAACTGGTGGAGAGGCTGCTCTCTCCACCGCCGTATTTAGGATTGTCTTCACGGCAGGGATGATGGAAGACAGAGGAATGGCTGACAGTACTGAATAAAACTCCATGTAAATTCCCCTTATGAAGATCTGATCAGTATTTATATGGGCATAAAGGGTTATTTATTTCCCCGTCTCCATGAATGATTTACATGCTACTCTCCATTTTTATAATGCACTCGCTCCGGCTGGAGGAGGAATGAACTCAGCCTTTTTTTTTCCAACTATTTGACACAGAGCTGGAGCCAAGATGCTGGGTTGGGGTGGGAACATTTCAAGTGGTTTCAACTGTCTTGCACAGCAGCCATTTGCCTCCTTCCTTTCCACTTTTGACCCTTCTTTTTTTTCTTCACTGAGTTTCATATTCCTACAAGACTTACAGTCTCCAGGCTCCTTTCTGCATGTAGAATACCCCGTTTGAACGTGCAATCTTTTCAGGATAGAACTCAGGAAAGAGACAGCAGAAGTTTTAACACTAATCACTCAATGAATGAGACGGCAGCGCCCAGACGCTCTCTCTGGTTCTACAGCTCAAGCCGCGCCGCTATGTCCTCCAAAGGTTTTCCTGCCCCAGGGGCTGGGTTACATTTTTGAGAACTCTGTGAATTCACACTGAGCCTCACAATTTGAGAAGGATTCACTCCTAATCAAGATCTAGTTTGGTAATTTCTAAAAGGCAAACTGAAAGATCCAATCAATTCCTGACAATGGAGTTTGCCCTTTAACAAATCTTAGTCTCTTCCCTGAGTTTGTTTCCTTCTCCCTGCCAAATGTGCATCTTCATACTACAAAAAGACCTTGAACAATGTACCAGGGAATATTGTGGATAGGTTTTATACGGGACTTCTAAGGCACTTGGTCTTCAAACTCTAGGCAGACGAGTGGGAGTTCAGCTGGAGGGAGCGCATTTTTCCCCCACTTCCAGCAGTACCAAATATAACGGATGCAATCCCACTCTGCTGCATTCAGTAGCTGCAACGTACACAGTAAATATGTTTACAGTGCCAGACAAAGATTTATCACTGCTAGAAGGATCTTTTTAAAGAGGTTGTTTGTACCAGCCTGTAGCTCTACAGCTTACTCTCTAATCCTTCACATTCAGCCTCCAAAATCTGAACACACCCGCATCATTTCCATTAGGGCTTCTGGGTTCATCCAGAATAGAGTTTGCTAATGTTTTCCATCAGTTCCCATTTCTGTAGTTGTGTTGCAGTACTATTTTCAGAGCGAGGGAGTTATGTTTGTGAAATGTGTTCAGTGATGAAAATAAACCCTAAGTAAAATAAAATACAAATTAAATATCAGAAAGAAATGCATTGTGAACATTATCTGTGTGTTGGTCTGCCATTTGAACACTTCCGATGTCCAAATGCCTTGAAGGAAGACTTTACAGCCAGCACTGAAGCAACATCAGCTCATATTTGAGGCTGTGCACCACCTAACAAAAAGGTGCAATAAAGTCTGGGTTGTGCAAACATCAGACAACTACCTGTAAAGCTGGAGTAGCCCAAAAGGTGACTCCTGCAGCCAGCAGCCTCTTGTAAACTTTTTAAAGCCATTCTACAGTCCTGGTGCTCTCACAGGCCTCCTGCAGTATCTTCATTGCAGCATAAAGCCCTGGGCAGGAGCGTGAAGCAGCAGATCTTAGCATTAAACACTGTTGTGTCACTTCTGAGGAGGGGGAACCCCCTCAGACCCTCACCAGTCAGCTAGGTACCCTCACACTGAGGGCTGCTCACAGCCCAGGGCAGTGGGACTCCTCTGCAAGGCATCCTGTGAACCTCTCTGTACCACCAGGCTCCGCTCGCATTCTCTGCAGCACTGGCTCAAACTTGGAAACTGCAGCCTGCAGCTCCAGCAGGCTCAGCCACACAGCCCCTTCGGCTGCCAAGATGGCACCAGCCCATCCTCAGCTCCCCTCAGCCTGCTGCTTCCCTGAGGGGTGGCCAGGTTGTGGGGAAGCACCTGATTGGTCAGGAGCATTGGTCAGATGTGTCAATCCTCGCAAGGGATTGGTCAGAAGTGCGTGTCCTCTGATGGGATTGGCTAGGAGCAGAGAAGGCATTTTCCCTCCTCGTCCTGCTGACCCTCAAGGCAGGAGGGATCCAGGCCTGGGGGATGGGGACAGGTGACCCAGCACCTCCTCTCTCACTAGTTTCTTTGCTGTCTCTGTTCTGGGATCAGTCTGTTCATGCGCTGGGGCAGAAATGATGTGGGGTAACATTCCCTGGGGTGGGACTTCCGCTGCCTGGCTTGTGCCTTCAGGCAGTCAGACATGGCGCCCTGTCCCATCTAGGCTATCTCCTCAAAGTCTCCTCAAAGTTTTACCCCCTTAAATTCAGTGGGGCTGAGCTGTTCCTCCATAGAGAGACCAGATACTGCTGCTGGGGTGAAGTTCCAACTGTCTAGGTCAGCTGCTCTGGCTTCGGGGGTTTTTGATGGCCACAACAAACAGATCAAAGCCACAGCTGGCGCAGTCCCATGCTCTGCATTGCATGACAAGGCAAAGCAGCACTGGTCCACTGACTTCACAGAATCACAGAACCACAGACTGTCTTGAGCTCAAGGGACCTCAGAACTTATCCAGTGCCAACCCTCTACTGTGGGCAGCAAAACTTCTCACCAGACCAGGGTGCCCAGAGCCCCGTCCAACCTGGCCTGGACCGCTACCACAGCCTCCTTTGGCAACCTGTTCCAGGGCCTCAGCACCCTCACAGGGAGGAATTTCTGCCTCAGATCTCATGTCATCTCAATGTCCCTTCTTTCAGCTTGAAATTGTTGGGCAACAGCCGTGCAGTTCGGGTCACTGTAGAGCCGTCAGTGGAATTTTGGTCCCGTTAGCAGGGGAATTTCCAAAGGAACAAAAGCTTGAGACTGCAGGCAGAAGAAATTGCAAATAGCCCCCACTGTTGGAAGGAGGAGGCTGTTTTGCTGCTGTTATGAGATTTTATTGTTGGCTGAGTGTTAACAGCTTAAATTGCCTTAACAAAAGTAAGAACAAATTTCAGGCAGGCAAAGGAATGAGCAGCCTTCTCTGAAACCTTTCGCATAGGTGCCTCAACGCCTTCCTCGGGCTGCCCCAGCGCGCGTTTGGCTGGCCAGCTTCCCCCAGCGCCCTGGCTTCGCTAACATTTTCTCACAAAACAAAGCAGGAATCATCATAAACAAAGATTATCTTCATTTGAGCACTAAACTTTTCACCAACGTTTAACCTTTATGGCAAATCAAATTATTTTTCTTCCATGACTAAGAAGAATCCAGCGATATCTAATTAAGATAACAAGGAAGAGCCCCGCTCCGTACAGGCGTCATTATGTGCGTGTGGTATCACTGTAATTGAAGCACAGAAGATGTTTCAGTCTGTATTAAAAGAGAATTTCTTTCAGTGGGTTTCCTGAAGCTCATTAGATATTCCCTGGCCTATTCTCCTAAGTAATTAGATTTTAACAGGATTTTCAACAGATCAGAGCAATCTCTGTGGGTGCCAATAGGAGAGTCTCCCTTTGGCCTTACCAGCAGGGCAGCATGGATAACATCCAGGCTGGGAGTTAATAGGACAATTACTGGCCTCTTGTAAATGAGTTACATTAATGCACTTAAGCTAAATGGCTCTGCGTATGATTAAATATTAACATCTGCAAAATATGAAACCATGATATGCAATCAAGTTTTGTTGTTTTAATTTCCCAAAAGCCGGATTTCAGTGCTGTATGGAAATGTGCAGTGGATAGTGTATGTTAAACTTCCAAAACACAGATCAGCACTATTATGTGAATGGTTCTTCTGGAGCTACTTAGTTAAATGTCTTAAAATAGCACAAGGCAAGAGGAAATTATCCAAAATTGTATGAAAACAAGAAAAAGAAAGAAAAACAACCTTTCTTCTGGATGCCTCAAAGAGAGACAGGTCATCATTTCCATTGCAAAGAACAGACATCACAGTTTTAGATTCAGTGTCTCAACACCTCACAGTTTCCCAGCAAGACCAGCTCAAATGCTAAAAGGCATGGCTGGGGTGGATGCACGCTGACGTGGATAATGGTTTTAGAAGAAGGATCTGTATAGGTTGCCTAGGGGGGTTTTTTGCATTATATGAGATGTTATGGGTTTGGTTCTTCACATTCCAACACCGTGCACATCAAATATAAAGCCACACGTGCACGTGTGCACACATGCACGTCCGGCTTTCAAGCCTCTCACTCCAAGAAGGACATTGAGGTGCTGGCGTGTGTCCAGAGAAGAGCAACGGAGCTGGGGAAGGATCTGAAACACCGGTGCTATGAGGAGCAGCTGAGGGAGCCAGGGGGGATTTGACTGGAGAAAAGTAGGCTCAGGAGAGACCTTCTCACTCTCCACAACTGTCTGAAACTCAGGAGGTCGGAGCGAGTTGGGGTTCAGTCACTTCTCCAAAGGAATAAGCAACAGGACAAGAGGAAACTGCCTCAAGTTGTACCAGGGGAGGTTGAGGTTGTCCCTGAGGAACAATTTCTGCCCCCTAGAGGTTCCACAGGCCTGGTCCAAGCTGCCCAGAGCAGCAGGGGAATCCCCATGTCTGGAAGGGTTGAAAGCTGTGGACATGTGTGGTGAGGGATAGGGGTTAATGGAGACCTGGTAGTGCTGGGTTAGTAGTTGGACTTGACGACCTTAAAAGTCTTTTCCAAAGTAAATGATTCTGTGATACAGAGAGAGAGATGTTTTGTTTGGTAAGAAATTTTGTCACCACACATACAGAGAACTGAGTGATCAGGCCAGGATTTATCCCACACTTCTAAAACAGTAAACTGGAACTTGGTAGAGTCGATTTGAAAGTTACTGTACAAGTACTGACTTAACGTGCCTTGACGTGCACGGCTGGGGCAGAGGAAGCGTGAGCTGTATGACCGTATGACTAGCATTCATCCCACATTAGTTTAATTTGTTCTTCTGCTATCTCATCTGCTCATCAGACCCTGTGCCCCCTCCATGATAACCATGACCTCTACTTAAACATCTGCTCTCTGAATAAGTCCTCTCTGCGTGTCAGCTCGGCTACCCCTGCTTGCTCCAACCCTCTGCAACACATTCACCAAATCATCTGACAAGTAAATAGGGCTTTTATGTGGGCTGGAAACCCAGGATCACAGAACACTAGGGATTGGAAGGGACCTTGAAAGATCATCTAGTCCAGTCCCCCTACCACATGAGGATCACCTAGGTCAAGTCACTTGCTTTGCAGCAAGATGGCAGGCTGAGTACTGACAGTTTTCCATTATTTCCCCAGGTTCTTGCTGTGTGGAAGGATTTCTTTTTGGTGCTGGAAGTCTTTTCTGTCAGCCTCTTCAAATATTCCTTGGCTCTCAGGAGCAGCAAGGTCTGCCGAGCACAGAGCACTTCTAGAGCTCCATCCTGGGCTCCGTAACTTAACAATCTCAGCAATACTGAGCACATTCTTTCCAAAGTAGTCTACCAATATGAAATAATTATTCACCACAAGCCTGCTTTATGGCAGAGAAATATTGCAACTGTCTTTCAGCTGGGAAACTGGAGCAGAGGTTAAGACCCAAATACTCCAGTATCTAAATCCCCATGAAATCAATTGTAAGAATCTAGTCTGTAGAGGTGGAACCAGAAGTTGGTAGGGAGCTGGGATAAACATTAAGACATTTCGGCTGTGATTTTGGACCAGCAGAAACTCTCTTGTCTTGACCAAGTTCATGGAGCCTAAAGAAGGACTAACAGCCTAGTCCCAATCTATCTAATTTCTTCCCCTGAAGAAATTTGTAGCCTTCAGAATAATTGCCAAACACCATGTGATGGGAGCTAATTTGGGCTACCATGGAGGAAAGTCTCTAGGTAATGGAAACCACTAGTCCTGCTGGATAGAGAGGGCTGTCAACAAGCATTTTCTCAGTTGCCTCAATTTGAAATAAATACAAAACTACTTTTCTAAAAAAACCCAGAATTCCTATCCCCTCCCTTTGCCCACATCTCCCACACTTTCTGATCAGTTCCAGCCATGGTTTGGTCGCCTGCCCCAGCCACGGTGCCTGCTTCCAAAAGAGGGAACTGACCCCGGCTGCTTCAGGTGACGGTGCTGAGCTGTCACCATCTGCTCTCTGGAAACGCTGCCATGAGAGCTGGCCACGCCATAGCAGCCTCCTCGCGAATCCGACAGAGAGACACAAATGTTCACGTGGTGCAGGAGCTAATGATGGCAGCCCTTGGAACCAAGATGGAAAATATTAGTGTAGCAGCATGACGGGAATGGCAAACAAAGGAGGAGAAAAGGCAAGACAAAGCAGAGATGCAAAACTGGAATCCGGAACTCGTGAACATGGAGATATTTCAGCCAGTTGTGCTATTATTAGCAACACATAGGCTTGTGATCGTCCAGGAGTTAACCCAGGCAGGCTCTCATGAAAAGCTTGATTATGACCATGAAAAGTGGGGCAGAGCAGTGCCTACAGTTAAAGTGCTCTGCTACTTCCCATTGTACAAATCTGCTTTCCGATCGCCCGTATCTTTGCCAGCCTTCACCCACTGGAAATGAAACGTCCCATGATGACTGTCTGCCTCAAGCTGGATTATCTTGCTACAGTTCAGAAGAAAAAAAAATAAGAGGATTCACATCTTCCTTAAAAAGAGGACAAGGCCCAATGTTTTACTTTGCCCACATGAAAAGAAATCTCATGACCATCTCAATGAGGAGATCTCACTTCACTAATCTTTGTTCTTAATAATTTGGCTGCAAGGCTTCCATTGCTTTTGGGAATTAACTCTCAACTCTTCCCACAAAAACTGTCTGGATTTGGACAAGTTTAAAAAAACCCTTAAAAATCTTTCGGAGAGCTCAATGCTTCTCTGGTCGTAGAACAGCACAGGACCTTGATCAGAGGAGCCCACATCAAGTGAGTGTGGTGGGTGGGACGGGGTTTAGGCAGAAGAAAGCACCGGTTTCTGCAGCCATTGATGCTAAAAGGCTTTGCAGAGACACAGAAAGACTAAAAGAGTTTTGGTGTGAGAGGGTCACACAAGACCTCCTCACTTGCACCTGGGAATGGTACATGGGACTCGTATGAGTCTCACCCCAACTCTTAGGTTTGTCTCTAATATTCCAGCTAGAAATATGTGAGTAGTGAACTCAGAGTTTGCCAGCACTGAGGATGCTTGGTTCTTGAAGGGCTGATCCTTCTCACACCTGGGAGGACATGTGCCATCCTTTGTGCAATCCACCACAGGGCTGAACATAGCAGATAAAGAAGGAGAGCCCTTGAACCTTCCCCCAAAGCCAGCTGCCAAGAGGAAACACATCTGGGTGCTCATTGCAGCTTCACAAGAAAGGTGTTTCTGCTCGAGGTCTGGCCCAGCATGGTTTTTACAGTGTTATGAGGGAGCTTTTATGAGATTCACCCCTTGCAGAGTGAAGGTTTTTATTAGAAACACGCCTTCCCCTCTGTCATTTATGATAAATAATGTTTATTGATGTTCACTTCCTTCAGTGAAATAAAGTGTCAAACAGCACATCGGTATTTGCCAATTTTCTTTTCACATTTCATGTTATGTGCTTTTTATGTTACATGCCTGATTAAAAATTTAAACATTGTCACCGTCAGTGCTAAAATACGTTGCCAGAGCATCTCTAATTATGCTTCCTTGTCTGCTCTGAGCGGGGACTGACATTTCTGGGTCAAGATCTGGTTGTTGATATGCAGCACGGGAAGTATCCAATAGCCACTTGCTGAAAAATAGCTCCTTCTCTCCCTGTCGCACAAGCGTGGGGCACACTGCAGAGCAGGTACCCAGGGGAGGCAGCTCCAGCGATGCTAATTCCTGTCTCAAGAGGCCCCATCCACTTTCTGCACATCACTTTGGTTTGCGGGCGACTAACCCAAAAGGAAAACGGAGCCGACAAAGCGCTAGAGAACCAACTCACAGAGCAGTGTGGCAGGGGAGGTGGGCAGGGGTCCCAGTCTGCTCCCAGTTTGCTGAAGGAGCAACCTCGGTTGGGGCCTTTCTGGAATGCAGTGATCCAAGTTCCACCTCAGGAGCAAATTTTGTTCCTCCTGGCCGTGCTGGCCACTTGCTCCAGCTCCCCGCAGCAGGATATGCCAAAGAGGACCTAGTTCAGGTGGACCGGGGGATGTGCTATGCCCTTTTGGAGAGGGCTTTGCCATTTGGGCATCACACAGAGGCCAGGACTGTTCCTTCAGCAGATCTTCCCATTTATTTTTTCAGGAACAAGTGAAAAGATGAAGAAATCCTCAGGTTTTTCTTCCTCTATAGACACATCCAAACTGGCAGACCCACTTCCCCTTGGTTAGCAAGCATTTAGGACTAGGTTTTCAGCAAGAGTTTAAGCACACCGTATCCTACTTGAGTTCATCTTTTTGGCAGGTTGGGCTTCAAGTCCCTTTTGTGACACGTGCAGGAACCTGGGCTGACCTGCAGAACTGTTCACCTGAGCGCACCGAGCTCTGGAGCAGGGCATCTAACAACACAACTGACCTCCAGGAGGAGCCTTTGCACGTATAAAAATGACAGCAGTGGTACATGCTGCTGGAAGGATGGCTATCAAAAAAACCCCCTTTACAATATTTGCTGGGGTTTGGGTGGGGTATTTTTTTTCCCAGCAGCAGCATGCAAAATATAGTTAAAACCAGCCAGCTTTTGCAAAGGAATCGATATTCAGAAAACTCAGCTGTTCTCCTTGGGAGCTGATGGTTGATGAACAGTTATGAAATCTGGCCATAATTTATTGTGAATGTTCAAATTAGTTAAGAGGTGGTGTTATATATGGCTCAATGTTTCATCGGTGCTCTAAAGAGTGTCCTTATTTGACCCATTAAATGCACATTGAGTGAAGACTAATAGGTTCCAAGACACTGTAAAAATCCTGCCCTGTTGTTGCCAGAGTGATCTTGCATTGTTATTTGCTCTCATTTTCCATTTGGAAAGAGGAAGAGAATAAGAAAAATCTGAAATGAGGCTTCAAATGTAAAAGTAGCCAGTGAAATTCTAAAGGTTTTACTCAATTTCCCACCATTTTCTGAAAATTCAGGATCATTTCTGTGCCTCATTTTACATATAACACCCTTTATGTGGGAACATCAGCTGAGCAGCCCTAGAAGCATTACAGCAAAAAATTTCTATGGCTAAAGGGAATTTGCAAACGGATGCAGGATCAGCTACGACTGTTAAATTTAGCTCTGTTGAACCTGGTTTCAAATGAAAAAAAAACCCAACAAGCAAAACAGAGTCAAATTTGTGACATTCAATACCAAAAATATGTGTTTAGCTAGCCCTTTTCACTTTAAACATTATCATGTGAAACATTTCTGGGGTGCATAATGCCAACTTGCCAAAGTACCTGTTGGATTTCAGGACTTTGGTGATGCATCCATCTCTTAGAGAAGAAATGGTCCCTTCCAGTGTGCTGCTGGCTGTACAGCTCACCACATCGTCCAGTAAGTGACCCAGTTAGCGACACAAATGTTTTCCTGACACTCCAAATGACTGTTTAATTTCTGTGATTTTGCTGGAATCGGGATTTGGTCTTTCACCAGTGGTATCCTGTCTAATTAAAGCCATGCATTAACCCTGCTCTGGACACTGATCGCTGGTATATCCAGAAGTAAGGCTCCAGTACAGGGACAGGGCTGTAAAACGCTGTCAAGAGCTGGCATGAGGGGTTTCGCATCTGTTCAAAGTTAACAGCGAGCTTTGCCAAAGAACACGGTGGTTTTGCCATCTCATGTCAACCATGGGGGTTGGACTCGATGATCTCTTGGGTCCCTTCCAACCCCTAACATCCTATGATCCTATGTCCAAGCTGCAAGAGGAGCAATAGGATGAGGACTCGCTGGTAAGAAGTATCAGCCCAGGAGCACACTGAGCTTCTGCAGAAGATGATGTGGGATCTCTAGAAGAGTGCCTCTACACAGATCTGAGCACGGTTCTGATGTCCCAGCAAGGCTGAATGTTTGGGGACTGGCAGGCAGATCGCAGAAGATGGGGAACAGGCAGTGTCGTTGCCCTCTGTTCCACAAAACAGACAGGAGTCATTGCAGTGACAAATAAACACAGCAGTAACTTCTTTTAAAAATAAAAAAAGTAGTGTTTTTTGTGCTTCAGCTCAATATCCAAAGTCAGTGTAAACACATAGATTCAAATATACCAAGCACTTTGGCAAGAGTGTGGCCAGAGGCAGGAGCTGGGCACTGGCTGCCTCCGCAGCGTTAGTCTTGAGGTATTTGTGGAAATCATGCCTGAGATCCTGAGATTCATCTCCGGACTCAGAAACCTGTTGTCACTAATGAGGGTGGGAGTGATTTTGCAGTAGCAGCAATAAACATTTGTTCAAACAAGAAGAAGAGTGAGATCAGAAAACATACAATATGTCCCAGTGTTAATGGAAAACCTATTTGTGCCATCTATTTTGGAAAAAAATATTGTAGAACGGTTCATTCATGTGAAAATATTAGCACTGTAATTCTGTCAAGGTCAGCGAGACCTAGAGATTTGCTGAGAAATCACCTTCATTTCACCAGGTAAATAAAGGACTCGTTTTTCAAAGAAGCCTATTGAGGAAGAGGCACTCCATAGCAACAGTTAAATTATGAACACAGCACATATGTTCCATATCATATCATTTACAGCACACTTTAGCATAGACATAATGCTTAGGAACAAACTACAATACCATTCACAAAATGCATTTAAATAGCATAATTTAGTTCATTAAATTCAGTCGTTTACAGTAAATCAAAGTTATCACAGGAATTCAGGAGAGTACACAGTTGTTTGTTTGAATAGTTAAGCTAGGGGAGTCAATTCCTTTTTGAAGGTCAAGGACACAGTTGTTTCCATTTTCTGTTGTAAAAAAGATACGGCCCTGTGTCATAAGATAATTTAGTGTCATCTGAACGTGATCCAGTCCTTTCCCCCGTGCGCTCCGTGCTGTGGAACTGGCACGCCTGGAATACGTCTAAGTCAGGAAAGCGCTTTGCGTGTGATGCGATCAAATTGGGCTTCTTTCTTCTTCCATGCACCGAATGGATGTGATTCAGGGGTTTTAAAAGGATTTAGTCTCGCAAATCTGCAGCCTATTACTCAGAAGCAGAGATGTATGTTTTCCCCTTGTCCAGCCATCAATTGCTTGGCCTGTGGAAATATTATTCTAAAAGAAAAGTGGATTTTCTGGAGCCTTTCTAAGAGATATGTTCCAGCTTTTGCATTTGGAGGTGCAGCATGTGCCTGCGTGTGTGTGTGGTGCTGGCAAGGAGGTCAGGGCGGAGATGACTTTGCAGCACAGGGAGCTCAGGATGAATCACCCAATCCCTCAGTGAATCCTAAGGCTTAAGGCTTCCTGTGAGTTCTTGGCCAGGGCATGGGAGAACAGTTCTGCCACAGTCTGCACCAGTCAGAAGCCCCAAATCCTCACAGGCACCCAGGCCAGGCAACTCTGTTTATTTGGCAGTGGTGAGGGATACAGCCCCTTCCTGACAGGTTCACCAAAGGGCTGAAGGTGAGAGCAGGATAAGGGATTCAGCCTCTGTGGAATATAAAGTCAGGGAAGACTGCAAGTCTCAGTGTCTTCTCCCTCACAGACATTGTTGTTTGAACTCTAGCATCACTTGACAGAATCACAGAATCATTTATGTTGGAAAAGACCTCTTAAGATTATCAAGCCCAACCATTCACCCAGCTGTCCCAAGACCTCTGCTAAACCATGCTCTAGATCTACATGACTTTTAAACTTCCAGAGAAATAAACAATCCTGATTTCAAAATTACCAACAAAAAATCCTCCAAGCCACTGGGCTTCTTGTTGAATTATTCCCCATGTGTGGCACTCTTTTGCACTTTGAATGCTCCGAGCATCTTTCTGCACCTTGTTGCTGTCTTGCCCGATTGGTAGAGAGTGAAAAGACCAGTCAAAAGTTCTGTTGTCCATGTAGAAATGTCTGGGTTATCACCAACCTTAACCTAACTATTCCTTAACCTGCTCTGGGCTGAGTTCAGTGCAGTCCTTTACCCTAGGGCTTGGTTTTCACAGAATCACAGGATTATTAAGACTAGAAAATACCTCTAAGATCATCAAGCCCAGCCCGTGACCTAACATCACCCCACCAGCTAGACCAGGGCACTAAGGGCCACAGCCAGACTGTCCTTCAATATCTCCAGGGATGAGGACTCCACCACTGCCCTGGGCAGTCCATTTGAGTGTCTGATCAACCTTTCCATGAGGAAGTACTTCCTAATATCCCACCTAACCGTCCCCCTTAAACAACCACACAAGAGCCATCTGCAAGATCTTCTCTTCCTTGCAAAAACTTCAGCTGCAATGGAGATGCCTCCACTGAGCTGATGAATGAAGAGTCATCAAAAAGTAATGAATGGCCATGAAAGGTTGGACCAGATGGTCCCTGAGATCCCTTCCAAGCTGGTGTTCTACAATTCTATGACAGAAGAATAGCAGCCTCCCAGCACAACAGCTATCTTGGAGGCACTAACATCTTCAGCTGCCCCAAAGGGTTTGCTTAGGGTTCTCCTCGCATCAAGCACCATGGGACTCCCCCAGAGCAGCCTCTGCTCTGCAGGGAGGACAGAAGCAGCACAGCTACCATCACTTGGCAGCCAAGGGCTGACCCTGCTTTGATGGAGCTCTGTGAAACACCCTGGCGAGAGCCTGGGAACTGCTAGGCGAGGAGCCAGCCGCGTACAGGGAGGAACAATTAGAGCCCAAACAGAAGTGAATTAAGCTAGAGAGAGCAAATTGCTTGTTGACACGGGTGCACAGCAGAGGGAGAAGGAGAAAATGTTCTTTAAGACAAATAACCTTCTCCATCTTGCTGGGCACAAGGGGAGAAGCCATGAGCAGGCACAAAGGACACAGATGGCAGCTCAGCTCCTTTGTGACACACACACTGCCACCACAGCTGTCCTGGGACTGCAAGGGAACAGACCTTTTACAGATTACCCGGGGCACTAGGAAAGCTCCAAGAGGGCTCACCAGAGGGAAAGTGGCAAAGTGTTCAAAGGACAGAGCTGTGAGCCAAGGGTCAGCACTGCAGAAATGTTTCTGCGTGCAGCTGGAGCCTCCTCTCCTTCCCAGAGTCCTGGAGCTCTGCAAGGACTGGTGTTGTGGGGTCGGTGCCCAGTGAGCAGGGCATGAGTTTCCAGCAGTTCCAGCAAACACCTAGGAGGGAAGGCCTGTGGAGTCACCAAGGCTCTTTCCCAACGTTTTAGCTTTCCAGCCAAAGTGTAAGCACTTTGTTACAGGAGGAGAAACTAAGCTTCAGACCTCTGCAGACTCACTTGGTGGACACTGGGATGGACTCTGAGCTAGTGCTGGGGTGCGTGGAGCTGGTGTCACTTGCAACGACACAGCAGAGCCCACAGCAGAGCAGAGCTCACCTGGAAGGTGCAAGACTGGCTCACATGCATGCAAACCACACTTGCCAACAGCAGAGCCCAGCTAGGAACACACACACGCACTGACTGATGCTGCCCACATTATCCAGGAAAACCTGCAACACAGCTGCTCAGCGATAACACAAGTCTAAAGCTAGGGCTAGATTTAACACTGATTTTACTGCAAAAAAAGTTAATTGTAACACCCTTTTCCTGCTCTGAGATGTTTCCTATGCAGCACTTTTCTGAAAATTTTTTAAATTATTTCACAGAAAAGGCAGGAAATTACCCATTTTATAGATGTGGAAACTGAGGCACAGGGTAAAACCAGTTACTTGTTCCTGGAAAGACACAAACCAGGGAAACTCTGACTTCTAGGCTCCCAGTCTTCTTCTAACTAGTCTGGAAATTGCAGAAAATCATTAACTCACTCTTGAATTTTATTTTAATGATAGATTGTGGCTATTCAGTCTGTCATCAGCAGTGGCCTGCCTCTCTCAGCAATTAGAGCTGCAGACTTGAGAGCTGTCACCACAGAAAGGCAGGGGGATACATCATGCCTGATGCTAGGTGATCCATGATGCGGCCGTGTTTGGTTGCTGCTGGGTGTTATTGGTGCTAGAACTTCTACCCATCTTACTTCTAACACTACGTTGTTAATTTGGCCCCGAAACTGCATTTAGGACCTCCCAGTAAGACTGAGCTCATGAGGAAAATTCCAGCCTCACTTTGAGGGAATTATAAATCTTTTCTCTCCCACTCAGACACTATATTAAGGCTGCTGCACTGGCCCAGAATTTTCTCTCTAATTTTCACTTTTCTCCTTCATTTAGGTTCAGCCAGTCTTTGGGAGGAGGTGGTGGGAGGTCAGAGCTGAGCACTGACAAAGGATCTTTTCACAAACCACCAGCAGCCCCACTTACAACTTCCCCCAGCACCCCGGAAGCAACTATGCTGTGACAGGAGAAACTTGCCAATCAGACGAACTCCAGACTTCCCCTGCAGTGACCATGTCTGGATAAGACCCTGATCTGCACTTCCAGGCACTGTGTTGCCTCTGGTGAAGACTCACACACTCTTCTGGTCAAGCTGGAAGACCTTTAGGCAGAAGCTATTGCAAGCCCTCTGCCCACCACTGTGCCAGCTAAGATGTTATTATTTATTAAAAGGACTTTGCTTCACTCCAAGAAAAAGTGTCTTGGATGAACCTAAAGGGCTCTGAGCCAGGCTCACCAGTATTTCTTGGTTCTATGTCATTAGCTCAGCTGGGATGTTGAGCTCATCCTTGGGAGCTGAACACAAGAACTGATAGCCTGAGCCTGGCATGCAGGAACATTAAAACCCAATGGCTGGGGAAGGCTTGGTGCCCTTGCCCCTAGAGCATTGTCCTTAGAGTGTCCTACACAGCCCCTGTTCATGCCCACAATATTGAGGCAGCCCAAGCTCACCCTTACTACGAGTTCCACCTTCTCTGGTGGTAGGAAGGACCATCATGGGCAAATGACCCAGCATGCACTGGCAGAGCAGATGATGACTTGGCACGGCACATGGGACAAAGGAGCATCAGCCCCACCGGCACAATGGTGAGTGTCAACAGTCAGCAGAATGTGTCCCTGGGACAAGCCAAACACTTCCATGCATGCAGCAGTGACCATGGAAGTATTAACATGCCAGTTTCACCACACAGCTCTCCCTTCTGACCCTCTGGAGCTTTCTCATACTGCCTGGAGTTGAATGAGGTCTGTTAGGTGGATGCCAAGCTAAGACTGTCCACCCAACTGCAACACCCAATGCAGAATGGGTCTCCTGGTCAAAGTAAGCCCAGCTAAACTCCAGCCTGCAGCAAACATTGCTACCATCTCAGTGGTGGGATATGTACCATTTTAGACCTTTCAGCAGCAGCAGAAGCTCCCCAGATCCTTACAGTGAGAGGAGACCTCATCTACAAATGATTCAAGGCACCATAGATAGGCTCACACATTTAATTTCTCTAGTGGTGTTTCTCCTTCCCTCCAGTGATCAGACAGAAGCCCCAGGGCAGCTGGAGAAAGGAGCCAGTCAGTGAAAACTGAGGTACAAGAACAACATCGGCAAGGCACATGGCCACCCATGGCAGCAACCCCACCAAAACATGGGGACTAGGTGGCCCTACGTGGCATGGTGGCCACCTTGCTTGAGCAGGCTGGTAGCAAGGCTCTCTGCTCTCAACCTGCCACAAAGTGGTACCCAAACAAATGTTTCATGGGGCCATCAACCTGTTGAAGGAATAAGTGAGCTGCACAGCTGCTTTGGGAATATCTCCACCATGGCCCAAGTATCTGCTTTACCTAGCAATTAGGGTTATATTCCAATGTGGCTTTTAAGGCTCACTGTGCTGAATAAAAATTTAGGCAATTAGTGATCTTATTTCTTAGGAAGAACTGCTTGCTATCGTATGTTAATCGAGATTTTGCTCAATTAAAATTGCTCGCAGTCAGCAAAAACAATTTCTGCACTGCAGTGAAATAATGAAATAATTATATGCAAGGGAGGACTTCTGATCTTTTTAATTATTCTATTCTTCATTTTTAAAAGGGCTATTTGAAAACGCACTCTTATAATTGATTGCTATAAATCAGTCAGAAGCACTCTAAGGATCATAAATATTCTAACTTTTAAAAGACAAAGAAATGCTAAATATTCAATGAAATCCTTCAATATTCAGAAAATTTAATCTAGGGTAAAAGGATAGACTGCTCTTTGGAAAATAAAAAGTAAATTTGTTGTCCTGTGAAAAATGAAATATCTTGAATGTCAGTAACAGAAATGGAATTAACAAGAGATCTTTTTATTGTTTTTTAAGGTCATTAGGCTGTGAATTCTATAATTATGGAAATTGTCAGTCCAGTTCTGCCGAGTGTTTGCTCCCATCCATAAGGTATTGGAATGTTCAATCAGTCTCTCTCGTGGGAAAGTTAGGTCATAACTGTAAGTGTACCAGCAAAATTGAATTAAGCAAAGAGATTTCATTAGTATTTATAGCCAGAAGGCATCTGTAAAAGTACAGGGCAAAGAAGTTATGTGGAAGTCAAAGGAGAAAAAAAAATGGGTTTCTGGTGACAAAGGCGAATCTGAAAGAGATATAAGTGTATAATGAATAAGAGCTATTGAGCGCCGCTCCGAAGAGGGAGTTGCGAAGACGTCAAATATTGATTTTCTTGTGGATGCCTTTGGACTACATATGTAATTGTTTGGATTTGCTGTCTTCATGGTACAACAATATTTGTTGTCGAAGGTTAAAAAGCAGAGTGTGAAACAACCCAAAAAAAAGTCAGAAACGTGTTGGAGAATTGTAATAATTCTACCCAATTCTGTCCTCTCTTAGCAAATACATGGTTTTATGGCCGTCGGAAGCTCTCAGCTGTTCAAAGTATCGCTGCTGTTGCTGCAGGGCCATCAAACCATGTTGTATCTATTGACTGAAAATATACAATCAGCTCCTAATGAGTTTCTCCAAGTTTTTATAGGGTGAAGATATTCCGCGATCCAGTAGGTACGTGCCGACGGCTCTACGCCTTAAGTGCGCACCCACAGATAAATATAATCCTCATACAGGAGTTATTGATGTCGGAGTGACACTGACTCCCTAGGTCCTAATGCAGAACTGAGAACGCATTTCCTGCTACTGATGAATGTCCTAATGCAACAAACCTTCTGAAATACTTTTTATTCTGTAGGAACAAGTATACAAATCACCTTCAAGATTACTCTCGTCTCTAACAGCTCCATAATGCTGACACGGTCATTCTTTATATTTCTACGTGAAATGGATTTGTGACTACTTGGAGTGACACATCACGTGTGACATTTCGCACATGCGAGCCCGTGTTGGCACGCGCAGCACTCGAGTCTTGACTGACACCAGCGAGAGTGTTGTCCCTGACTCCAGCGGGATGCGGACTTGGGTTGGAGAGTCTCTTGGAGATGTTGGAGAACTAAAAGCAAAGGGTATCCATGGAAAGTTCTGTCAGGGGAAGTTCACATTGGAAATCAGGAATAAAATTCTTTAGCAGTTAAACCTTGCAACAGACTGCCCAGGGAAGTGGTGGAGTCCCCATCCCTGGAGGTCTTCAAAAGGCAGTAGATGTGGTGCTGTGGCACATGGTGTAGTAGCGACAGGGCTAGGGGGAATGGAGCAAATCTGGAGATGGGTAGATTTAGAGTGGATGTGAGGAGGAAGTTCTTCACCGTGAGAGTGGTGAGAGCCTGGAATGAGTTGCCCAGGGAGGTGGCTGAGGCCCTGTCCTTGGAGGTGTTGAAGGCCAGGCTAGATGAGGCTCTGGCCGCCCTGATCTAGGGTGGGGTGTCTCTTCCCGTGGCAGGGGAGTTGGAACTGGATGATCCTGTGGTCCCTTCTAACCCAGACTGACTGTATGTCTTGGTCTAGGTGATCCTGCTGTTTCAGGGGGACTGGACTAGATGATCTTTCGAGGTCCCTTCTGATCCCTAATGATTCTATGATTCTATAGTGCTCATGGAACTGTTGGATTGGAGGCTGGACTTGATGACCTTAGAGGTCCTTTCCAACCTTACTGATTCTGTGATTGTGTGTGAAAGCTGGAGACAAGTCAGCCATCAGAGCCCACCTAGATTGTTGTGTCTCATTTCAGGTGGCAAAACTGGGAGATGGGGTCTTCACTTCAAACTCTCTGGACATGGTAGAACCTGACGGTCCGACAATCAGGTCTTAAAGAACTCCCAGGGAGGAGTGGTTTGGAAAAAGCCCAAAGCCAGTTGTAAACAAGAATAAGAATGGGATCAAACTCGTGGTGAACCCTGGCATTTTCAGAGATCCCACTGCTTTCTGTGGATCTCTACATTCACCCACCACCTGTACAACCCAGGAAGGAGCAAAATCCTTGGGGAGACCAGGGAAAGATGTAGTTCCCCTTGGCCAAACACACAGATCTCTCAGGGATTAAAAACAGAGTCCTTATCTTCTCCTAATCCAGAAATTTGCTGTGTCCTTCCTCACTTGTGTACCATTAAGGGTGCCAGAGCACCTCATCTTTCACCCAGATCACCAAAGTCCACAGTAAGAACGACAACACTGCATGGAATCAGTAATTCAACCCCCAAGCCTCCTGTGCAGCAGGTAAGCAGTAGTTTTGCCACTCATCAGAGAAAAATGGAAATGGTTTGCCCTGACTCTTCTTTCATCTGGAACAGTTTTACTCAGCCGTTTGCATGGTGTAACTCTAATGTTCACTCTGTTACACACAACCATCAGTGAGATAGGGCTGCAGCACGGAGACATGATTTACCAGGTGCCATGTGGTAGGAAAGCTAAGTAGTAGAAGTTTATGACTTTGATACCCAAGTCTGTAGAAACTTCTCCAGGCTCTGCTGTAATATTTCCCTGCAAAGTTCAGCAAATCATCCTTAAGGACTCATCTTGACAACATCCACTGCCTCCTTAAGAGCAGACTAATCACAAATTAAACAGACATTTGCTGATCTACAGTACCAATGCTCCGTGTTGACCCCTGTTTACACCAACTTCCGTGAAAATAACTATTCTGAACCCGCTGAAACCACCTGGTTTTGCAAAATCAGCCTGAGAGAGCAGAGCAGGACAGTGCTGTCCCTTCCCCAGCTGCCAAAGCTCGCTGCTCGCTCCACCGAGGGGCTGGAAGTTTTTGGAGCCCTGCTGTCCGAGTACAATGTTGCCTAAGCAAGCATTAAGAGATGATGGCAATAATAGGCATGCTTACTCCAAATAAAAGGTTTCATTAATCAAGCCGTGTTGGGATAAACCTGTCAGCGGACGGAGGAACCTAGAAATCAAACGCTGTGAAACTTCTGACAGATTGTTAAATAGAAACCCTTTAAACCTGAATTTAATTTACTGTGATATTACAGATATTTATGCATCAATAGGCAAGTGCAGATTGAGTTCGGAGGTCAGCTCTGGTGCTTGAAAAATAAACGCAAAGAATGAAACGGAAGGTGACACTTACCTTTGTCAGAAATTACTGTTTATTAAACCAATCACAGAGCTCTTGTTGGATTTGTGTTAAACAGAGAAGCATGGAGCTGGGGCAGAATTCACTGCAGGAGATTGGTTAACTTATAATTATTGAAATTAGCCTCCCACTTCTTTAAAATTTGCATCTATAAACTTAATTCTCTTCTTTCATCAGAAGAAACTACGGAAGCCCTGTAAGGTATGAAGGGGGAGCAAGCACAGAGACCTTTCAGCAGGATTGTTCACCAATGATGCCGTCAAAGCACTGCTCTCCCATTGGGCAGTGTTTGACTTCTCCACCCACCATTTATTTCTTTCCTTTCTTCTCTCAAATCTTTTTACATCTCTCCCTTTTCAGACTTGTGGCTTCCCCAGAATCAGGACATTTCTCTTCCTGCTTTTTTCCTCTTCCTTGCCTTCACACATTTGGGCCACTAATGTGGGAGAGAGGCAAATTTATCAAGAGATGTCTGTGCAAGTAACTCTGCCAGCAGGTTGCACAAAGTTATTTGCAAAAGGAAGTGCTGTTCACCAGGGCAAGAGCTGCACCTCACCCTCTTTCACACCACTCTTTGAAGAAATAAGACCCCAGAGACCCCATGCTGAATTCTCATAGGTAGGTAGAAAATAAAACACTGTTCCTGTTTCAAAGGATCATCTAGTCTTGCACGGACAGGCATGAATCCTTTTGCTGTTGACAGGATGGATCCATTTTTGACGTTAAAGTCTGACTTAACCACGATGGTTACACTGCAGAGCCTGTTTCTCTTTCAAACAGATGGCTGCAATCTGAAGGGGAAGTTTGGACCCAATTGTGATCTTGCTAAGCCAACAAGAAGGCTCTCACTGATCGTGCTATGCACAGAAGGGAGCCCTTGAATGCAAGCAGTCCTAAGTGAAATCAGTATGTCAGTGCTATATGAGATGAACATGTTTATCTGCCAGCCTTCAATGAGATCATATCTAAATACATGACTCCAAAACATACAAGAATATTACATTTCACATACATACGACATGCAGGACACACTAGCCAAAACTATGCTAGACATATGCCCTTCCTGAAAACCCCAGACCAATCCCTACCTTCTTATCCATGCAAATAATTGCTGGAATTGAAGCAATCACCAGAGTTATGTTGTTCAGGATCTGGCCCATCTTTCTGAGAAAATGTCCCTTTTTTGTCCACATAAGGGATGTGGGTCTGGGCCATTAGTGATAGAAGCTGAACTGGCAGGATATAGCAGCAGGATCTAAGCTGTGATCCTTGGGCCATTGTCATGTCTCCATGAGAAGCACACGTTAACACAAACCAGCACCACCAGACACTTCCAGCACCACTGAAGTTATACAGGAGCTTCAGTACAAGAATGACCATTGCTCCAGGTTGAGCCGCACTAGGAAATGAAAATAGAACAGTGAAATCTGTCTGGAGAAAGCAAGGGAAGAAGGTAGTTCACACCTACGAAGGAGAAAGTCTGCCTTGCAAATTTTAACAGAAGTTATCTGGAAAATGAAACTCTAGTTCAGCTTTAGAATACAGTTAACTTGAAGCACAACTTCATATCCCATTAATTTACATGTGGGGAGTAAATTGGGAACGTGGGCTACAGGACTGGAAGGATCCCGGTATTCACAGATTCCTAGAATGCCAGGTTGGAAGGGACCTCAAGGATCATCTAGTCCAACATGTCAAGCTAAAGATAGAGTTAAATGAGACATCCCAGCAGCCTGTCCAGCTGGGTCTGAAAACTGTCCAGTGTAGGGCAATTGACCCCTTCCCTTGGGAGATGATTCCAAACTTTGATTGTTCTCATGGGGAAGAATTTTCTTCTGGACCACCTTCCCTTGCAGCACTGGGGAACAGTAGCAACTTTCCAGAGTTGTACAAGTTCAGTGTTTTGAGATCAGTGGCTCCAAAGTTTTATGTCAGCACAAATGTGTTTGCATCATGAAGGAACATTAACCCTGGATTGGCGCTGAGGGTGTAACAAGCGGTAATAAGGTCAAATTAATAAACAGTCGATGCAGACCAACTGCAAGAAGAGTCTTGTAGGAAGTGGAATATTTTCCCAGGGGAAGCTGGGGAAAAAACCCACAAATCAGAAAGTTTTAAATAAACATGAGGAAACCAAAGGGGTTCACTTTGAGTCCTCAAATGATCTACAAGTAAAATTAGGTCTTCTATCCCCAGATACACAGACCAGGCTTGTTCAGAGCAGAAAGCTGCAACAGCCCTCCAGGTTTTATTTGTTTAGGTGAGTTTACAAAGCAATTAAGACATGTTTCACAGATTCACAGAACATTAGGGATTGAAAGGGACCTCAAAATTCATGCAGTCCAACCCCCTTGCCAGAGCAGGATCACCTAGACCAAGATGCACAGGAACATAGCCAGGTGGGTTTTAAATGTCTCCAGAGAAGGAGACTCCACAACACCCCTTGGCAGCCTGTTCCAGAGCTCTGTCACCCTCACTGTGAAGAAGGTGCTTCTCATATTCATATGGACCCTCCTATATTGCAGTTTGCACCCACTGCTCCTTGTCCTATCACTAGATGACATTGAGAAGAGCCTGGCTCCATCCTCCTGACATGCTGGCAAATGCTGAGGTGCAGATTTCCTCCCTTATGATAGATCATTCCTGGCTTTTTTTTCCCCCTTCTCCTTCTGGACAGATAAATGTTTCCTGGTCCTACATACATATTTTCTTTCTGCCCAATTGCTTAGAAGCCATGTAAGGTGTCTGTCAAATTCCTACATCATTAAATATTTTAACAAGGACCACTAGATAAGTTTTATTTACAGACTAAATGCTGGCCGAGGAGCTAAATGCACAGTTTCATCATATCTGTACATGGAATTCCTCTTGGAGGTCTTTTTACCTCAGAAAAGGCAGGAGATCCAACCCAAAAGAATAAAGCAAGAATAAAATGTTATTCTCTCCATTATTTCTTTTCAATTAAAATACTAAAAACATCACCCTTTAAGAATTTTTGTGAAAACTAGAGCCCTCCCTGGTTTAACCCATCCTGATCTAGGTGTGAGCTAAGTCACTACCACAGAAATGCTGGAAATGCTCATCGGGGCTCTGCACTTCTTGTGGTCCTTCAAAGAAGCTTTAGAAACCAGCAAGGTTTTACAACATGCCCTGCAAGGCATTAAAAGACTCTGATAGAATGTTTAATAAAGATTCCTCTAATAAGGTGAGGGATCTACACTGAATTCACAGAAGCACCCTGATGGCCAAAAAGACAAAGAAGCTTTGTGGGGAACAAGAACAAGCAGATCTGCTGGGAATGCTCAAAAAAAAAAAAACTGAGACAATTCTCTTGGCCCCAAAACATGGATTTTTGGTAAAAAACAACAAAAAAGCAGACTTGTTTCTACCTGAAGCTGCCAATTCTGTTTCTAAGTTTGTGGAGGTCACCTATTTATCCTAGAGAATGTGTGATAACTCAGTTCTACATTGTAGGAGGTAGAAGAAGGAAATGATGGCCCGGTGCAAACATATGGTAGATCCTTTCCGTGACTCCCCCGACCCTGCCGCTAAGCCAGGACTAGGCAGGGTTTAACAAGAGGCATTTTCTTTACAGAAAATAAAATACAAGCAGAGTCCCCTAAAATGTGTTACAGCACTCTCCAGATAAGGAGCTACGTGGTTTAGCAGGTGAAGAGGCACTCGGGGAGGTTTTGATCCAACGATTATGGACCTGATAACATTAATACCCAGCCTGGGTTTTAACCTGCATTTTGGGTAAAATTCAGCGTTCTGCAGAAGGCCCATAAAAGGCCTGTGCACCACTTACGCTCCACCAAGGCCCCATTTGGATGGTGTATGCGAAGCCGCGGTGATGCATGAGCCCTGAGCCAGCCGCCTGCCCCACAAAGGGGTTTCATCTGCTACCTATCGATAATATTCCGTGGTTTGTGGAAAAATATTAGTAAAGTAATTTTATTAATGGCAGTCATAATTCACTGCTCATCTTTCCATGCTTAATAAAGGGATCCAGGGTGTTAGAGAAGAACTATCCCGGAATCAAACAAACAAACGAAGCCCTGGAAAGCATGAGAGCACGTGGAAGGGGAAACTGGCTCCCACCAACATCCTGGCTGGGCTGGTTAGTACAAGCAATTTCTAAGAGGGCTTGTGGTGTCTCTTGGGGGGCTCTCACCATGTGCAGAATCTCAGGGGATCATCTGTGAGTGAAGCCTGCATTAGCTTCCCGCTGGGAAGAGAACTGGGCCGGCCCACGGAGGCCTCCCAGCCATGCCGCTTTGGGACTTTCTTGCATCCCTGGAAATCCTCTTAGCTTATTCTCAGCCATTTGCATCTCACTGGTGAGGGCAACAACTGAGAAAAATACCTGCTGTGCCTTCCTCACACCTTCTGCCAACCGGCAAAGTCGATATCAAAACACACACACGGGCAATGGTTTGAAAGAGCTTCCAGCACTGCCTCTCTGGGGACCTTCACTGGGCATTGTGTCCCTTCCTCTGGGGTTGTGTCCCCCCTTTCTGAGGCGTGCCACCATGTCTCCTACCAAACTGGCACTGTTTGCACCATCTCTTTGAGCCCAGCATGAATGAAGGGAAACACGATGTCACGCTGTTATACTCCCCTTCCTCAAACAAATAAAGGCATCTCCATGTACAATATTACTTCCCTTCCAACACAAATGAGTCTCAAAGAAATATCTGGATTTTGTAGGAACAGTGATGCCCTGAGCACATGCCTTCCCTGACCAGCCATTCTCCAGACCATGAGGTGGATGCTGAGGACATTGCACTCTGGCACTGCTGTTGTTCATGAAGTCAGATCAGGATTTGCTATGTCAGCCCTTCCCACGCATCTCCTCCCTCAAATAAACCAAATTTAAGGGATTTTTTGGAGATTCACCTCTTTGTCTTTTCCCTTGGGTATTTTTTATGCCTCACAGGAGCCTCCTCCAGGAACAGGGATTTGACAGGGTGTATAGAGGATGAGTTTAACCATTTTGTCAGATTTGGATGGGGATGTGAGCAGCACCCTTCCAGAAATTAATGTTGCTGAACACACAAGGCTATGTGGGATTGTAAACCAGGCACAGGCTGCAAACTGGGGACACCTACTCGTGTGTTTAGAGTGGGGATTTGCAAACTGGAAATCTGAAGAATGGATGGAACAACTGTCATCTGGTTAAGATGTCGGGCTGTTTTTTTTAAAAATAGATCTCATTTAACTTTGAGCAAAAGGCAGCAGAGCTCCCCTGCTCACACAGCCCACTTTGCCCCACAATAATTCTGTATTTTAACTTACTGGATTGGTTTTGCTCTCTCCCTGCTTTGTAAAGCCCCCAAGTCTCTGAGGCATGGAGGGGCTCTGCTCTGTGGATGATTCAGAGAGTTATTCCATGAGTCCCATGAGGGGACGTTATGGGGGCACCTGAGAGCTGCTGCCCGGGCTGCTTGTCCTTACCCGTGTCCAACCCAGGGATGTCCCCAAAGGTGTGGGGAGCAAATCCACGCACCTGTATACGACCATATTCAAACCACATCCCTCCTCGTGTGCGGGGTGTGTGCGGGGTGCGGGACTCCAATCGCCGGGGAGGGCGCAAGTTTCGCGCGAGGACAGCCCGTCCCTTGCCCCAGGGTGTCCCCGAATTTGCCCTTCCCCTTGCGCGGCCGCGTACTTCGCACGGGGGGAAAGTCCCGCGGCCGCGGACCTCCGGCCGCCCCCAGCTTGTGTTTCCCTAAAGGCGAACTGGGGCTAAATAATGGATCGATCTAAAATTAACCGGAGGAATGGAAATGCTCTAAAAATAAGCCAACAGCTGCCGTGGTCGCAGCCCCCCGCTCCCGTGGGGAAGGGGGGAGCGGGGCCGACCGGAGGAGGGGGCTCACCGCGGCGCGGCCACAGCCGGGCGGGCTCCGCGGGGCTGCGCGGAGCGACCGAGTGGCGGAAGACCGGGGAGCAGCACCGTGAGGGCAGCCGTGATTTCCGCGGGCTGCGGGAAGCGGGGTGTGTGCCGGGGTGGGTTTATCGCGGCTCTCCGCGGGAGCGATGGCAGGGAGCGGGGCCACTCCGCACCTCGCAGCGGACAGAGATCGCCTCTAAACTTTGGTGCTCGCAACTCGGCAATTTATTATTATTTGCTATTTATTTCTATTTTATTTTGCAAACGGGAACGGCCCCCGCATCACCAGCCCCGGCAGAGGAGCAGAGAGAAGACGGGGGGGTGCGGCCCCGGAGGGGTGCGAGAGCCACCGCTGCGGCCCCCCACTGGCACAGGCCCCCCCACCATCCTCATCCTCACACACCTCCTCCTCCTCCTCCTCCTCCTCTCTTCTGCCTGATCCTAGCAGCGATCCTGTAATTCTCGTCTTCTCTTTTCTTTTGTGGCGAGGCGCGTTGTCCTGGCCGGCAGCCGGCAGCGGAGAAGGGAGGAGAGGGGCCGGAGAGGGGGGGCTTTTGTATAATCAGGACAGATAAAAATGAGCGACATCATACTGTTTGACAGAATGATCCGAAATGATAAAGTGCCTTCTCCGGAGGGGGTGAAAATGGTGAATTCCTAAAAAACAAGGCGCATCGCTTCTCTCTCTCCTGCCCTCCCTGCTCGCTGTAGCCTAAAGGGATCCGCCGCCTGCACCAGCCCGGATCGCGTCCAGCCGCTCTTTTTGAAGGGGAAACCCTTTTTTTTAAAGCTTTCATTTATTTATTTCTAAATAAACAAAGAAAGGAGGGAGGGAGAGCCGGAGGGTTCGGGGAGCGGGGAGCGGTTCGTCTCCGGGACCCCCAACTACGGTGGCGGCGAATGAAAAACCCAATTTTGGAGAGAAAGGCTCGTTTTGATTAAATCTGACATGCTGCTGATAACTCCATGCTAATGTGAAATAATTAACATAATAGCCATAATTAAAAGCACGCTAACAATGCCATAAATTTATCACACAATTTTACTAGCTTTCTGCCCCTAACTGCTCTCTCATCGTTAATTAAACGTGTTGCCTTTCACAGAATGGATGTTTAGACATTTCCAATCCAAATAAAGCCGAAACAGTTTTGGAAACATGAGCGATTTCGTTTTACACCCAGGTTTTGCCGCCTTCACAGGTGATTTATTACAATTCAAAAAACAGATAAAAAGAAAATCTAAAATAATATAAAAAGAAACCAAACACCTGCAAACAGAGGCCTTAAAAATATATAAATAAAATAATCGCAAAAAACCCCCAGATATATTTGAAATTCAGCGTCTTTAGTGAAAAGCCTGTCCTGGGAGGGGCGTCAAGGCCCTGGAGATGTCCCTTAGCCCCAGTCCCTGTCGGGGGACGTTTGTGCGTGTTTATCTGTCCCCCCTCCTCCCTTAGATGTATTTATTTTACCGGCATTTCTGCCCCGCAGCCCCTCTCCCGCGACCCTCTTTTACACCCGCACGTTTATAACGACCCACAACGCAGGTTTAATCCAGGTCAGGTCAACGATTTATATAACTCATTAGTGAAAGTAATAGGCTTAAGGAGCTGAAAGCGGACACCTTTGGTGTCTCCTGCCTTTAAAACGATTACAGAAGCAGAAACTGCCCCTGCCCTGCCTTTCCTCCCCAATCCCACCCCAGTGCCCCGAACCGCCACCCCCGAGGCTCAGCCTCTGGATTTATTTTTAACTCGCTTCGCAACCAGGATCTCGCTTTGCTATATTAGAATCAAATTGAGTTGTAATTAATTTGTCCCTTCACTCTATCATAACTTATTCCATCCTTCCTTTCCCCGCTGCTTGCCGCGTCTCTATTTGGCTTCATATCGATCCGGACGATACAGTTTGTTTTTCTCCTGTTGCTAAATCTATCTGTCCATTTGGGCGCCCAATTTCGAGTTCTGACATTTATTGGGGTTCCCACCTCAGCTTCAATCGTTTCATCCCTTTGCAGGGCGCAGCCTCTTTCCCCGCTCCCGTTCAGCCCTTGAACTTCGTAGGGCTCGGAGACTCCCGGGATATTTGGGGAAAACTTTCCTCGCTTTTAGAAAAGATGTTGACCCTCCCCACTTCGCCCGACTGCGGAGGAGGCTCCGAAATACTTTTCACAACTTAACTACCGAAGCCTTGGGAACCGCAGCCGCGGGCCCGGCTCGCAGAGGCGCGGAGGAGTTCGAAGGGGAGCGGAGCAGGGGTCGGACCGCTCAGCCGGCAGCCGGGATTGAACACGAGATTAGCACAATAGAGCCCTAATCGAGGGGAAACGTTTCTTTTCACGCTAAGCGCCGTAATTAATGGTATGAATCAATTAATTTGACTTTTATTGTGTCGAAGAAAAGCGCAACAAATGAAACAGAGGGCCGCGTGTTGGTCTTTTTTCCCCCCTCTTATTTCTTTCTTCCTTTCCCCCCTTTTTTCCTTTTATTTCATTCTTTCTTTTTCCTGTTTTTCTTTCTCTTTCATCCTTTTTTCTTAATTCTATTTTATTCTTGTTCTATTTTATTCTCCTGTTCCCTTGGAGACCTTTTGCGATGCGACGTCAGTGTGCATGGCCTTAAGTACAAGAGTGTGTGTCTGTGCGTGCGCGGGTGCGGAAAAAGCTTTGAGAGGTTGCGGGGGGGTGGTGTTAATTTGTTTTTCTAAGCCAAAACCGCTCGAGAGAAACAGCTCGCTCCTGGGGCATCTTCCTAATTTCCTTGTTGTTTCCCGCAACGCGAACAACAACGACAAGGGTCGGAAATTTAAAGCAAAGATTCAGGAGCCACCCGCGGCCGAGATTCCGGGTGGGGAGTTCCTTCTCTTGGGGGCCATGGTGTGGGGGAGGCCGAGCACCCCCCCATCCTCCGCCCCGCCGGGCCGGGGCTTACCTGGGGCCGCGTCAATACTCTCCTCACATTTACACACACTCTCTCATTTCCTACTTGTTCACATGCTAAAGCCCGCAATGATTAAGTCGTTAACACCTTTGGAAGAAAAAAAAAAGGGAGGGGGAAAGAAGAAAGAGAGAAAGAAAAAGAGAGAGAAAAGGAAAACGGAGAGATAAAAAAAGAAAACAGAGAAAAAAGGAAAGGAGGGGGAAAGAAAGAAGACAGAAAAAAGAGGAAAAAGGAAGAAAAAGAAACAAAAAAGAAGGAAAAAAGAAACATAGACAGAGGCTAAAAGGTTCTTTATTTATAGTTTCTCTTTGTCATTTTATGTCTTTTTTTAATTTCTCCCCGTACCTAAGAGAATAGATTAATCAATAGTCATCCTCTGATCTTCCGTTCCCAGCTGCTGTTGAAAAAAAATGTAAAGAATTAAAATTTTAAAAAAGAATTAGAAAATCACGAAAAGTAGTGTCAGAGCCCGAACTGTATGGCTTTACGCGCTATAACGGCGCTGTGTCCAGCTCACCGCGGCACCTCCGGACCCGCCGAATCGGGCGCGGCGACAGCAACTTTTCATCGGGGTCCCCGTAGCCCGCGGCTCCTACCGGGCTGCGTGCCGGGGCTGGGGAGGGGGTAAGAGCCCCGACGGGGCGGCCGGGCCGAGCGGCGTGGAGCGGTGGCGGTTCTTTGTTGACAGTCCATGAAGCCACTCGAGTTTTTGCGTGACTTCAGAGGGTCGCCTGACGTCACGCGGTCACGTGGCGCCGCCCCCGAGTATATCTTTAACGGGAAAGTAATCGATCAGGCAGAGCGGGACCGGCCGCGCTGCCAAAGTGCCGAGCGAGCCCCCGCGACGCCCCGCCGGCCTCCTGCCCCCCGCCCCGCCCGGCTACCGGCAGCTCCGTCCCCTCCCTCCGCCGAGAGGTGGGGGAGGAAAAAAAACCCACCCCAAAGGCAGCCAAAAAAAA
>VXBP01002740.1:0-204696 GCA_013400115.1 Rhinopomastus cyanomelas | reverse complement strand
CCCCCCGCCCCCAGCACTCCGCACTGCTCTCAACTGCTCTCAACGCCGCCTATTTACAGCACAATTGATCCCTCCCCGGGCACCGAGCAAGGCTGGAAGTTACAGGCTTAATGAGTGTTGAAAGGCTCCGGTGAGCATTTGAAAAAGGCAGGAAAAGATCTTTTAATTACGTGTATTTGTCGCGCGTGGACGTTGTTTCTCAGCAAGGAGCCCCAGCTTTGGGGATATCCCCTCAGTTCCCCCCAACCTCCTAGCTGGGAGCGACCGGAGACACCTCCCGGACGGGTTTGTCCGTCGAAGACTTTTCCTATTGGTCTATCCCTCGGGGGAAATCCCCGAGACACGCTCGGGACACGGCAGCAAAGGTCACGAGTGGGGGGAATCCGGCCTCGGCGCTGGGGATGTGGCTCGCCCCGGTGCCCAGCCCGCCTGTCCGGGCTCAGTGTCCTGGGCCAGAAACAAAAGAGGGGGTGGGCGAGCGTTTCTGTTTGGGAAGAGCCATCCCTTGCCTACGTGGGACCGTCGGGGGTCTCCCACTGGGGGAAAAATACAACGGGGTCTTGCTTTTCCGAGCCGGGAATTCGTGCAACTGCCCAATCACCTGAGAGCCGCCGATTCGTGGGTTTTGTTGGGGTTTTTTGAATGCAAATGCTTCTATTTTGTGGACTTGTATTGAACGACATCTTAAAACATTTAAGCGTTATGTACTCAGAAGATGCAGAGCCACGGTATTAAACGCACAGAAGGTATTTTAGTCAGTGCCTGTTCAATGTAGCAGCTAGAGATGAACTTAGCGCATCTTCCACACTAAACCGGGAACAGACTCTTCAGCCATAAAATGCACTTAACAGTCTATTTAATAGTGTCGAGGTCCTTGAAAAATGCAATATCCGTGCTAATCCCTTTTTCCCAAATCAGAAATGAAAAATAGGTCAGAGCAGGTAGAACATTCCCTTTCTATTTTCTGTTTCTAAAACGTGATATTTAATCTATTTAAATAACTACACAAACTTTATTAATCCGGGATTTGTTAAGCAAGTTTGAGGACCTAGGAGTTTCCCAACTTTATTAGGATGGCAAGAAATATGGGAGGGAGCTTCCAGCGTCACCAAAATCTCTCTTTCCTTGAGCTTCAGCAAAACGGGGAAAAGCCGGGACACGCGAAAGCCGCCTCAGCCTCTTTCCGTTAAGGGACGAATCGTCTCGCCTGGTTTGACTGGGGGGTGCGGAGGATGCTCCAGGCCCATCCCCCGGGCACTGCCTGAATCCCACAACTACAGGAATTAAAGAAAACTAAACGCTTGAGCTTTTCTAACTATNAGGGGGGGGGGGGGGGGGGGGGGGGGGCGGAAATCTCAGTCTCCAGCAAGTGCTAGTGCTTGCAGTGGTGTCACACACCTTCCTGTCTCTTCTCGAGGAGAATGAAGATGCGAAAAACTTGTGGAGAGGTTTCACAGCACTTACCCGGCCTGACAAAGGCTAAATTACGGGCTGTTTTATAGTGCCAGGAACTCAGGAAAAGGTCAAATAGCAAATCTGCAGCTGCAAACGTCTCCAGAGTTTGTTTCCCTGCTCGCTCCTGCAGCACAGCCCAGCTCAAGCAACTAAATCCTGAGACGAGTCAGGAAACAACTTTTGATAGCCGCAGCCTCTCCCAAGACCCCCTTCCTCCCCTGGAAAGATTTTCTCATTATCCTGGCCTCGTTTCACTCCAGATTTATGGAATAAATTTATTACAGAGGAGCCAGCAGAGCTGCTGAAGCCTCTCGAGAGCGCCAAGGGTTAAGAAAAGACCCTTTATTCGCTCATTATCGGTTTCTCCTTCCTACCGAGTACCAAACCCGTTTGAGCCCGGCTCTGCTGCTGCCTCCGCGGTGTCCATGTGTCTCGAACGCCTTTTGCAGTCATTGATCCGCTCAAAGTCACTGCAGAAATGCTAGTGACAGGGACTCGATCGCAGGGGATGCAACTATTTAGGGTGCATTCGACAGGGGAGCTGTGCCCAGGCAATGAATGATTTCACCTCGCAACGAAGAGTGCCCGGCTAATTGAAACGACGCACTGGGGTGTGCAGCGGCTCCACGACCCACCTGTCAATAACCCGAGAGGTAAAACCTAAAAACCTCTCCTGGTTTTGGCACTACGAGCCTACAGGCAGCACTCAGAGATTTAATACTGCTGTGCCACACGGTCTGGGAGGAAAACCCTGGGGGGAAAGGGAGAAGGAAAGGAGAGAGGCGCTGGGAGAGGAGAAATAGAATAGGGACTTGTCCAGGTGATTTTCCCCCAGGTTTGTGTAGGGAGCTCTCTTCAGTCCCTGTGTCTTACCCCATGTCTGCACCACTGTGGGATTCAGGAGGTGTCACCCTATTCTAATTTACTTTGTAGTGGATGGATTTGTAGGATTATGCTTATTTTAGTGATTCGTCACCTCCAGACACCCCTTAGGACTCTATTAATAATCCTAAGATGGAAGTGGTTTTTTTAGCATCCATTAGTAGGAATGATCAAGTATGAGAAATTCAGCTAAAATATGTACAATTTTATACTCACAGTCAACCATTTTCAATGGGATTCTTGCTTGAAACACCCTGACAGGCCAACAGACCAGTGTCATTACCTGTATCACACCACAAATGTTTTACATTTCCATTTGTATACGTCTATATTTTATGGGTTTACCTCGTTAGGACCACAAACTTCCAGTTTCCTCATACCATCCCTCCTGAGAGAATATCCCTGAGCAAATCACGGAGACTCCTGAAATTAGAGCAAGAGTAAAAGGGACCAGGATGTTCACTGAGGGATGGCTGGTATCACAGAAATTACCATTCCATAAGTTATTGCTCTACAAGAACCCTCAAGGAAGAAAGGCCATCACTGGTGGTAAATATGGTATGCTTCCTAGGGTTTGTAAGTTTTAAAACCAACTTGCAAAGCTGAAAAAATAAATAATCTATGGAGAAATTTGTTTTCCTACAGAGAAACTTGATTTCATATGGAGAAATTTGCTTTCCCTCCTTCTCTGGATACTTTAACTTTTCTACTGTAAGCGCTCAGATACTTCTTGACTTCTGTTTTGTGGCAGTTTGGTTTAGATCCTTTATAACTTTCAGTCCTGGGATTCCAGTAGAAGGAGAGCACCACTGGAGATTCATCTGCAAGGTCCATCCATTAAAAGTTCAGTATGTGGTGTTAGTTGTTGAAATAACCACTTTTCTGCTAAATTTCATGTCCTGGCCTCAGTTAGACACATAACCAGAACAAAACCACATACATGCAAAGACAATGAGAGTCTGTGCTTTTATATATCTGCAAGAATTGTGTAAAGATGATCCATGACTGAACCTTATTGCTGTCTACAACTATCTGAAAGAAGGGTGGAGAGAGATGGGGGTTGGTCTCTTCTCACAAGGACAAGAAATGGCCTCAAGCTGCCCCAGGGGAAGTTTAGGCTGGTCCTGAGGAAAAACTTCTTCCTGGAAAGAGTCCTCATACCTTGGAACAGGCTGCCCAGGAAAGGGGTTGAATTGCCACCCCTGGCTGTGTTTCACAGTCATGGAGAACGGAAGCTCGGGGACACGGTTTAGTGGTGGCCTTGGGACAGTTGGGTTCATGGTTGCACTCAACGGGCTTGAAAGTCTTTTCCAATCTGAATGATTCTGTTACTTTATCAACGCATTTTTTACGACCTTAGAGAGAATCAAAGGTAAAGCTGAAAGGTTGTGGTGCCCAAGTTCATCTTCACGGTAGTTCCTAGATATTGTGTTCCACAAATAAAGGCTGATGAACCATTTCCCAGCTCTCTGAGCTGGATCCCACTGGTTTGGGTTGCAGAGACCTTCAACACTGATCTAGTCCCATCACCTCCAGTAAGCTGGGACATTTGCAACCAGAGCAGGTTTCTCAGACACCCAAGATCCAACCTGACCTGGAATGGGGCTTCTCCCTTCTCTCCGGGCAACCCAGGCCAGGGTCTTTCTACAAACCCCATCACGCCTTCCCTCCCCTCAGGGCATCAGCCCTCCTTCCACCACCCCGTGCCGTGAACGCATGCGCAGCCCAGATCCCTCCGCGCATGCGCACGCCGCCTCCATCCCCGTCATCGCCACGGAGGCCGGAAGTGGCCTCGGGACGCGGAAGGGCGTGTGTGGCCCGAGTGTCCAGTGAGGAGGGGCGGGAAGGGCTGGTGGCGGCCGGGGCTGGGCGGGAGGCGGGAAGAGAAGGGAAAGCGGTAGCGGCTGCTTTCTGCTCCCCCAGGGCTCGGCTGGCCCAGGGTCGCTGCTGGTGTCAGCGTAGAGGTTGTGGGGGGGCTGACGGGTGAGGGGAGGAGGTTGCGGTGGACGCTGGTGGATGAAGGCAGCGCAGGGCTGGGCTGGCAGAGAGGGCCCTCGTGCCCCTGTGAGGGGGCTGGAGAGCAGGGAGTGGGTTGGGTGAGACAAGGGGATCTGAGAAATAAATGGACTAAATGAGGGAATTTGAGTTATAAATGAATTTTGTGACGGGGAGTTGGGGAACAGGAGGCTGATGGAGCAGGTGCTAATACTGAAACAAATGACATTCTGAGTTCAGTGTTTATGTTTTTAGGAAAGGATGCTGTTGATTTGCATACTGACACCTCTTAAAACAAGTTCTAGGAAGGGTTGAGCATCTGTAACTGAGCTCTGCAAGGAGCAGGCAGTTTACATTGGTGCTGTTTGTCTGAAGCATGAAAGTCGATTGTTTTGGTGTTTTTTTTCAGCTGGGATTTTCCCTTTACAGCATCTTTTTTGAGAGAGTCTCTAGTGTTGCCTATCCAGAGGTAAAAGGATTTGAGACCAACCTGAAACACCTTTATCGACTCTCAAAAAGCCTTACATTGTCACTCATGGGATAGCAAAAGTTAAGAGATTTGTGCTTTAGGATCTATTAAAGCATGGCCTTTGTTTCAAGAAGTATGGAATAATTGTTAAATGTGAAAAAGAAGGAAATAATAGTTTAAGAAGTGTTTTATAGAAGACATAAGCAACTCAATAGCTGAGAAATCAAGTTATTCCAAATGTAGGGAATGGCCCAAGTAAATGAGAGGAACAGAGACGGAAGAGTCTGGCACGAAAGGCTCAAGTAGGTATAATTAATTGTTCTAACTGTAGATAGAAAGCAAGGGCATTTGTGGTTGTTTTATGGAAGGGAAAGGCCGGGTTTGTGATAACCTGTTTTTGGAAGTGGTCCAGGACTCTGGTCTTACTGGACCCAATTTTAAGAGGAACACAGGTTAACTTAAATGTTCTACAGAGTTAACCTGGTATCTCTTATTTAGAGATTATTAGATAAATGTGTCTCTCTTGTGATTTGGGCCCAGGTATAGCATGGAGAGCATGCAAATAGCAGTATTCACCGATCTAGGATGATTATCTGCTGCTGAAGTAGATTTATATCATTAAAGTAACTTTTTTTCTTCTCTTAGTGGTGTTGCTGGCTCAGACCTTTCTGTGAATAGGAAGTAAATATTGATTTAGTTTGATCAGAGTAACCTAAACATGTCCTAGGTGTTGCTTGTCTGTTACTAAAACAGACACTGCCAAACTGACTCTCTCACTGGAGTAGTTTCTCCAGTTTATTTTCTAGCTTGGAATAAAATATTTTTCATTCTGCGCATCAAAGTTTGCATTTTCTGTAGTTAGTGGGGGTTTTGCATAAAGCAACATCTGGCTTTTCCTGTTTCTTTAGCTCTGAGTTTGTTATGTGTGGCCTTCACTTTGAGAGACCTAGCAGTGTTTATTATTGCTGGATCCTTAGATCCAGGTGAGCTTGGAGGGAGATCAGTCCTCCTGCCTTTATGGGTAGAAAGGTGGAGGAGTTCCCTTGAGCCTGGGAGGTTTCATCAGCAGTGTCCTCTAGGGAGACACAGCTCATAGGCTGAGCTTATGCTTGGGGAGGGAGAGTAGGAATCTCAGGCTCCTTTTTGAATCTTGGGGAGACAAAAGTAAGACTCACATGGGGGGTTTTGATCATTAAAGATAGATGTTTGTGTTCCTACATTGAAAACTTGCATTTCTTTTTGGATTATGCACTGGCTCATTACTGTCAAATTAGAAAACACCGTTTTGTAGTGCTGTTTGTGATGGGTTTTGTGCTTTATAGTGGTTCATTAGAGCAGACAGTACCTGGGCCAGCGTAAGACCAGCTTTAACTCTTGTAAAATCTTTTCTTAAAAATATGTTTAGTGCTTGCACAGTCTATTGGAGCTTATGAAGGGGATGTTTACATACACACGTGTATGTACAGCATAGTGTTGGTCTGGTATCTGAAGTCTTTTAAGTAGTTGGAAGTCTTTTACTCTTCTTGCTGCTGTTATGCATTTTGTCAGATGCCTGTTCAGCTTCTGGCTTAGAAGAGGGAGAAGTAACTTCTGGGCAGCTTTTGGCTGCCTGGCTAGAAATTCTCCTATCCAGAAAACCCTCATGGATGCTTTCAGACACAGAATAGTTACAGAATGCTGCTGGGTGGAAAAAAACCTATGAAAAGCCCAAGGAACAAACTGAGGTGCAGTATTGCAACAACACTTGTGTTGTTTTTTTCAGGTACTTTCTGGCTTGTTACAACCATCGGAGCTATGGAGAAGTGGAGCTTATTGACAATCACTGTTTTGCTAGCGCTGACCGTACGCTGGACTGTATCGCTTGGTTCATACTCAGGTAATACCTGCTCGTGGTCACATGAGGGTGAATTCTGGTGCCTGTGATAAATAAACATCTGTGTGAAGTCATAACTAGGAAGCAATGTGTTATTTGAAATACTGTCATATTTGAGTGCCTCTCTCTCTAAGACTTGTGTAATGCCTTGTTCTTGCTTTTCTGCAGTGTGCAAGGGTTAACATTGCTGCTGGGAACAAAGTACTGAAAACAACCCCCCCAACTTTGTTTTTTGACAGTAATGTTTTGGAAGCAGCCAACGAACTGCTGCTTTTCACCTCTACGTATTTGTTGTTTCAGTAGCTGCAGTGCAACTGTACATTTGTTTACTCTGATGCTTTAAGTTCTATAAGCAGGGAGGTTGGACTCAATGACCCCTGGAGGTCCCTTCCAACCCCTAACGATCTGAGTATTTGTATAGCCTTAATGTACATTGTTAGTAATGAAGACAATGTAAAGGTGATGTGGAGTGAGTGATTACGCTCTGCCTTGTAGCTCTACTTCCTTAAGATTGTTTACAGCAAGTACAATCTTGCTGTATTCTTTTAACAGATGAGTTTTCCCCCTCCCCATCTCTTCATGCTTGCAAAGAACGAGTGAGTCTTTCTCTGAAACATTCCATACCATTCCTACACTTGGCATAAGCCCACGCTGTCCACTTCTTTTGCTTTTAAATGTACCATTACTTTCAATCTCCATCAGCTAAGGACTCGCAAGCTCAGTCGGTCCAATTCTGTGATCCTGTAATTCAGGGAGACATCCTCTGAGTCATTGGAGCTAGTCAGTAATATTCTAGTGATTTTAAACTGGTAACTTGTGGGTCTCATTTACCTGAAGATAATTTACATACATAACCTTCTTGTTTTAGTTTGCCTTTGCTTGCTGAAAATGCTGTTATGAGAGATCTGTTCTATGAGTGACTGAGGTTCTCTTAGCCATCTGTAGGCAGAAAACCAGACACTCTTCCCTGTGGTATTTAGTTTCTGTTGCACTGCAGGTATTTACAATCACATTGCTAACTTGGTTTTGTGAAAGTTGAGTTAATTTCAAACCAGTCAAGGTTCCAAGAATCTTAAAATAATAAAATAATAGTTTTTAATAGCTTCCTAAAGACTGATCATATATAAACTAATTTGGAATAAGGAGAGAGGAGTGTGATTCAGTCGGACACATGGTTAAAGCATGTGCTGCACCCTGAGCACTGGCTGCCTGAAAAAAGACAAACCTGAAGTCAGAAAGAGCTGTCAAACACGTAACTGCTCTGGATTTATTTTTTTTCTCTTCTTTGACTTCCTTCAGGTGTAATGGACCTTTAATGACAGAAGCAGGAGGAAATAAATAAGCAGGGTGATATTTGTAAATGACGTGGTACTGTTCTTTTGTTTTTGCTTCTGATCAATGCAATAAAGTTGAACAAAGGGTTAGGACTATGCAGTGTTCTCAGAAGCATGTTCTGATAGAAGTGCTGATTCAGCATACTCAGAATCTATGTGTGGCACTGCTGGATGGAAGGGAGGGAGTTAATTCTGCCCCGTATGATCTTGGATTGCCGTTTCATTTCATTCTCCTTGCCATCTCACACGTGTTTGGATCTGCCTCTGGAATTAGGGCCGTGAAGGTGAGAAAACAGGTAACTAACTCCTAGTTTGGAAAGGTTATTGTTAACAATGACCTTAAGTGAGTTGGTCTTGGAGGATTTTTTTGATTTGTAGATTAATGCTTTTTTTTAATGTGTTGTCATACTTGTTGAGACAAATTAGCCATGTTGAGAGCAGTTGCAGACCCTTAAAAATGTCTGGTTTACATAAAAGTATGTTTCCAGATAAACCTGAAAAAGACCACTCCAAATTTAAAGTGTTTGTGACTCTTTTAAACTAAAATAGTAAATTCTTATTAATGCTGAAATCTGTTTGGCTGTGTAGTTGCTGTAGGTTGAAGCTAAGTTATTTATCCTCAGACTAACAGAGGATGCATGCATCAGTCTACATGTGGCTTCTGGTAGTAGAGTCTTTGGATTAAGATGTAATGATTGTTCTGAAGCCAATTAATTTCCTCTTACATATTTTGAGAAGGAGAGAAGCTGAAATAAAATATGTGGGTGTATATACACACAAACTTGTATAAATACACTCTAAAGTGTTTGTATTTCAGTAACCCATTGACAGGTTCTTTGTTCCATTACATTTATAGCTACAGGATAGACACTGATAAAACTCCTTTACTCTAGTGACTCCACTGATTGGAGAAACTTTGGGTTGAGTGTGTCATGTAGCTGAAATAATCTGCTCTTTCTACTATCAGGGAATAAATTAGCAGACATAATCTGTTCTTTCCACTACTCAAGAGTAAACAGTATGTGTCTGAGCTTGTGTGACTCCCTCATAGATCATGTGAAAAAAATATAGACGGCTTTCCTATATTTTAAAGAAACTCTTAAATCTCTATCTGACTAGTGTCAATATCTTACTGGAAGTACTATCAGTTCAGTTTCTGTTCTCATAAGCTCACGTTAATAGAGGTAAATAAACTGTGATAAAGATGCTTAACATCCTGCTGTTAGATGGAGCAAATTGTCTGTGTGTAGACTTCCGAAGTTTTTGCATGGATAACACTTTTTTATTCCATAATAAAAACAACAGTCCTAGTTTTCTGGGAGACTTGCATGTGTGAAGTGTCCTCTAACATAATTCACCTTGCAGAACTGCTGCACGGTGACTCAGTAGAAAAGTGTGCAAGAGAGGATTCTTCTAAACTTAAATAGACCAGTTATTATAAAGAAGGCTTTGTAAGTAAAATCCCGTGTAATTGTGTTGTGATGCTGAATGGTGTGATTCAGTAAGTGACTCAACTGTGTGAAGAATCACAAGGAGAAGGACAGATGTGGTGTTCTTGCTTGTGTTGCACAGAGGGAGGGGAAGGTGGTTAGGGGACTGGCAGCAGGTCCTAATTCTAGGTAAATTTAAAAATAAGGCTAGTTGTTACTTTTAATAGTAAAGTACATGGCTGAATCACAAGTGAGAACGTTATGAACTCTTGCATCCTGAGGAAGGGTAGTAGTTCGCACTAAACCAGTGTAAAATGTTCTTTATGTCCATTTTCGTACTTCAGCTTTGTGCCACATTTTTCATCCACACTTGGAAGTGATTTTTTTGTGTGTGTGTGTCAGATGAGGAAGCAATTCTTCACAGTGGAGCATCTTGATAAATGCTTATCGCAGAAATATCCAGAAGGCCAGAAGAACACAAAAGTTTTTCTTCTCTTTGTTCGACTGCATAGCAGATGAGGTTTCTAATTTGTTTTAACACGTGTTAGAAAACAAAATCATAATTACATACATATGCAAATAGATATCTGGAGGAAAAGCAGACTGTGTAAATCAAATAAATTCCTGAATTCCCTGTCATCTTTTTTTTAGGTGCAGGAAAACCCCCTATGTATGGAGACTATGAAGCTCAGAGGCACTGGCAAGAAGTTACTTACAATTTACCCGTCAGGCAGTGGTATGTAATGCTGTTGTAGGGCAGGTTACGCAGGAGTAAATGTAATGAATCTTTGCTTTTTGTCTTACTTAAAGGTACATAAAGTTCAAGATCTCTGCAACATCTACTGTTGCTTGAACTTTTGTAGCAATATTATACCGCCCTGTTCTTGGACTGAGGTTCCATTTTCTTCACAAAAAAGAAAAAAAAGCTGAAATTTGGAATTTTAACTTCCTAGTTATGAGCTCGTATAACAAAATATTCTGACCTGTAGGTTTCTGTGGTGAAGCTTCAGTTCTGAATTGAGCAGGTTTTTCACAGCTTTGTGTGAGAGATCATAGAGAGGCTTGTTCTCCTGATTTAGAAAACAAGAGTCAGTTCAGTGTCCTGACTTCACTTCTCTAGAGCACAAAACCTTTCATGGTTACTGACAAAAAAGTCAGCTCAGCTCATCTGCCCTAAGCTAAACAGAACATGCTGGTAAATTCAGAGACTTCAGTTCTTGTGCTGAGGGCACCTGTTGAGTTCATTGTTCACATCCCTGTTCTTCATACTGATTTTAAAACATAAGTGCCTGGAATCCAGACGTAAGGATAGTGAATTTAGTTTGTACAAATCACTTTAAGCTGGGGGAAAATTATTTGAAATATTTAGTTTTGCATGGATTGGTAAAAATTATTTAGCCCATATGTATGCTGCAACAGACATTTGGAATATATGGCAACTCCAGGGCATCTTCCGCCAGGGATAATGGAGTTTGGTTTGTTGGGTGTCATTTTTTTTCCCTCGTCTCCCCATTGGGGAGCAGACTGATTTGACACAATATAAATTTAAACGTATTTCTGTTCATACATGGGGCCAATGGGTCTCTGCAAAGGGCTTTGCATTGTCCCTTCAGCTCATCTTGTTGTAGCTGTGTCATTGTTTCTCTTCCCAGTTTGGGATATCCAGGCCTCTCACAGTGCCCGAGTTGGGATAACGGAGAGCTGACACAGTAATAGAGTTGGCAGCCTTGATCCTCTCTGCTCCATGGAACTATATGCACTTAAAACTAAGAGTTAGAGCCGTCGACATTTCTGGGCATTCCCAGGGGCCAGCTGTACTGCAGACTGGGTTTAGCCTGTGGTCTGCCAGTTGGACACCTCAGTCTTGTATTTGCTCTTTGTTTTATTTATAACAGAAGGTTTTTTGCATTGGATCTGCTTGGGGAATTACGTCTCCAATACAGCAGAGTCATACTCGGTCTTGGGTGTTTGGAAAAGAACATCTTGGCCAGCATGCAAAGGATTGCTTCCTAGAATGCAAAACTCTTTCCCCTCCTAGATTATGAAAATACAGGGTGAGGAAAGATGTTCTATTCTGGTATGTAAAAACAGTGTTCAGATTTGGGATCCTAATCACTTCCAGTGCTGTTGTTTAGTGCAGCCAGCACATGTTCTGGAGATTTGCCTAGATAAATGCAGAGAGCAGCTCTCCCGTGAGGACATGGTCCTACAACATCTCCCAATCTTTTCACACAGTTAAATAGGCAGCTATAAACTATAGGTTATAACTGCATTTCCTATGCAAATTTTCTATGATAAAGATAAAGGATTTATTAAAAAAAGACAGTTCCACGATAAACTACACTGTGGTTTATACTTGCTGTGAGATTTCTCTGAGCCAGAGGCCAGAATTTAACGATTTCTTTTTTCTACTATTTAAATACTTAGAGAATTGATGTTACTTATTAAACACTATTTGAAGAATATACTTGTACTGCTAATTATAAGTGCAACATTTTTTTCCCCCTGATACTGTTTGGCATAGAGGTTGTTTTTTCTGTTGAAACGGAGTTCATGGAAGGTAAAATGAAACCAACCAGCCCTGGAAAGTTTACAACAAAGTTGCAGACTCTTACAATCTGTGAGAAGAATCTGAACTGCCTTGCCATGAGCAATCTGGGATTGTAGGAGAAGAAGCTGAGATTCAACTTGAAAGAAAAATGATTTATCATCAGTTCATAAGACACTTCAGGCAGCTCCATAAAGAATTCAAGAAATATCATTTACTATAATAAATGTCAAAAACTGGCTGCATTTGAAGAGAGAAACTGGAAAAGAGCTTGTCCTCTGACAGTCAGTTGGTTTCGCTGTGAGATACAAAAGGGTCTGATGCCTTGTTTTCCTTGGCTAAACCCTTCTGTGTCTCATTTGGAAAAGGTGATGTGATACTAACTGCAGCCAGCCTTCCCTAGAAATACCAGCAGAGCCCCATTATGAATGGGACCATCCTTTTCCTTTCCCTCATGTGCTTCACCTTACTTTTGGCTTAGAACTAGGTAAAGTGGCTGTAGCTGACCTCCCTGACTGAGATGCATGACCTTGAGTTGGTTTTTCAGGAGGTATAGCAAAGAGCTTGCTGTTTGGTGCCTTCTAACACACTTTTTACTCTCCTGACTCCTATGTTCATGCTGACAGAACTGCCTGGGTGCCCTTGCTGGGTCCCGTAGTTTGTTTCTTTGCTGCGCTATTTCTCTGGGGGGTATTTGTAAACCACCCTTTTCCACACCTGTTCTGCTCTTTCCAGAAGTGTAACAGCAGCAGGTGTTTTTTAGAATTTTCATAATAAGGCCTGTTGAGCAGAAGCAGTTCATAACTTAGCTATGTTGCAGTAGTAGTTGAACTGTGTACAAGTCCCATATGAAATATGCACCCAAATTCAGGGGAAAAAAAGATTCTAGGACTAATATAAGGAAAATCCCTAATAATTTCAATTTATTTTTAAATGCACAACCCCAGAGCTGCAGTAGATATGCCCAGTTGTTTTTGTTGTACAGCTGAAGCTTTTTCTTGGTCTCTGGATTTTTATCAAACTTTGTTTAGATCAAACCTTTTCCTTCTGCAGGTAAGTAACTTCAGCAACCTTTCTTCCTCTATTTTGCAAGCACGAGTGTGTTCTGAGTCACTTTTGGGTTTATTTTGTTGCTTGAGATTTGTTTTCTGTGACACTACAGCAGATACGAAAGTTTCTAACTCTGTTTGATTTTTAAATAGATTGATAAAAGTATTTGGTTTTCTGTTCAGCCTTTTTCTTGGGCTGAAACTAAACTGGAAATACGGATCTTTTAAATGTTTAAATTTGTTTTAGGTACTTCAATACAAGTGACAATGACCTACTGTACTGGGGCCTTGATTATCCCCCTCTTACTGCCTATCACAGCTTTGTGTGTGCTTACATGTAAGTTCATTATTTTAAATAATTCTGTGGAGATCACAAAACACCAAGTTCTTGTTGATATTTAGTTCTCTCTTTTTTTTTCTCCCTTTTTTTCCTGAATACAGAAACAAGTAGCTAGAAATGACCAATCTGGGCAGCTGATGCAATGAAACGAAAAGGAAAATGTATTTTTTATATGTATCCCTATTGCTTACAGCTAATACTGCTAATTTGTAATACTGCAAAGAGGACTGAAGGGTTTAATTTTTCTTTTTGCAAGGTCTCTCACAGATTTACATGTGACTCAGGTATTTAGTTTTTCATCACTGTTGGTGATGCACAGGAATATGGCTGTAGGAACTGAGAGCCTGGCATGGGAAAGCTCTCGTGTATTGAGAGCCCGAGGGACATATGATGACTGGGTATCATGTAAATAGAATTTTGTTATTGGAATACTTTTTCCACAAGGGCTTTACTGCTGTTGGAATGAGACTTATGGAATAAGAATGTAGGTTAAAGTGCACGGGCACAGTTATGCGGGGCATCTATGTGAACTGTAAATGGTTTATATTTAATACTTCAGTATGAGAGGTATTTACAATTGTTTTTTTTTAAAGTCAGTGGAACTAGACTGAAGGTGGTTATCTTGCCCCAATAAACACTGTATTCCATTTGTGCTGTTTTCAAAGACTTGGGTTTTTTTAAATTGTGAAATAGCAGCTGAAGTCTGTAGTGTAAACTGATGTGGTGAGGAGAGTCTTGCATTGATCACTATTGCTCTTTGAAATATTTCTTCTCATTCATCTTAATTCTTGGAATATGTTCCTGTGCGTGTCATCTTTATCGCTGAAAGGAGTATAAAGGGAAATGAGAACTGTCTGCATTTTGATGTGTCTGTACTTTGTTTTACAGTGCAAAGTTAATAAATCCTGATTGGATTGCTCTGCACACATCTCGAGGGTATGAGAGTCAGCCACATAAGTTATTTATGCGTACAACAGGTAGGAAAATTATATTTCCTTCGCACGGTCGTACAGCTTTGTCTCAATTACTGATTGGGCACGTTTGACATCGCGGGGCTTCTCTGCCTTCACCAGTTTGCTCCCAGTTCTTTGAGTTGGGTGCCATTGCAAGTCTTTTGGTAATTGAACTCCTACGTTCTTTACTCTCCTGCTGTCATTTCTGAACATGATGTGATGCAGTACAAAAATAAAGTATTCAACCCAATCAGGCTTGGAAACAAAGCTGCAAAGCTTAGGCCCCGTTTTAAATTTTGAAAGTGGTCATGGTGTTTTCCCTTCCATTCTGGTAAATATGCTTTCCATTTTCTGCTTAGCTTGAGTTTTTATTGTAAGATTATGTTGGATGTAGACTGGCATTCACCAGCCTTTGAGCTCTTGGAGATCTTTATGATGAGCCATGCAATTTCTCTGAAATGTATCAAAAATACTGATTTTTTTATAATGTCACTGTTCTTTCAAATAGTCAACTTTCTAGAGAGAAGTTCTGTTAACAAAAAAGAGTTTTACCATTTCCATCCTAAATTTCACTTTCTTGCGGTCACTTTTCTGACCATTTGATCGTTTTGAACTGTCTCTACAAAGAAAAGGATAAAAAGGCTGCAGATAACTGAGCTCAGTAGCTGTGAGAGGGACAGCAAACAACATGGCTAAGTGAGCTCTTGTTCTCCAAGAAGCAGCAGAGGCATTTTGTCCTGTTACTGTTTTCTTTCCTTTGACATCTGCCTTTTGCTTTGTGTAACACAAAACCCTTTTCGATGGCAACAGCAGGATTTGTTGTTCTGCAGTAGCTTTTCTGTATTTCCCAAACCTCTCGGCCTAGTCTCTAGAAATTGACCAAATTGAAAAAAAAAATAAAAATCACTAGAACTTAATTACCCTTGAAACAGTCATTATTAATTTTGAAATCAGCTCACTTGACAAACCCCAGATGGACCCAGTATCACTGATAAACCCTTTGTAGCAGTAGCCATTAGAATAACATGTTAAAATAATGCGGAGCGGTCAATGCCAGCTCTTGCCACGACATCTTTATTTTGTGTGTCACTGTGCTAGGTTTGCCCACTCATTGGGTATTTTTGTTTAATTGTGGCTTAAGCCTGCAAAGAGACTGTGTAAATGATATCTTTAAACATTTTCTTCCAAAGCTTGTGACTAAAAAGAGGCAAACTCTCCCTCCTTGAGTAACTGTGCATTTTCTGAAACCACTTTATAGAAATAAGCTGAGATCTTTCTTAGACTTTTAAGACAATTCACCTGGTGGTTTAAACACGAGCAGAGTTTGACATCATTCTAGACGGGTGAACCCACAGCTTCCGTTTGCTTGTCAGTCCTCTTACATGTATTTGCTGTAGGCAGATGATCAAAGCCAAAGTTTGAGTCTAGTTACCCACATCACTAGTAATTCACACAGATACATGAGAAGCTTTTATAATCCAGACCTTCATAATTGTGTCTCCAGACTATCTGTTCCATCAAAGAACTGAACTGCATCTCATCGTAGCTGATTTCCTTTGAGAATTAAGAATGCCTCCTCTCATTGCGGCATGTGAGGAACTAGAGCGTGCTCCCTCAGTGACTGAGGCTGTGCCAGCACCCAAAACAGCTGAACACGTGGAAGCAGCAGCTTTTGGACATCAGAAATGATAGCGTTAGAAACATTAACAAGATCAAATTCTGTAGACCTTTTTCTTTTTCTCCTTTGAAGTGGAGCCACCCAGTTTTTTCTAGTGAAGGGTGTTCAGAGATTTTAACGTTAATTTGTCTATACATTTTTTTTCCTCATCTAACAACTGAAAAAAAAGTTGCTTTAGTGTAACTGCCAGACCTGAATTGTCTCTGATGGAAACCCCACATTGACAGCTAGTCCAACACTGTGTAATTACTGTAATCTGCTTTGGTTTTACCCCAAATACAACAAAGGCGTGGAGCATTGCGAAGCTAAATCTGTAAGCAGAGTCAGAGGTTTACAATCCGTACGCAAACGCTCGGATAGCACCAAGATGAAGGTTCTGTGACAACGTTCCTCTTTATTTTTCAGTGTTTGTGGCTGATTTTCTGATTTATATTCCTGCGGTTATTTTGTACTGTCTCTCCTTGAAAGAAACATCTACCAAAAAGAAGGCAAGTATCTTGGGGTTTGGGGTGTGCATTGAAAAGCAAAGGGTAGAAGGGTAAAATTGAGCAGGGTGGAAGTGTACTGGTGTGAGAGTTAATTAATGTGGAGGACACCGTGATGGCTCTAACTGATGTAAAACTGATGACAATCAGTATGTTTTGTGTTACAGGCTTTTAAGTTAAGAAGATCAAAAAAGCCATTAACTCACAGCAATTATTTGAATGCTTTCAATAACAATAACAAGATGCTCTGAAGTTTAGTAGCCATGAACGCGTGAACAATATTTCTTTCTGAAGTTATTACTTGGGCAGTAAACCCAGGGTTTGTGCTGTGACAAACCTCACTGAAGGGCAGTGCCTTGCACACCCCTTATGGGAGAACCGTTGCATTTTGGAATAACGAGTCTTCTGATTTTTGGAGTGGTTCGAAGGTTTACGATGGCTGGGGGTGATTTTGAGCTGTCTGGCAAAAGGCAGGCCGGTCTCCATGCAGCATTGCCTTATTTATGGAAAACCTTTATCCTTTTTGATTTCTCACAGTATTACTGGCAGAACATTACTTGTAGAGAAAAAAATTGTGTGCTGGAGAAGTAGTGTAAGTGCCCCTGCCTCATGTTTAACTTAGAAATATTTATTTTCCTCTATTTTCATCCTTCTTTGCAGGTTTCCAGTGCTCTCTGCATACTGCTTTATCCAGGCCTCATTCTTATTGACCATGGACACTTCCAGTATCCTTGTTCTGTAGTGACATGAATGTTCACTTCCAGAGTAACACTGTTCATTAATATTTGTCATTAACTGGACAGAAGGTCGCTTTAGTGTACAGGGTCATCTGAGGGGCTTCTTCCTTCCCCAAAGGAAGACATATGTGTGTCAAGTGTAGCTGTATAAAATGTTCACTACTCTGAAATGTGTTGTTGGTTGATATTGGTGGCAGAGACGTGGATTGTTCTCAATAACCTTTCTGGTTTTATTGTTATTTTGGACATCAGCAAGCAAGTGCTGTCAGCTGACTGCTTCAGGCTGTGCTGGTCAGTGCCATCAAGCCAGAAGGAAACAATCATGGAGCTGTGATAAAAGTAGATGTTTAAATTCTCCAAGTAGATACTGAATCTCAGTATCCTCTACTGCAGGGGTCCTCAAACCCCGGCCCGTGGGCCGGATACGGCCCCCCAGGGTGTCCAGTCCGGCCTGCTGGTCCGCCAGTATTTACCATACCCCACGGAGCAGCTGCAGTTGACTTCTTCCTGCTGACTGCGCGGCAGGGCTGGGCGGCTCCTCCGTCTCTCAGGCAGGACAAGCCAGGCAGCACAAACTATAGCCTGGCCCCCGACACTGTCTGAGGGACAGTGAACTGGCCCCCTGTTTAAAAAGTTTGAGGACCCCTGCTCTACTGAGTCAAGTTTTGACAGTCGAATAGTTGACTAATCTGCGCTCTCCCTCCAGGAGAGTGCATAGTGAACTTAGAATCCCAGAATCCCAGATTGGAAGGGACCTCAGGAATCATCCCAGCCTTTCTTTACAAAAGCTGGGTCTAGACAAGCTGACCCAGCACCCAGTTCAGCTGAATCTGAAAGGTGCCCAATTTTGTGGAGCTCCTTGCGTCTCTGGAGAGATTATTCCCACGGCTGATCGACCTCGTGAAAAATTTTCCTCTTGTGTCCAGAGGGAATCTCCCCAGGTGTAACGTGTACTCTGGTGTTTTCCATGTGGCTTCTTGTAAAAAGGGAGTCTCCATCTTTTAACCACCCTTTGAATACTGGAACAGTATCCTAATGTGGAAGAGAAGGTATCCTAGAAAGCATTTTTGAAGGGAAAAAGAACAGCATAATGTTACTGAATATTTGAGTTACAGTTCAGGAAAGCTGTCAGTTCTGTTTTAGACCTGAGTCTTTAAAGGCGGAGATCACCTGAAGACATCACAAGTGGGGAGTGGGAATGAATGCAAGTCCTCTTGGGTGAGAGAAGCTGGTGATAAGAAGGAGGTTAAATGTTCTGATGTGTGTGAGATATAACAAAGAGGAAGGCAGTGATCTGTTCTGCGTGCCCCATATTGGATTAAAGCAAGAAGTTACCATGAAGAACTTTGAGAATGTTCAGCAAATGTCATGCTGGGGGTGACACAGGGGTGGCAGATGCTGGTGAAGCAGAGAGGTGGAGTTTCTTGTGGTCTCTAAGAGCTCTGGGACTCTTGGTGAATAACTTCAGTATTGGTGACCAGTCAATAGATTTACTCAACCTCAGCTGCTGCTGCTGCTGCACAGCTCTGCGGGATCAGAGCCTTCTGGTTTAACAGTTGGTCGATATGAAATTGGTGGGATCTCAAATGCACATTGTGGCTTTGAGTCAGAAATGGGCTGAAAACAAGGTAGAGTCTGTGGTGTGGCAGCTGCTGATACAAACCAAAACATTGTGAGGTTTCTGACAAGACAAACTGCTCTTACCTGGTGCATAAAAATAACAGTAAATGGCAAAGCAAATATGTAGCTGCCGTTTAATGGTAAATGTAGCTTAGTCTTTTCAAACTGCTGAACTTGGGAACCTCTTCTCAAAGACCCAAGGAATTAAAATTGCTCTTGGTAACTGTAATCATTGTTTGCACAGTGTTAGGAGCTTAGAGAAACTTATTTTGTCTGCTGTTTGCCACTTGTCCCTCGGGGCATTTGCTGCTGACTTGCAGCACTAAGCCGCGTGTCTTGTCCTTGACATAGAAAAACATATACAACTCAGTGAGCCTCGGCTTTGCCTTGTGGGCTGTGCTTTGTTTGTCCTACGACTGGGACCTTTTGGGATCAGTGACATTTTGCTTGGCCTTAAATTATAAGCAAATGGAACTCTACCACTCCCTGCCTTTTTTTTGCTATTTGCTTGGAAAGTGCTTCAAGAAGGGACTGAAAGGAAAGGGGTAAGTGACTTCAAACCACTTTATCTTCCCAAAACTACGCCCATGGAGCCTGGCATTGAGAATGAGATTTTCCTTACTTGCACGTGGGCATTTCTGAAGTAATTTCTATTGGAAGTTCATAGAATCATTGGTTTGGAATGGCTTGTTGTAACATATTCCTCTCCTGCAAGAGAAACATTTGTGGTTGAGATTTACATCAACTATTCCCCCTGAACAGATAGGAAATATCTGCTGGACATATCTTTCCTCAGCACTTTTCATTCTAAATTCAATATGGGTCATGAAGGGCAACCAGGTCAGGTTGACCGTAGTGGCTCCAGGCTTCTCCTGGCCCTGTTCTTACTCATCTGGAGATGGTGATAAAACTAGTAGCTGGGTTTACCTTCCCTAATGTGAGCATTTTCTCTCTTGCTTGCAGGTTGGTATTGTTAATTAAACTAGCAGTGACCGTGGTGCTCTCCTTTACTGTCTGCTGGCTCCCATTCTGTACCAACATGGAGCAAATCATGCAAGTACTCCGAAGACTCTTTCCAATTGCCCGAGGCTTGTTTGAGGCATGTATGTTTTCTTCTCCCCCACCCTGCTCTAGATGTTCTATATTCTTAGATCCCTTGAGAAACCTTCATCGTGACCTTTAGGGATTTCATGTGGGAGACACACCACAGAACTAGTAACGTGAGATGGCTTCTTCAGCAGTCGCTTCTTGCCAGTTATTTAATCCAGTATTTAACCCCAGCTCAGCTGGCATCTTCCAGGACATTATACGAGTAGACAACACTTATCCCATCATCAAACTCATACTTCAATCCATATGTTTTTCCATTGACATGGATTCCACAGTAATTGACAGTGTCAGAAGATGTAACTTTAAAAGTTTAACAGCTTCAGTTTCTAATTCTGTTCTGCTTTTACCAACAGGCTTAATTATTTAAAGAAAAATAGTTATTTGGAGGCTGCCTAGAACTTTCTTTCTGACTTAGTCCAGGTTCCCACAATATTTTCCAAAAGCTTTAGGGGCAGTTCTTGTAGTTTTTCCTGGGGCTTGGCAGTGTGGGTGCTGCAAGGTGCTGAGTACCACAGCCTTCATTCAGCAAAGCAATTACTCGTTTAAATAACACGAAGGCCACAGGAGCCTGGCTGGTGAAAGCTCATTTCCCAAGCCACAGTGAGTTGTTTTGCTTAATTAGGGTAACAATCCTAACACTCTGAAACGCAGATTCTCAACTTCAAGTCTAGCTTGAATTCAAGTGAAGCTTTGAATTTCTAGGTTTTGGTGTCCCAGGGATTAAAGCAAATTCTTTACGGAGTTCAATTAATCCTAAATGTCTTCTAATCATCTTTAGATGTTAAAAATATTACAACTGGCACTTTTTTATTCCAACATGCCAAAGCAGCATGTTTTGGAGGCAGCAGTGCAGGAGTGTTCCCACTATTCTCTGCTAGTTTAATTAAAAAACCCCAAGCAATCCCTCCACGAAAGACTCCTTCAACATCCACCCCCCAAAAACCCCCAATGACCGTATTCCTTGTGAATTATCGGGACTTTGCAAATAAATAGTTTGGTTGACCACACTTTTTATTCAGTACCCAGTTTAAAAAGAATTTGGAAATGACAGTAACCAGTGAATCCAAGAGAGCGTAAGGATGTGTAGGCTAATATTAGCGCAAATATTTTCTGAGTTGATCAGGGGAGTGACTTTCTGGATGCTGAGCTAAATAGAACAAGAAATTGGCCACGTAAGCACTGCACAGTAAATGTATACTGGGCTGTGTGTAACAGGTTCTTTGAATCGGTTCCCATTTGGCGCAGCAGGAACAAATGCTGGTGGCTCTAAAGTCACAGTGGCTCTGAAGCAGGCGACCCGTGTGCTGGCCGGTGCTGCCCAGCCCTCCCTTCGCTTGTAATCCTCTGCAGCTCTGAAGTGCGGATTCCGTGTTGCTGAGCGAGCGTGAGAGGGAGGTGCCTCAGTTGTTGGTGCTGGTGGCGTTCTCGCTGTTATGTCTACACAGCTGTGACTCAAGCAGCTGTTTCGGGATGAGTTTCACCAGCATGAGAGCTTGTAGTTACAAATTTAATTTTGAAAGTGATCCTAGCACAACTGCTAGTGTCTTTAGGCTTCCTGATTTATTAGAGGTTAACTCTGTCATTGCTAGGGAGCAGTGAGCGCAGCCAAGGATGTTCGTGTGTGCAGTGTCATGTGACAGTATCCCCATCGCCTCTGTGTTTCTTGTAAAGCCAGGGTTTAGTCAGGGATGGGGAGTTACAGAACCCTGTTTTCACAAAACATGTGATGTCATGAACTAGGAAGTAGCCTGCTGGGCTGAAGAAGTATTTATTGGTTATTTTAGAACTTGTTTCAGTCGAGTCTGTTGAAACTTCCTGTAGCAGGATAATTCAAAGTCTAAGAGTACGAAGTAGTCTGAGCACGATGTCTGTCTGCAAGTGTCTTTTTGCAGTATCATGGTAAAACCCCATCAATCCCCCCCATCCAAGCCCCACTGTTGTCACAAGTAAAAGTTGAAATCAATGTAATTATCACTAATTACCTTTATTTCCTCCCAGGATAAAGTGGCCAATATTTGGTGCAGTCTAAGTATCCTTATAAAGATAAAGAGTGTAATGTCACCTCAAACTCAGCTGAAGCTCAGGTAAGACAGAACTTTAGGTACTTGATCTGCTTTTCTTTTTCCAAAACGACTTAATTTTTATGAAAGAATAATGAAAAGTCTGGGAACATATTTTCTTTCTTGTGCTGTGTTTTTCTCCCCAGTGCTGAGGGTCACCCCCAGTGCTGGCAGGAATATTTATGACTGACAAATTTCTTGCTGTTTATATAGTGGTTTAGGCTGTTTAAAACAGGAGTTAAAATTCACATCCTGTCCTCATCCAATAATCAACTCCTAGAAGTCATAATTCGCAGTTCTAGTTTCTGACTAAATCAGCAATTGACCAGGTCCTCAGAGTCTGAAATACACCTGGAAACAATTCACAGAATCACAGAGCATTATTTTTGTTCCTCTGTCAAAAGCTCTTATGTCAGTGAAGACCATTCAGTGCTCTCTCGTGCACCTTGAGTCTCCTGGAGAGCTCTACTTGTGAAGAGCACAACTGAAGTCCTACCTTACGTAGTTTTCATAAGTGATGCTGTAACGCCCTGGATGTAGTTTCTCAAACTGTTTTTCTTTCAAAACTCTGCAGTTTTGCTGTAACATTCCTGAGCCTCCTTCCTACTTGTGTAAAACTGACTGTCCAGCCTTCTCTCCGAAGGTTTAAGTTTGCTCTGGTAAGTGCACGTCTTTTAATTGCTCCTTGGTTTATACTCGCTGCTGAGCACGGGTGTGCAGCCAGCAGTTCTCCTTACAGCTGCCCCCCTAAATGCTGAGAGGCTGGTTGTAAACTGTTTTGCTATCACGTGTCCTGGAGAGTCTGACCTGATTTAAATTCAGAATTGTTTTCCCTTAGCCTCAATTTTCTTTATTTTATGCTGTATTTTTATTATCTTCCTCTGAAGAGTCTCTAGAAGATTCTGTACGCATTAAAGCCTCATAAAGAGTTGGAATGTCTCCTCTTTTTGTTTGGCTTCCAAAGTGGTGGTTTTTTCTTACCACATTGGCTGCAAAACTCAGGAAGACAGTCCCGAGTTGGACACTGAAAGCTCGTTAGCAGTTTGAAAAGCAAATGATGCTGTTTTCCCCGAAGTGGTGCTTTTTCTTAGTCATTTTCTCTAGAATGGCATTCACACCCGTTGAGTGGACCCACACACAAAAACCAGTTGGCCTTGAAACCACAGTTCTGGGCAGCTGGTCCTACACTTTCACAGGTTACAAGATAATCTTGATTTTTAACTTTACGTGAGTGTAGCCTGAGGGTTTATGGCAGCATCGCCCAAATCCAGCGTTTATCCTCTCTGGGAACTGTTTCACAGTGTGGGGTTTTTTTGCTGTGGTGGTGGGGAAAGGCAGTTTGGTTGCTTGGGTGTATTGGCTGTTCATTACAGGTGGGTAGTTGTCACCACGACTGATGTTTGCAAGGGAATACTGCGTTTACCCAGTGGGAGTAGGCTGCTGGTAAAGCTCAGCAGCTCTGTATGCGAAGCAGAGTTTGTCCTGGGAATGCAGAGTGTGTTTGAAAGCAGAGCTGTGGGGTTGAGCTGTTTAAAGGGTGGCTCAACCCTTTTGTGTGGAGAAAAGCGCTCACACACGTGCTGTGCTGACTTATTCCCACTGGCCTTGCTCAGCAGGGCCTCAGCAGTGCAGTGGGAGTGAAGGTCCTTGGACAGCGGCCGTCACTATCTGCCTCTGGTACAGGGACTAAAAGTCTGTTCAGGTAGAGGAAGAAGAGGGTTTTACCAAGCTATCAGTCAGGGGGAAAACGTCACCTGCAGATTTGAGTTCTCAGTTACAATTTTATTAAGTACTGCAGTCATAATCTCCTTCCAATTAGAGAAGGGCAGATGGGATGTTAAGTTCTTTAGCAGGAGGGTGGTTGAACACTGGAACAGGCTGCAGCCTGTTGAGGCCCCATCCCTGGAGATCACAGTATCACAGTATTACCAAGGTTGGAAGAGACCTCATAGATCATCAAGTCCATCCTGTTACCACAGAGCTCAAGGCTAGACCATGGCACCAAGTGCCACATCCAATCCTGCCTTGAACAGCTCCAGAGTCGGCGACTCCACCACCTCCCTGGGCAGGCCATTCCAGTGGCCAATGACTCTCTCAGTGAAGAAGATGCTCAAGGGGAGGCTGGACAAGGCTCTGGGAAACCTGATCTAGTAGAAGACGTCCCTGCTCACTGCAGGGAGGGTTGGGCTGGATGGCCTTTGGAGGTCCCTTCCATCCCAGGCCAGTCTGTGATCTGTGAAGTGCTGAGTAATTCTGGGTAGACTTTCCAGCGGTGCATTTGGTAGCGTGTGCAGGGGGGTTCAGAAGCAGCTCTTGTGAATCGCACTGGAGTGAACAGCAGTTAATTAGAGAAATGAGATGGTTGGGCTCATACCTTCCTGTAAAGTCTGTGCCTGCAGAGAGCCTACAGCAGTGCTGTGCTTCGCAGTCACATACACTAACAGAGCTCCGATTTCCTTCCTAAGGTTAGCTGCGCGTTGTCATTTTTCCTGTTCTCCTTCCAAGTACATGAAAAATCTATTCTTCTCGTGTCAGTGTAAGTAAAGGATTTTTCTGTGAATATATTTTAATCTTCGTTTCCTCATCTTGTTATTGCATGCTGCTTGCCCACTGATTTTAAAAGCACCACGCATTTGCTTTTGGGAATAACTAGTAAATGAAAAATACACAGATGCAGCTGGCTCTCTGCTTCCGTCGGGGATGGTGTTGTGTTACCTGTTGTGTGGTGTTTGCACGGGGACCTGGGCAAGGCGGTGCTGCCAGAGGGAGCCCACTCAGTTGCACTGGGCATTGATACCTCACTCACAAGATAAAGGGCTCCCCTCTCCCGTTGTTGTTAAGTTTCTCCCAAGCCCTGCCCCAAAGGAGGAGAGGGCAGCAGGGCAGTCGGCCGCTTTCCTTTGTTCTGTGTGTGCCTAGAAGTCACGTTTGAAGGAGCTGGTTAGTCTGAAGCAAAGGAGGCTGAGAGGAGACCTTATCTCTGACAGGAGGGTGTAGAGAGGTGGGGGTCAGTCTCCCAAGTAACAAGCAGGAGGACAAGAGGACATGGCCTTAAGTTGTATCAGGGGAGGTTTAGGTTGGCCGTGAGGAAAAACTCCTTCCTGGAAAGGGCCCTCAGGCCTTGGAAGAGGCTGCCCAGGGAGGGGGTTGAATCGCCATCCCTGGCCATATTTCACAGTCGGGGAGATGTGGAGCTCGGGGACAGGGTTTAGTGGTGGATTGGGACAGCTGGGTTCATGGTTGGACTCGATGGTCCCAAAGTCTTTTTCAGCCTCAACAATTCTATGATTCTATAAAGGAAGATTTGGAGAGGCAGTGCTTTTAGGCTTCTGGTCAGCCAGGAAGCCAGTGCCAGTGGGGAGCAGGGCCTTGCAGCGCACTGGGTGTGTGTTACCTGTGTGCCAAGGTGAGGTCAGTGTGTACATATCTGTGTTTTTCTCTTCTCATTCTAGACCAGTCTGCTTCATCATTAATGAGATCCCTTTTATGGCCACGTGGTTTTCACTTGTATCAACCTTCAGGTGAGTTGGGCACAAGGTTATTTTAAAACAGCAAGTATAAATGCATTTGTTTTCCTTTTCTTTGACAATGTTTGAAGTATAACTTGGCACATGCACTCACTTCTGTGGCTAATTCTGTTTCCATAGCACGCTGCCCCTTCTCCTGAAGGATGGCCTGCTCCTGCCCTACGCAGTGACCATGCTGGCATTCCTCTCGATCTGCATGGCTTCCTTCTCCATACTGGAGAAGACCTCAGTGGAGGACCTGCAGCTGAAGCCTTTCTCCCTTTCCCTCAAGGGATATGTTTCTTGGTTTAAGTCATTTCCCAAGATTGCCAGGAGTCTGGTAAGTAATTTTGACTCTGAAATCTCGAAGTTGCTGCTCCTTGTGGTGCTGAATAGTTGAATAACCCAACTGTGTGTCCATAAAGCTCAGAGCAGGGCTTTGGAGGTGACTGTCAGCTTACAGGTGGATGTAGAATTCTTTTTCCTGCAGTGTCACCTGTGTACAGCCTGAGGACTCCAGAGGACCCAGGCCATGGCAGTAACAGCCCACTTGCTGGAGCTGTTAAATCACCATTAGCTAATTTATCATTCCTTATCTTACAGTTTCTCCTTTCTGTAGCCCTGATGGGTGTCCTGTCCTTAACGACTGCTGCAGTGCATCCTCCGCAGAGGTTCCCTGACTTGTTCCCTGTGTCTGTGTCCGTTATTTCCTGCTTGCACTTTCTGATGTTTTTGGTGTATTTCAATGTCATCATCCTCTGGGACTCCAGGAACAGTAAGAGTCAGAAGAAAATCAGTTAACGAACCAGTGAAGCTCGAGGACTCAGCTGTGAAGGAACACGAGTATTTTGAGTGAGTGTGGTTGGGCTCTACAGGTGAAACTGTGGGGCAAAACCTCCTGGAACATAAAGAAAATGAGGAAACACCTGATGTGTCTGTTTTAAAGGAGGAGTATTCTGAAGAGCACTTGGAAATAGAAGTTGCTGTTTTCTCCAGCCATGTAATACTTTTGTTATCATTTGTAAACTTGAAAAATGCTTTAAATAAAGGACCAGACTTTGATGTAACGCCACAGTAGCCCGGCTGCTTCAGCAAAGGTGTTTAGTTAGTGTTTAGTGCACCTGTTTCCCAGTATGAGCATGGGGAGGAGGTTAGGCAGAAACCCTCAGTGGTAGCTCCTGCCTTGCTGGAATTGTTTCATGACTGGCACTGCCCTCCAGTGTAGTTCCAGTCTGGCTGTGCTGTCTCGGTGATTGGCTCCCTGGGTGCTGTCGTCTGAGCAGAGCACTTGGTTCTTCAGCTAATAGTACGTGCAGGGAAAACTGGTCCTCCCAGTGCTGTCATGGACTGGAGATCGATCTGCTCAGCCATGAGGTGGACCCAGGTCCTGCAACAGCTTCAGTTCACCCACGGGCATTTGTTTTTCTTGAATTAAGGGTTATTTCCCACACTTCCAACACGTGTAGAGTGAAGAGGAGTGTACACTCCAAAGATACTGGGTGCAAGAGTGTGGAGACTGGGAGCTTGGGGAAGGGAAGTTTCTTGTGCGTGCAGTGGGTTGGGGTACGTTTCCTTGTCCTCTGCAAGTCAGCAGCTATGATTTTTGGCTTTAGTGCTGCTGTGGTCTTGTGGCTCTCAACAGCCATTTCTAACTGGACTGAAAAAACAAAAGGTTCTGCAGATATAAAAGCTGAGGTACCTGCTGTTTGAAAACTAACCAAAACAATAAAGGACTTTCCCTACTGCAGAGAGATTTGCGGATGTAACCAGAACTGAGCTGATTTCTCCACGTGCACTGTGTGACCTCCACTGCTGAGAGCTCAGAGCATAGACTGGATAATTCTATACAGAACAAATCGGGGGGTAAGAAGATAAATCATAAAGTAATTCATGGTTGTATAATTAGGAGTCAGGCCATCCTTTTCCTTCGTTGTGCTCTGACACAAGCTATGTATTTATTTATATAAAATCCCCAACCCACCCCTGTTGAAAGGCTTGTGCTCTGTCACATACCAAGCTGCTGCTGCAGTCAGCAAGTGCTGGGGCTGTCTCTGCGCTGTCGCGTATGAGTGTGTGAATCAGCTGTTCTGGGCACTTCCAACTGTGTCAGTTGTGACTCCTGGAGGTGCAGGGTCTGCAAGCCCAGTGTATTTATTCCATGTTTTCCAGCTTTTATTTGTTGTGGAAAAAGGAACCGCAGCCAATGCGACAGCCAATATATAGAAAAGAGGCCGCTGAGCCGTAACCGCTGTTAGCGGGGTGAGCACAGCGTAGCAGTTTACCTCAGCTGGAACAGCTCCCTGTAAAGTCCCCAGACTGAACTATTTCCACAAGTATTTCACATTTTTCTGAGGGTGTGACTGTAGTTTTGTGGCATGTGAGAGCTCTGCCTACAGCACAGCCTTTCTTTTCAGGAGCGTAGGCACCAATGTGTATTGCGGGGATGCGTAAACAGGAACCTTTGTCTCTAGAGGCTTCCACAGCTAGAGAGCTAAAGGCCCCAACATTCCGTCTGAGCCGGGCTGGAGGAGCACCTGCTTCCACTGGAACGACCTGTGAAACAGCCAGCGGAGCTGGTGGGACATAGAACAATGTATGGTGAGACTGGGCTCTCCTGTTCCTTGTGAGCTGGCAGCACATTCTGTCCTTACTTACAGAAAGGTACGTTTGGAGCGTCTCTTCTTCGTCCTTGAGATGGCCTTTGGTGGCGATAAAGTGAGAGTCATATGATCCACCTTGTGTGGAACTGGAAGTGGTTCTTAACAGCCCCAGCTGCCCCGAAAGGCAGAAGCCTCCTGCAGCACGAGCTCAAGGAAACTAACTGAGGAGAGGAGTATTTGCAGCGGAGCTCTAGTTATAACTTTGGATTTCCCCTAAAACGAATTACATCCTGAATTTCTTGATAGTGAAGATTTGCCAGGGTGTAAGGTACTGCTGGAAGTCACCCATTGTTGTTTTCTGTACAAGGTTTATTTTGTTCTTCAGCAAATACACAGCACAGCTCCAGTTTGGCTGCTGTATGGACCACTTACGGGCTTTTCTGATCAGTAATTATTTCATTTCCAGCCACAGAGGTTACAATCAGGTTACATAAACTACTGCTGTTCCATTACCACACAGGGCTTGCAGCTGCTGCAGCTTGTACATTCAACAACCCACCTGCACGGGAGGCCTGAGCAAGACTAGTGCAGAGGTGAACAATAACTGGCACCTGTCCCTGCAGACAATTGACTGAATTGCCAATCACTGAATACTTTCATGAGATGGCCTCCCACCAAGGCTTGGGGGGTGCAGGTTTAACCACACCTCAGAGCACATGTATCACTTTGGGATGCAAAATTTGATCGTAAACATGAGTTTTATCTGTGTCAGTAACAGTACTGGCAGTGCTGGAAGGACACTTGAGTTTTCTGACACAAAAAACACAGCAAATCATTCTACCACGCTCTTTCAGCATGAGAAAGGCTGAGCTTAGCATAGAAAATCCCTAGGCTGGAGAGATGGATTTTGAGGACAAGAGAAAAAACTGGCTTCAGAGAATTCTCCCCATATACTTCTCCCTCATTAAATATCAGAATTAAACTAAAAGGTTGACCTAAACAGCACATGTCACTGGAGCCCTGTGGTTTAATGCTCTATGTGCTTGTGCAGTAGGTCTGGGGATGCCTTTGCAGGAAGCACCTTGAGAGTTTACAGACACATCCCTGACTCTGGCAGCCTGTGGACACTCACGGTGTTTGTTAAACTGCTTAAACATGTTCAGCATTCGAACCAATTCCTTGCCCCACAGGGCTTCCGCTATCTTTTGAGCCAAATCTGCGTTAGGAAAAGCCATAAATATTTAGTCAGGCTGTTGGAAAGTAGCCTCATCAATTTAAACCCTCTGTAGCTATAGAGGAGGTGAGGAATTGATGCAATGAGTGTGTGCACACACCCCACACCACAAAGGAACCATCTCACTGGTGGCCTGGGACCCCAAGTTCTGCATTTAACAAGTTTTCTTCATGCCCTGAAGGTTCTAGTGGAGGCTTGTTAGATTCTCCAAAACCAAGGCCACGTAATAATGCACTTGCAGGAAACACGCAGAAGACAGAGTGCAGCAGCAAGCCTAAACGGCGTGTTCTGTACACACACTTGCATAAGCCCAGCACGCTGTATTATTTACATTGAGATGATCTGCTTGTGCACATTGTTAAGTTTAACTACATGCCAGAAATTGTATCTAGACGTGCACCTGCCCGGCACGACGAGCCCTCCCGAACTGGTATTTGCTGGGGAGATAAGCTTACAGCCATTTCTTCTCTCCTTTTAAGTACACTCGAGCAGATGTAGAACTTCAGGGTGCTGCGGAATGCATTTTGCACGTCGTGCCTGTTGGGAGAGAAGGAATAGCTAAAATAAATCGCAATTAGGCCACGGCGTCATCGCTCGGGTGATCCGTTCAGAATTCACGGGCTGCCCTGCGCACCGCGCCAGCCGTGCTGCGTGGAGGGCACAGCCAGACACACGTACGGCCCGAGGCAAGGCACAGGGACAGCCGCTTGCCCTTCAACTGCAGGAAGGTGTTACGGAAACACTGCAGCCTCTATCTGTAGAAGTAAGTGATTGATTGAGAAAAGACCTCTCACAACTGTGTAGTTTTAACCACCGACAAGTAAAGGGCTTTACGGTGTAGGCTCTACTTGGGGAAGGACAGAAAGTAGCACAACGTGTAAATGTGTATTTTTTAACTTTTTGAGGTGCCAAACCAGTATCCACCGACTAGATGATACTGTCTGTGGAGACAAACGCGCAGCAGAGACGTGAGGACTCAATCACAGAATGTTAGGGGTTGGAAGGGACCTCAGAAGATCATCCAGTCCAACCCCCTGCCACAGCAGGCTCCCCTAGATGCAGTCGCACAGGAACATGTCCGAGTGAGTTTTAAATGTCTCCAGAGAAGGAGACTCCACAACCCTCCAGGGCAGCCCCTTCCAGTGCTCTGTCACCCTAATGGGAAGACGTTTCTTCTCGGATTGATGTGGAACCTCCTCTGTTGCAGCTCACACCCGTTGCCCCTCGTCCTATCATTGGGTGCCACTGAGCAGAGCCTGGCTCCATCCTCCTGCCACTTGCCATTTACGTATTTATGGTGGAAGTGAAGCCTGTCAAAGGTGGCAGTGTGAGTTTATGAACTTAACCTGGTTCTTCTCCCAGATACTCTCCTTAAAGACCTTGTTCCATCACGAGACTTTATGAAACATCTGAGTGACCGGTTTTCTCATGAGTAGGCGATACAGGTCTGTGGCTAAGTCGGCTCTTCTTACAACACTGGAACAAAGTAGCTAAAGAGAGTGAATTAAAAACCCCGTCCAGCATAGCTGGAGGTGTCTGTTAGTGCATCATTGGAGGCTCTCTGCTCTGGAGATGCCAAGGAAGGTGATGTCCTGGACTGATCAGCAGACAGCCCAGCCTGTCCGAGGGAGGGAGGAACAGGAGGGTGAGAGGGGGTCCTGGGAAGGGGTTGTTGGCAGCAAGGTGCCCATGCTGCTAGTTCAACTGACACAATTGGCTCTTTCAGTCAGAACTGCTTGGAGACCTTTGGCTGGCTGAGGTGTTCTGGCTGCCAGGAGCAAGAAGAGGAGTTCACCTGCTCACTAATAATAACAGAATCTTTGTATCGGAAAAGACTTTTAAGCTCAAGTCCAACCAATTAATCTGGAGTTTCTGGGTCCCCGCTAACCTCACCCCACAGCTCCATGGCTTTGCAACCCCTCTAGGGACAGGGACTCCCCCACTGCCCTGGGCAGCCTGGGCCAGGCCTAGGGAACTCTTGTGCAGCAAAACTTGTTCGTTAGGACAATTTCGACCTCCCTTGGGGCAATTAGAGGCAGTTGAACCTCAGTCCTCCTGGTTACACTACCTGTACGTGGAGAAGACACAGGGCAACCAAGTGGTGAATGACCTCTCACTTGAGGAGTGACTTGAGGAACAGGCTGCTGCTGGTGGTCTGAACATATTCTGTGGAGAAGAGAAATCCATTTTGATCACCAGAACAATGATATTATTACAAGATCAGCCAAAGATCCCTGCACAAGGATGAGCTACAGGAGTTACAGCAGCGGTTAACACAACCCCTCTGACTTCACACAGGTACTGCAGCTGGGCAGCTGTTCAGAGAACTGCTAATGTGAACCCAGGCCCAGAGGCTGCAGCGTTGCCAGCAACCACACAGCAGAATGGAACGTGTTACGGGTATGAGAAGCTAGTCCTTCGGTTTTGCAAAGAATAAACAGAAAGGCAGACTCAGCAGAATCCAGTCAACAAGAGGAACAACCAGCCACCCCCTGAGTCCTCAGGAGACAGAGAAGAGTTGTCAGCACACTGGAGCCCTGCACTCCACGAGGGAATCAGCCAACTCAGCTCTGCCTCAGGAGGTACAACTTTGCAGCTTTATATGTAACAAACACTATTTATTCACACAGATTATATTTAAACCATCATAGAATTCTAGAATGCTTTGGGTTGGAAGGGACCTTCCAAGGTCATCCCACCCTAAGAAGCTGCCTTGAAAGTGCAGGCTGCCCAGATTCACTGAAAACCTCATCAGCTCAGCTTCCTTTCCAAACATCCACCGTGACACAACAGCCCTATTTGTAGTAATACTGATATACAGGTGGCCTTCTGATATCTAAATAACTCAATGATTTGCCACTCATATAGTCCCAAAAGTCAAAATGTGCCTTTACAGGGTCTTGTGGGTTTTCTGGGTGTGTGAGCTCACGAAAATCACAGGTAAATAAGGCAGAACCTTTGCCATGGTGTCTCCTGGCCTTTAAAAGCATTAGAAGGGCAGAACCTTCCCACGTTTCTGTTCTGCGCCTACTCCCACTGTCATTCTTCCCCAAGTTTGACTGCTCTACAACATCTACAGATCTAAAAAGCAGAGAGAAAAAAGAATGTTCACCTGTCAGGTGATATAAAACCAATCTTCTCCTAAATGTGCCAGAATAATTTTTCTCCACCTCAACCACACTTAAAACCTTCAGTCTATTCATTACTGTCTTTTTATAGTATTTTTATTTAATAAAACCTATTAAGACTACCATACAAATCTCTTTACTTATGCTTTTATCTTTGAACTGATCAATTTTTATATTGCTGACATCCCTTCTTCACCATTCGCTCATTTAAAAATTCATAGTAGATGAGCTATGTCCCCGGAGAAAACGTCTATAAAATTTGTTAGAGCTGGCAAATGTGTGTGAGTCAGTGAGAGCGGATGACTAAATGCTTCACAGGAAATCAAATTTGTTTCTGTAGTAAGCAGAACTGTTTAAATGTTATTTATTTTTATGTTTTCAAAGAAAATATATTGTGAAGTGCTGCATTGATTTAATACGCAACAATGTCTGTGTACACGCTGTACCGGGGAAATTTATGAAACCTTTGCACAACTCCTTTAATTGAATTTTCCAAATCTCTCACCACACACAAATAATCAATATCTTCTGCAGAGAAAACCAGTCAGAATTATTACAGCCTTTCTTTTCAATTTTGTTGTCATCAGCACATACAGAGCACCTGGATATTTGTAACAGCGGGAGAGCGGGTTATTTACTCCTCTTAAACACATAATTGCTACTAAGTGAGTCCAAGCCAACGTTTCTTTGCTTTTTTGCTCAAAATAATGACATTCATGGGAGACAGAGGTATTTCTCCTCATGGAGGGGCTGCTCCATGTAGCTGTTGAAAGAACTACAATTCTTTTGAATTTTTCATTAAGCTTAAGACTCTCAAGTCTAGATCCCCTTGAATTAAAAATTCATTGCTGTTGCATCTGTGGAAAGGTACGTAGGAAACTCCGAGTGTAAACGCGAGCGGGGAAAGTCCTGCCTTGATGGGGCTGACACCTAAATCCAAGCAGCAGGGTGACAGTTGGTATGTATGTACATCGGAGCCTACAGTCGTATGTCTCATGTGCATTTCTGTGTCTGCCACCAGAGTTAATAGCTTAATATTTCATCTACATAGCAGGAGGTGCTAAATCACCGGAGAGGTTTGGAGTTTGCCCCTTTCCTTCTTTCCATCCAAAAAGCTTATCCTGCCAATGACCTCAGACCCAGTTTCTCTTTTAAAACATTCACTCTTGAGGTGTGGGAGCAACCCAACGGACCCGTAACCCGCTGGTGAGGAGCTCGGTGTCGGGGCGTCAGGTGGAAACCCAGCTGCCAGCTACCTTCCCTTGCAGTCATCACGGTAATTCCGAGGAAAATCGCCAGCGGTGCAGATTTGGGGTGACAAGAATGGAACTGAGATTCACTTTCCCCCACATACAAAAGAAGAAGACTTTAAGGAGCAGAGATACAGACACATTTTGCACATGGAGGAGCAGATGAACGAGGCCATGCTCCTTCCACTGCCACCTGTGCACAACAGGTCAAGGGAGGGAATTCAGCCCCTGCGCTCCTTCCTGCAGCCTCCCTGATAAGATAGGTAAGGACAGCAGCAGGGGCTGATGTGGCAGGACAAGGCGTGATGGTTAAACTAAAAGAGGGAGACTCAGACTGGACAGAAGGAGGATAATGTTGGTGCTGTGGGTGAGGAGAGCCTGGCTCAGGGTGTCCAGACAGGTGGGAGAAGCCCCATCCCTGGAACCATCCCAGGTCAGGCTGGACCCTGGGGCTCTGAGCAACCTGCTCCAGTTGGGGACGTCCCTGCTCACTGCGGGGGGTGGCACTGGAGGAGCTCTGTAGGTCTCTTCCCAAACCAGTCTGTGATCCTATGAAAAAAGTTAGGATTTTTTGAGGCTGTTTCTCCAATGCCACAGAACGTGGCAATCAAGGGGACTCTCCTTTTTTCCAGGTGGTACCAGCTCCAGGGAGTCAGCCACCGGTTGGGAATGTGTGCAGTGCTCAAGCACAATCTCTTGTCCACTGCTGCCATTCAGCTGCACCTTAAGGATCCAAGTCACAGTGCTGCTCTTCTAGAGGAAATCCTGCTAAGTGCTGCCCAACTTACGGCCACGAGAACCCTCCTGGCCCAAGTGTTGTCTGTCTTGTAAAGGCAGCTTCACGCTCCGTAGTGCAGCTGCACTACAGCTCTGCTCTGCGCCTGCACTGGCTCTGTCCAGTGCAGCCCTGGCTGCAGGCTTTGGGGTACTGGACTCGAATACCTTTGAACACTAAGCTTTGGAGCTTATTTCTAGATCTTCAAAAAATACTAATTCTGAATGCAGTTTCTGTTGTGGTTTTACAGCCTCTCTGAGTCGGCCAGGACAGCAAATTGCCTAAGAGAATGAATGGCCATCAGCTCTCTCCCAAACCCTGCATCTCCTCCATACGTCTCTCTTCCAAGCCCTGACAGGATGTTCACTCCGAGCAGACGTTTCTGATGTGCTTCAGGCACTTGTGCTTAAACCGGTATGAAAGTCAGGAATGTTTAGAACTAGACTCAATTGGGGTGAGAGACTTAATTGAGGAGACTCAGGGGGGATCTTCTCCCTCTCTCCAGCTCCCTGAAGGGAGGTCACAGTCAGGTGGGGGTCAGGCTCTTCTCTTAGGCAACCAGTGCTAGAATAAGAGGGCAGGGCCTGAAGCTGCCAGGGGAGGCAGCTGGAGCTGCTGGTGCTGGATGTCAGGAAGCCCTTCCTCATGCAGAGGGGTGATCAGAGCCTGGAATGGACTGCCTGGGGGAGTGGTGGAGCCTCTGTCCCTGGAGGTGTTGAAGGGCAGCCTGGCTGTGGCTCTTAGCGCCCTGGTCTGGCTGCTGTGGTGATGTTAGGGCCTGGTCTGGGCTGGATGAGCTCAGAGGGCTTCTCCAGCCTCAATCCTTCTGTGATTCTGTGATCATGTGCCCATGGGCTTGGCAGGAGGAGAGACAAGGCAGAAAAGAATGTTTGTTATTTCATTACAGGACAGTCTGAAAACAGTTTTCCTTAAGACTGCAAATATTTGATCTTCAATAACACTCGTGTTTCTTGGAGAGCAGACGGAGTCATGGACACGATTTATATCGGTGCTTGTCTTTTAGGAGAGCAAATTAGTCAAATTTGCACCAAGCAGCTGAAGAAGGTTTCCTGTTTGCAGTGTCATCTTCACTCCTTCAAACTCTGAACTTACTGAATTTCCCTTTAAAATATGCACATTGCCACCTACAAAGTTATCCTCAGCACACACAAAGCATCCTGTGGATGGCAACACTGCCACTCGATTTCCTCTCTTGGCAGCTGTCTTACAGTTTGCTTATGTTCTATTCCAAAACATTTTGTTTACTGTAAACACTAGTCATGGGCAGACAAGCATGGCATTTTTTATGCTGGTTACACAACATGATATACTGGGCTCAGAAGAATGCTCCCATTGAGCAGGAAAGGTTTTGTATTAAGTAGAGGTTGTTCATGTAAAGTAAATAAATTTCATGCCTCACCATGTGATGATAATGTGACATTCTGTCTGCAGCCAGCCACACAGCAGCCCTCAGTTTTATGTCAGGAGCATAACTAATTAAAAATAATTATGAGAAACCACATCCAAAAGGAAAACATGCCCAAACACTCCTCTTTTATCACATACTTCTTCGCCCCTCTTGTTGTACTTTCATCACATACTTAGAATCACAGAATCTGAGAATCATTCAGGTTGGAAAAGACCCCTGGGATCATCGCGTCCAACCACCAACCCTACTCTACAAGTTCACGCCTAAACCAGATCCCCCAACACCACATCTAAGTGTCTTTTAAACTCATCCAGGAGTGGGGACTCAACCACCACCCTGGGCAGCCCAGTCCAGTGCCTGACCACTCTTTCCGTGAAGAATCTTTTCCTCGTGTCCAATCTAAACCTCCCTTGCTGGAGCTTGAAACCCTTCCCTCTGTCACTAATCACCTGTGAGAAGAGACCAGCACCAACATCTTTATGATGTCCTTTCAGATAGTTGGATAGAGTGATGAAGTCTCCCCTAAGCCTCCTCCTCCTCAAACTAAACAGCCCCAACTCTTTCAATCTCTTCTCATAAGATTGATTCTCCAGCCCTACTTCTTTGTTTCTCCTCCCAATGTATTTTCAAGACAGCAACATTGAGTTTATTCTTTGCTAAAGGACAGCTGACATTGAAATTTCATTGGAATTAGTCAACTTCAACACATAACTCTAATCCCCATCCTATTTTCATGAACAATCCCTTTCTCATGTAACCAAGATACATGTTTAGTGTTAGGAGCTAGTTTCTAGAGTAAAGATGGGCTGTAATTGTGTATCCTGGGGACCAGCAACAATCCGGGCACAAAGGAAGCAGCAACTGTCTGGACCTGCAGTGGCTGGTGCTGGTCACCACTGCCAGTGCTGGAGAGGGGCTGAGATCACTGGAACAGAGTAACACAGGGAGCTGTAAAGCCAAACCAGCCCATTGCACAAAGAAGCCAAATTCATTCAAAAGTGAAGTCACCCCTGTTTGTGTTGTGGTGATCTGCTGGAGCCCAGGAAATCTCAGCCTGAACAGCTTTCCTTCCTGTGACACAATTCCCCACAGCAGAATGAACTGAGGGCAGATACAACCAAAATCCAAGGTGCTGGTGGGGATACGAGACAGTGCTGCTGTGGCAGCAGTGCCATCACCCATTTTGATTCTCCTTTGAAGACAGATAACAGAACTATCAGAATATCAGTGGTGAATGCTGGTTGATTGGAATGGGTGTGAGAGGAAAGAATCAATCTTGTGTGTATTCCCCCACCACCCTCCCAGCTAGCGGACGCACTAAAGCGGCTCTGCGGGCCACACTGTACTAAATGCCACCAACTTCAAATATTTTCACAGCACCAGTTATGAAGAAATGTAATAGTTGGGATTTCACAGTCCCCTGGAGTGTGCTAAATACCTCACAATACATACAAGGTGAGAAAGGTTTTGCTGCAAACGCTCTATGTTCTTAGGTTTATACCCTGGGAGTGCAGGGAGGAGAGCGAGGAAGAGCGAGGAGGATCGCTGCCGTAGAGTAAACCCTCTGTGAGCGCTCTAGGAGCTGGCTGTGCTTACTGGTTGACAACACTTCAAGTGCTAAACCATTAATGATTGCAGCATCATGGAGAAGAGTCCAACATCATAAAAAGAAGACTTTAAAGTCTGAGAAGCACCAACGTTTTCAGAAGAAACAGATTTATCAACATTTTCTGATGCTTTCAAGTGGAAAGAACTAAGAAGGAAGAGACTAAAGAGGAATCATCAGAACATCTGCTACACACGAAAAGTTTCTTACCTGCAACGGGAAGTTTTTCAGGCTTTTTTTCCAACAGCTGCAGTTCTTCTGCTTGACCCACTGGTAAAGAAATAAATCTGAAATCAATAAATGTTACCCCAGAGATTCCAAATTAACACCTGCTCTGCCTTTCTGCACTTCCAGAGCACATGAAGAGGATAAAGAAACCCACTTGCCTACAAGCCCACTCACCTATGTAATTCGGAAATGGGGGAAAAGACAATTCTTTCCCATTCTGAAGGCAGTAAGAAGCCAAGAGAATGCTGGACACAACAGAGAGTGTCCCCAGCAGGTGTGACAGGTCCTCTGGGCTCACACTGCCCTATCCACAGTGTAGGTTAGTAATGTAAACACAGACTATTCTCCCCCAAAGCTCCCTTTTGTGTAAGAAAACACAAAATGTGGTGGTGATGTGCATGACACTGGGAAGGAGTACAGTGCTTAACTCATGCAAAAGGAAACCTAAAGCCATTGGAACCAGGTCGGGCAAGAAATGGCCATTTAAACAAGAGTAGGTGCATAAATTCCACTGCTGGGGCACTGGCACCTGATGCTCTGGAAGGCTCCCTGGTGAGAGAAATTCTCTCACACCTCTGGCTTAAAGTCACAGTCCCAGTCACCGGAGGCTTTGCCCTCCCATCGGTACCAACAGCATTTTCACGCTGCAGAGAGCTGTAGGCAAAGCACCGTGCGCGCTGCAGGTTAAGAAACCTGTTTAGCAGAGCCTGGGCACAAACTGCCTGTATGCAGGTATCATCCACACTCCCTGGAGAGTTGGAAACTGCTAAGGAACGTCTTTATTTCTCCGCCCTGAAAGCCTTTGTTTCCTCTTGCAATTATGCATAATGTAAGTTGGGGCTGTTTGCATTAGACTCTCTCCCCACCACATGCTGCCCTTCCGGCTGCAGAGGCAGTTGGGATGAAGAGGCTGAGGGGAGATCTTCTTGCTGCCTGCAACTGCCTGAAAGGAGGGTAGAGAGAGGTGGGGCTTGGCCTCTTCTCACAAGGAACAAGTGATAGGACACGAAGCTGCGCTAGGAGAAGGTTAGGTTGGCCATGAGGAGAAACCTCTTCCTGGAACGGGTCCTCAGGCCTTAGAACCAACTGCCCAGGGAAGGAGTTCAATAGCCATCCCTGGCTGGCTGTGTTTCACGGTCATGGAGATCCGGAGCTCAGGGACAGGGTTTAGCAGTGGCCCTGGGACAGCTGGGTTCATGGCTGGACTCGATGAGCTTGAAGGTCTTTTCCAACTTAAAAATTCTGTGATTCTAAGTGTGAAAGCACTTTGTGCTGCTGAGGATTCCTACGTCCCAGGACCTTCTGACTTGAAAGAGTTTCCTAAACCTGGGCACATGCAAATGAAAATCCTTGGCTTTCTGCCTTCCTATGGAGAAGCATTACAGATGTGCCATCTGCAAAGTGCTCTTCTCCCAACCCGACGAGCAGCTGGTATGCCCATCATTTAAAAGCCACATGAATAGCAATTTTTAAAGCCTGGAAACCTATATTCAGCCTAATCCTCCGACCAGGCAAACAAACAAAACAACTTCCTTGCAAAAGGAGAAGAAAGGCCATGCAATCAAAGTGCAAAGGTTTAGCCTAATCACTAGCTAACTACCCACTAAGTATCTAACTATTTACATAAGAAAAGGTGTTGCTCTTGCAAGTTTTTCCTCCCCATCTGTGACTGCGAGTTAGAAGAGCGGACCCTTGGGGCTGCCTTTCTTTTATGTCCCTCCCTGCTTGGCTGCACAAGGACATTTCAGGTGCCTTTATTTGCCCTGGCCCGTCAGGGTCCTGGGGCGCAGTACTCCATTACAACACAGAGTGGGGTATGGCTCTAGGAAACGTTTGGAGTGAGCTTTGTTCCACTGTTAGAAAGGGGATAAATACTGTTGAAAATCCTCCTTACTTAGCACTTGGCTTCTCCGCACTTCAGCAGCCAGAGTGTAGGACGAGTCAGGGACACCAAGGATCTTCTGAAGCTCTCCACTGCCCTCTAAAGCCTACAAACAAAGGCCGAAACAGAGCTGAGAGGCCTCGCGAAACCGCGCGCCCGAACGGAGAGAAACACCGCTGGAACATTTGCAGCAGCTCCCAACGATTCGGGAGCCTCCGCCTCCAGGATAACATTGAGTTTCAGGGTGTGAGAAGAGAAGTGACTCTGGAAAATGATATCCAGGGGCCTTTTAAAGCGTTGCTGGAAAGTCTCCCGTTGTTTATGCTTCATTCGTGAGTCCTCAGCTGGTTAAACGGACTAACACTTGATTCTCAGAAAAGCAGGCTCGCTGAAATATGTCGGGGAAAGGGAAATGGGTTGGGATGCTGCTGAACACGCGGCTGCAGCATCGCCGGCCACTGCTAAACCCAACCTCGGGGCAAACAGAAGGGATTTTCAAATAGGGTTTTCTAAATAAAAAATTCCATGAAATATATTTGAAATGAGCATCAGCCTTTTTGGTTAAATAAAAGATTGTCAGACCACAAGTGCAAGTAACATAAATCAATGCAACACTCATTAGTTCTCAGCAACGAACCTGGTGCTGAACTAAATTGGGAAACAAAATTGGACTAAAGCAGATGAGGGATTTGTGTTCTTGCATGAATTAGGCAGATGATTAAATTAGGATACATTAGTGATAAATTAAGTAGTGCAGTCACTTCTACACAAATGAGTATTTATTCCTCAACAAAATAAAATATGAATAAAGACAAATTAGTAATAAAAATAAATACAAATCAATAAAAATAAATACAACTAAATGAAAATAAAAGTAAATAAAAATAAGTAAATAAAAATAAATAAAAGTAAATAAAAAGAAACAAATGTAAATGAAAATAGATCCAGCAATAATTCACACTTCAGGTTTACCATTTATAACTATTTCTGTATCTTCAATATGTATAATACTTGATAACTATGGATAAAGTGTATTTATAATAGTTGAGATGAGTTCATATTCTTGTGTTTATGTACAAAATGAGGAGTGAAACAAATTAAACCTGGTGTTCTTGGAAAAGCAAATCCTCTAGTTTTACAGAGATCTATTTTCTTGAATTTTCTTGCTTTTCCTGGATTTCCAAGTCAAACCCACCTGCTTTCAAGTATTTTTATTTGCTTCTCTATTCCTTACAAGTCAAATACTGCAATTCACACCACAATTTCTACTTCAAATCCTCCATGAGAAGTAGGTTAAAAAAATAAATCAGGGCGAACCTGACCTGTAGGCTTGTCAGATTTTTTCTTATTTTCAGAATTTTATCCACCGAGCTTTTCACTTTGGACTGCAGTTCCATCAACCTGCAGAAAAAGGTTAAATAGAACCACTTCCATCAGCCACATCGCATGATGTTATTGGTTCAGCCTTGTGGTACCATCTCCCCCCCCAAACCACAACTGTCTGTTACTGCTTGGTCAGCTCTCAGAGTGTGATGGGGTTTGTGATAAAAATTAATACACAGAGTAGATCTAAATGCCAGACTTTAACGCAAGACTCAGGAGTTACACCGAACAGCGAAATAAATTCCTGCACTGAAGGTTGAGGCTGCTTTCTCTTTGAAATTGCAAATCAAACGGAGCCATCCGCTGCTTCCTCCTGGAGATAAGAGCATTGTCCCCATAAGAAACCCCAAATCTGGAAACAAAACTACAGTCTACGAAAAACTTACCACTGTTGAAGGCCACACAGAAAAGAAAGTGCAACTGTCGGTCTGCTGCAGATCTTGTCTTTTTAAACAAATGCTGACTCACTGAACTCAAACATTCATGTGTTGATTAAGACTGTGAGGACTCAAATTAAAACGAGTCTACGTGTTTTGAGGAACCAATTTCCTGAACCACAATACCCCCCACCCAGTGCAACAGTTTACAGCTTTCCACTGGTGTAACTATAAGATTTTATTTTTTATCACATGCTGCCCAAGCAATCACAGAATCCCAGAATCACTGAGGCTGGAAAAGCCCTCTGAGTTCATCCAGCCCAGCCCAGGACCTAACCACAGCAGCCAGACCAGGGCAGTAAGGGCCACAGCCAGGCTGCCCTTCAAGACCTCCAGGGATGGGGACTCCACCACTGCCCTGGGCAGTCCAGTCCAGGGTCTGATCCCCCTTTCTTTGAGGAAGGGCTTCCTAACATCCAGCTTAACCCTCCCCTGGCAGCTTCAGACCCTGCCCTCTCTTTCTAGCACTGGTTGCCTGGGAGAAGAGCCAGACCCTCATCTGACTGCAACCTCCCTTCAGGGAGTTGTAGAGAGGGAGATGGTCCCCCCCGAGTCTCCTCTTCTCCAGGCTAAACATCCTCAGCTCCCTCTGCCTCTCCTCATCAGCCTTTCCCTCCAGTCCCTTCCCCAGCCTCGTGGCTCCTCTGGACCTGCTCCAGCCCCTCAAGTTCTTTCTTGAAGTGAGGGCCCTAGAACTGCCTCCAGTACTCAAGGGGAAGTCTCCCCAGCACCCAGTACAGGTGGAGAAGGGTGCCCCTAGTCCTGCTGCCATCCAAGCCAGGATGCCATTGGCCTTCCGGACCACCTGGGTGGCCCTGTTCAACCGGTTGTTTACCCTGTACTTTGAAGTCCCTTTCTGCCTGGTTGCTCTCCAGCCACTGATCCCCCAGTCTGTAGTGCTGCAGGGGGTTATTGTGGCCAAAATGTGACTCTGTCCAGCTGCAGCCCCCAGAAGGTACTTACTGTCCTACAATGACAACACTTCAAGCTAATAGTGGGGGAAAACATCCATTGCAAGAAATAAACCCTCTAACAAACACACTGAGCGTTCAAGCACAATAATCAGGAGGAAGAACGACTTCAAACACAAGAAATGTAACATTTAGTTGAATAAACGGTGCAAACATGATTTGTTAGTAAAAAGAGAATAGAAGACTGAAAAGATGATCCCTGTTATGTGAATCCTCAGTGAAGTATTAATCTTCCCCAAGTAAAAATCGACGCACTTCAGCCACTTACTCATCCTTCTCTGTTTGAGGCTGCCCTCTTCTGGATGATCCACTCTCTGAACCATTCGGCTCCCTTCCGCCTCCTCCGAGGGTCCCTAGGAAGAAACAGTAGACGAAAATAAGATCCTGGGTACATAAAAGACGTGAGAAAGTTTTAGCATGAACCCTTACTGCTGAATGATCAGTAGGAAAAGAACCCCCAAATCTCACTTCGGAAGCAGGACCATCCCTTGTAATGAAGACACTGAGTTCAGTATAATTTACCATTCTGTAATTTGACCTCTCCTCCTTCCACATCACATTTGTATTTGTGGAAACCCTGGGATTACAGGATTAATAACTGGAAGTGGGTATAATTCTAACGTGTAGTTTCTGTGTTCAACTCAGAAGCTTTTTATCCTGTTAACTGCCAGAAGACAGCCCATTAGCACAGAGCGTTACCATGAAAAAGACTGTAATGACTGAGCAATGAAACCTCCATTTTCCTTTAATAAAAAGTGCCCGGTCCCCAACTCCATCTTGTAAACAACTCCAAAGAGATCCTGCAAATGACTTCCAAAGGCTCTGACATGCTATATTGACAACAGCATTTTCTAGCTCCATCACAGACAGGGGTGTGATAAATCTGCCGCCAGTTGCCATTATTCTGCCCGGCGAGTTTTATTTCTACATTTCAGAGCACTGGTGTTTTGAGCAGTTGCATGTTTGGGTGAGAAAACAGGAACAGGATATTAGCACAGCACTCGGTGCCCATGGGTTTGTTCATAAAACCTAAGCAGCTGCTTTTAAGTCGCTGCAGGTGGACATCAAATGACTGGGATTCCAAGAAGTCTAACACCAACTGCTCTCCCAAAGCAGGAAGATCTGAATCCTCAAACTGTGTTGGCCAACGAGGATGAGAAATAGGTGAAGATGCCGAATTCTGTTATTTCAGAGACTGATGTCATAAACGGGTTCTGAGATCAAACAATATATGAATTATCAGGCAGCCCCACAGGACCTACACTGGCCAGCATCATAAAGTCACTCTTTTATAACTGAGCTCATGTCTGTTCTTAAAATAAGGATCTGCTCAGAAGGAGAAAAGAAACTGTGCCTATAAAGGACAACCTCAACTTACAGAATCATAGAATGACACACTGGCCTGGGATGAAAGGGACCTCCAAAGGTCATCTAATCCAACTCCCGTGCATCAACTAGATCACGTTGCTCAGAGCCTTGTCCAGCCTCTCCTTGAACATCTCCAGGAATGTGGACTCAACTCCCTCCCTGGGCTACCTGTTTCAGTGTTCAACCCCTCTCCTGCTAAACAGCTTCCTAACAGCCAATTTCAGTCTCCCCTTCTCTAATGCGAAACCACTGCCCCTTGTCCTGTCCCTCCAGGCCTTCGTAAACAGTCCCTCTCTTGTAGCCCAATGTCACATATAAGACAAAGTCCTAGATACCACCATCTTGTAGCTATAGGAACATGGGGGAAAAAGAAAGAGATGGCTAGTACTACATTACTGAGTAATTATCCACCTAAATGTCAGCTACGACCATGTGGTCTTTTTATAGGCAAAAAAAATATTCCCCCATGTCCATATTTAATATCAGCATGGAAATACAGTGGGAAATGGTCACATTTCCCATCGACATCCTAACACCCCTGTGTTTTAATACAGGGCACTTCGCCCTCTTCTTCCTTTCACCCAAGAGATAAGGCATGTCATGCACATGCAGAGATGCTGAAGGTTTGCAGTTTGTAGTAGATTTAAATGTTGGTGTGCTGTGTCATCAAATAAACCCCTAAAAAACTAAAGGAAAGAGGTCATTAATGTAGGTAATTACAAAACAGAGGGACATTCCAGAGAAACTCACTAAAGAGCTGTAGCACTGTTGATTTTGCATCTCAACTGCTACCTTTATATAGAATTTTAAAAGCTTTCTGAAAAGTGTGAAAGAGCAGGAGGATATGCAGCAAGGCTGAGACAGAATTTCATATTCTGCAGGCAGCCACAGAATGAAAATCCACATGAATTCACTAAAAAAATTATTTCTTTTGTCAGACCAGCTTTTGTGATGTGACAACACTACCAAAGCTTGTTGCTCCAGGCTGTGGTCAGTGGGGACACTGACTGTTCTCACTGGACTCTTCCCCTCAGGATACAGGCAACTGTAATTCAGCAATCCTCAGCATCGAGGTACAACATGCAGCAACTTCACTTGAATCTGAATTCTTACTGCTCTGCTCTGGGTGAGAATGTATGATGCCAATGTGGGGAAGGGACTGGAGGGCAAGTCTGGAGGAGAGGCTGAGGGAGCTGGGAGTGTTTAGCTTGGAGAAGACTAAGGGGAGACCTTCTCCATCTCTCCAGCTCCCTGAAGGGAGTGTAGTCAGGTGGGGTCACGCTCTTTTCCCAGGCAACCAGCACAAGGACAGGGCCTGAAGCTGCCAGGAGAGGGTTAGGTGGGATGTTAGGAAGTCCTTCTTCATGGAAAAGGGGATCAGAGCCTGGAATGGACTGCCCAGAGCAGTGGTGGAGTCCCCATCCCTGGAGGTCTTGAAGGGCAGCCTGGCTGTGGCCCTTAGTGTCTTGGTCTGGCTGCTGTGGTTAGGTCCTGGGCTCTGCTGGATGAACTCAGTAGGTCCATACAAATGGAAAATGTTGGTCTTACTGATGGTAGCAGAGACTGTGATAGAAATCTGAGCTGAGGATACCTGGAAAATACCTTTCCTCTGTGGAAAACCAGAGCAGATGAATGTAGGTGACAAATGCATGCAGAAATTCCCTAATGAACCACGTCAGAATGCTGCTTGCTGGAAGAGTTGCTTTTCACACTAAGGAAAAATTGGACAACTGTGCTTAATCATAGAATCCATGAAAGGCCAGAGTTAGAAGAGACCTTAAAGACCATCTAGTTCCAAAACATCCTGTACAGGCAGGGCCACCTTCACTAGATCAGGTTACTCAGGGCCTTATCCAAACTCCAAGGAGGGAATTCAACACATAACCAGGTTTGCCCAGCTCGCTGGGACACACGGTCACTCCCTGGATCACCCAGTATTTCCATGCTTCCTCACTTACTCTGCTATTTCTAGCAAGGATGCAATGTGCACACAGTGTACTGTTTTCATCATGAAACCACAGAGTCACAGAATTACTGAGGCTGGAAAAGCCCTCTGAGCTCACCCAGCCCAGTCCAGGACCTAACATCACACAGAGCAACAGAGCTGGTCCCTGGTCCTCTAACGCTGTTTATTGAGGTTTTTCACTGATTTGGAGGTCCCCTTAACCAGGGAACCTTGGAGGAGGAAAGAGGGACTTTGTGGGGGTTGGAATCTCTTGCAGGAATCTCTCCTCCTGACACCTGCCCCTCAAATATTTATCAACATGCATGAGGTCACCCCTCAGTCTCCTCTTCTCCAAGCTCAAGAGACCCAGCTCCCTCAGCCTTTCCACAAAGGGAGGTGTTCTGCTTCCTTCATCATCTTCATTGCTCTGCACTGGACTCTCTCCAGCAGCTCCGTGTCCTTCTGGAACTGAAGGGCTGAGAACTGGACACAAGATTCCAGATGTGGTCTCACCAGGGCAGAGTAAAGGGGGAGGAGAACCTCTCCTGATCTGCTAACTACCCCTATTCTGATCCACCCCAGGAGGCCATTTGCCTTCTTGGCCACAAAAGCACACTGCTGGCTCATGGTCATCCTGCTGTCCACCAGACCCTCAGGTCCTACTCTCCTACAGATCACTCCCATCATATACTGGTACCTGGGGTTGTTCTTGCCCAGATGCAAGACTCTACACTTACCCTTGTTATAGTTCATTAAATTTCTCTCTGCCCAGCTCTCCAGCCTGTCCAGGTCCCGTTGAATGGAAGCACAGCCTGCTGGGATGTTGGCCACTCCTCCTAGCTTTGTGTCATCAGCAAAATACATTCTCTCACCAGAGCCTTATAATCACCCCAAGTGGCCATCCCCTCTTTCCATTACCTATAGACTTGCTTCTTCCTCTTGAGTGTGCCCAGCAGCTCCCTGTTTAACCACGCAGGTCTTCTGGCTCCTTTCCTTGACTTCCTACCTGTTGGAATGCTCTGATCTTGAGCTTCAAAGAAGTGATCTTTGAATGTTAACCAATTCTCTTGGTCCCCTTTCCCTGCCAGTACCTTGTCCCATGGGATTTCCCCTGGCAATTGTTTGAAAAGGCCCAAGTTGGCCCTCCTGAAGTCCAGGGTTGTGATTCTGCTAGCTATTCTGCTCCCGCTATGTGAGATCCTGAACTTATGGTCACTGCAACCCNAGCCTGTCCAGGTCCCGTTGAATGGAAGCACAGCCTGCTGGGATGTTGGCCACTCCTCCTAGCTTTGTGTCATCAGCAAAATACATTCTCTCACCAGAGCCTTATAATCACCCCAAGTGGCCATCCCCTCTTTCCATTACCTATAGACTTGCTTCTTCCTCTTGAGTGTGCCCAGCAGCTCCCTGTTTAACCACGCAGGTCTTCTGGCTCCTTTCCTTGACTTCCTACCTGTTGGAATGCTCTGATCTTGAGCTTCAAAGAAGTGATCTTTGAATGTTAACCAATTCTCTTGGTCCCCTTTACCTGCCAGTACCTTGTCCCATGGGATTTCCCCTGGCAATTGTTTGAAAAGGCCCAAGTTGGCCCTCCTGAAGTCCAGGGTTGTGATTCTGCTAGCTATTCTGCTCCCGCTATGTGAGATCCTGAACTTATGGTCACTGCAACCCTCACTGCTTCGACCAGACCCTCCTTGTTGGTGACTACAAGATCCAGCAACACTCTTCTCCTAGTGGGCTCCTCCACCATTTGCATCAGGAAGTTGTCACCAATGCACTTAAGGAACCTCCTGGACTGTGGGATGGCTGGCTGAGTAGGTCTTGCAGCAAATATCAGGGTAGTTAAAATCCCCTATGAGAACCAGGGCCTGTAGAAGGTCCTTCCTGAGCCTCCTCTTCTGCAGGCTAAACAGTCCCAGCTCCCTCAGCCTCTCGTCATCAGGTTTTCCCTCTAGTTCCTTCTCCAGCCTCGTAGCTCTCCTCTGGACCTGAAAATCTTCCAGAAATCCTCATTTCTTGGTCATCTTTGACAGAATCCAAACATTTCTTGATGAAATTTTTTTATAAAAATAAATAAAATCCCTTTTTTGCTGGAGGAAAACCCCTCTTTGCTGATCCATGAGAACTTACGGTGCAATAGGTGGTGCAAACTCTGCAGACATTGAGATAAATTTCCAACAGTAGTTATTCTATCCTGCTCTGAAAATTCCTACTCATCATAATCCATGAATGTTAGTAAGGCCTCAATTACTGCATATCAATTCCAAAATATATGGGGCATAAAAAGCTCTTTAACCCAACAAGAAGACCTAACAAGAACTGATGGCTGAAAATTAAAGCCACAGGAATTCAAAACCAGACAGGAGATTTTCATTTTCATTGTTGAATAGTGAAGGTAACTGAACAAAGAACTTGCTAACTAGAGAAGTGATGGGGGTTTAGGGTTTCGATTTTAATTTTAAATAATTTGGAGACTTGTACTGCAAGGAAATAAAAGTAGAAGAGAAAACAAAGGGTGTTGCTATCAGCAATAGTGCGGCCAACAAGACTAGGGACGTCATTCTCCCCCTGTACTGGGTGCTTGGGAGACCTCACCTCAAGTACTGGGAGCAGTTCTGGGCCACTCACTTCAAGAAAAAGATTGAGGGGATGAAGCGGGTCCAGAGGAGCAACAAAGCTGGGGAAGGGACTGGAGAGAATGTCTGATCAGGAGAGGCTGAGGGAGCTGGGGTTGTTTAGCCTGGAGAAGAGGAGACTCAGAGGAAACTCCCTGAAGGGAGGTTGTAGTTAGGTTGGGGTCAGGCTCCTCTCCCAGGCTACCAGCAACTGGATGAGAGGGCAGGGTTAGGTTGTATGTTAGGAAGCCTTTCCTCAAGGAAAGAAGGCTCAGAGCCTGGAATGGACTGCCCAGGGCAGTGGTGGAGTCTCCACACCTGGAGGGGTTAAAAGCCAGACCCCTTAGTGCCCTGGTTTGGCTGCTGGGGTGATGTTAGGTCCTGGGCCGTGCTAGATATGCTGAGGGCTTTTCCAGCCTCAATCATTCTGTGATTCAGTAATTAATGGAATTATTGACAAAAAATGCCAGTGCAGAGTCAATTTTCAATATGGATCAACAGAAAGCAAAACCCCTTTCATAAGCCAGTTGTTTCATAAACCATGTTTCATAAACACCCCTATGATTTATAGTGAAAGATTCAAGCTTTAAAACAATCAACCTTGGCTTTTCCAAAAGAGATTAAAGAAATCCAACACCACACCAGATGAGAGCTAAGTTACTAAATCAAGGTGTGAACCAGAAAAATCATTGTAGGAGAAAGACAGAATGTTCCACTGACCATTTGATGGGCCACTCGTGAGACTTTGGGTGTTATGACTCACAGGAGATGCAAATGGACTGATTTGGCGAGTTCCTGTTGTTGGTGAGTAAGAGGAGAGATTTTTCTTCTGGATCTTCAAAGGTGTCGCATCAGGCATCTAAAAATGCAGCAGAAGACAACCTAGATGAATATTGGCTAAAAAGGTAAAGAAGTTGTGTCCACCTAAACTTACAACAATTGTACACTCCCTGCTGCAAACTAGATCCACTCTGGCCTCCACCCTTCCTATCGGTACAGTTCCACAGGATCACAGAATGGTTTATGGTGGAAAAGACATTTAAGACCATCGAGTCCAACCATGGACTCAGCTGTCCCAGCCCACCACTAAACACTGTCCCTGAGCTCCAGATCTCTACGACTGTGAAACACGGCCAGGGATGGCGATTCAACTCCCTCCCTGGGCACTCTCTTCCACGGCCCAAGGACCTTTTCCAGGAAGAAGCTTTTCCTCAGGGCCAACCTATCCTTTCCCTGGTGCAACCTCAGTCGTTTAAGATCTCACAAACACTCCTTAGAAAATTTAACTCAGAAGAGGCAGCAGATGTAGCATTTTTAAGGCAAATACTCAGGTTCACCAGGGAACGTGTGAAAGCCACAAATCATCCAGGATCACAAAGCTACTGATCCAAAGGTGACTCAAAACTTCCACATCCCAGAAGAAATTCAGCTCCTGGAAAAATTTACTGAGTAACTCAATGTTTTTATAATAAATCTTACATTGCTGAGGTCCTAGAAGGATCTGCTTCTAAAAGGCATCAATTTAGAGAGGCAATAAATACAAAACTAGGAATCCAAGTTGCACCTAGAAGGATAATGGACAACCAGGAAGTTTTTCTCTAGTTGACAGCTGGTTTAAACATCCTGAAGCACTATACTCCCATTTTTTCCACACCTACACGGCCACTTGGTACTCTGTACTCTTGGTGTCTGTATCTGTGAGTGTTTTTATTGTGGAGTCTCCTGCACTGACTTCACCACCATTTCAGGATGGTTGTATAAAAGGCAAGTCTTTGTTGTTGGGTTTTACTTTTCCACACTGCAATATTTGCAGAACATTCCTATCAGACCTGAGCCCGGACCCTCTGGATTACCTGGTCCAATGGTAGGACTCTGTAGAGTGACTTGTGCAGTGTTAGAGCAGTGATTGTTAAGGATGAGGGTGATTTGCTCTGATGAATCTCTGTGGGCTTTGGTGAATCTGGGAAAAAAGTCAGGGAAAAGCTACAGTGTTTGCCCTGCGCTTAGCACAGGTGAGGCCTCACCTTGAGTACTGGGGTCAGTTTTGAGCACCTCTGTACAAGGACATGGAGATGCTGGAATGGGTCAGAGAAGGGCAACGAAGCTGGGGAAGGGCCTGGAGGACAGGGCTGCTGGGGAGCAGCTGAGGGAGCTGGGACTGGTTAGCCTGGAGAGATGGAGGCTGAGGGGAGACTTTATTGATGTCTGCATCTGCCTGACAGGAGGGTGTAGAGAGGTGGGGGTTGGTCTCTTTTCTCAAGTCACCAGCAATAGGAAAAGAGGAAATGGTCTCGAGCTGTGCCAGGGGAGGGTTAGGTTGGACATCAAGAGAAATCTCTTCCCTAACAGTTTTAGTCCAACTAGGCATTTTTTAAATGATAACACATCAAGAATCTAAAAACCCCCTCATTTCTGGTCTGGATGGCTCAGGCATGCCCTGGGCACTCTGACCAGCAGGTGGGATAAGGGTTTCCCAAACAACATCCTACGAGGAGCAGACAGGGAAGGAAAAGCTTTAAAGCAGGAAAAGAAATCCTGGTAATTTCATCTGGACCCCTCATCTACAAAACCATTGCTACAGCCCCAAGAAACAGATGCAAAATTACAGTCGCAGCTGCATTCTGAGCAGAACAAGTTGGGTAATGGTACACTAAGCTTCTGATTAAATTGCTAAGGATTTTTTGTTTGTGGTGCCACTGTGGTATTTTGCCACCCTTGTTTAAACTAAAGAAAAAAAGAAGAAGTCTCTAAAATGTATTCCTTTTGAAACGGATCACCTCTGTTCTGTTCAACAGCAGTGACATCACCACATATAAAACAATATAAAACAAACCTCTTCAAAAAGACACAGGTGGAGAGATTTGTCGGGAGTTTTTCTGCTGACCAGCTATTTCTGTCCGTCTCACTCTCCCAAATTCTTCCTTCCTTTAACCAGTGCCAGCAGCACCCTCAGCAGCAACTCTGTATCGCTGCCTGCAGCACCACCCACCAGTGGTGGGAGCAGCTAATAAACCAACATATGCCCCACCATGCTGGTTCTGGGACCACGCTAGAGCTGCACTTACAAAAGCACAACAGCAACAGTACAATTTTATTTTCATTGTGATAACTGCGGTGAAATTTATGGTGGCGCCAGCCCTTTATTGTTTCATTACACCCGATCAGCCGAGGGAGGTAATTACATCCTTGACATGACAATGCTTTTCATGTTTTCCTTTCAGCTCCGCAGTTTGTAATATGCAGATTACAGTGTTATTGTCATTCCACACTGTTCCATGTGCAATTACATGGCAGAACATTTGCTGCCAGGATAACAGAGCTAATTCCTAATAAATTATTTCACCGCGGGTCTTGACTCACTCGGCTCTCGGGTAAATAGCAACGGCAATAAAAATATCCATATTTCTCCAGCGTTTTCAAGCGGTTCCTGCAGCTGTACGTTACTGAAAGCAAAGGGAATCACTGAATCACAGAACATTAGGGATTAGAAAGGACCTCGAAAGATCACCTAGTCCAATCCTGCTGTCACAGCAGGGTCCGCTAGATCCAGTCACTTTACACAGACATTTCCAGCAGTGATTCTGTGCCTTGTTAAGGTTTTTCTAGGCAACATCCACTCTGCAGCAGTCCAAACACAGCTCTCACAAGGTATGATGGTTCTATACATCTGCATATAAAAACATACACACAGAGCCCACATGATTCCACACACTCCAAAAATACTCACATGCTCTTTTTTATCAGTGTCCAACTTCAGTGCTCTCTTAGCTCTGTGAGAGGAAAATGCAGACAAGTTTTAGGGTCATCTAGACACAAAGGTTCCTGGTGGTAAGGTCTAGGATCCGTAATTTTAGACATATTTATTTTAATTTCTCAGCTTCACTTCTTTTTGTGATGCTACAGAACAAAACTGATCTCACCCAAAGCACACTGATTCACTGATCAAAATACTGTGCCACCAAAACGTTGCTTATTTAGAAGGATGAAGTGGTTGTGTAAGAAAAGGCAATTTTATACGAAGAGATAACAATGAAAACACCGAGGTGACATTGTACCCTCTATTGAATAGTCTCTCTCCCAATGACTACAAACAACAAAGGGAAGCCACAATATTATCATTTACCTACCTTCTGAGCAAGGGCTGGAATTATTTTGCCATTGGTGGAAATAATGCATCAGGCACTTCAAACCCAGCTACAGCCAAGGTGAAAACAGTATTTCTCCCCATCATTTTCGCTCTTAACATGATTCAGTGCTACCAGACTATGACTTAACTGGGGAACAGATGCTCTATGTCTTTACAAGTCCCCAAACCATAAGAAACTATCTGCTAGTCTTCTTCCCTCTCCTGATTCAGGAACACGCCAGGCTCTCTCTGCAAAAATCTGCTCTGCTGAACTCGATGCCCAGCTGTTAATGGCAATGTTGGAAGAGGAAAGCTGAATATTTATAATACTTTCTATCGTGCAGCTGCCTGCTAAAGAGTAGTCATCAAAATTTTATTGAACGCAGCCTAAATGCTCAAAGGAAAGAAAGGTCAACATAAATTAAGCCTATTTTTCCCAGAGACAAGCGAAACTTTTAAAAGCACATTCCTAAATCTTAATGATGGGGGAAAGCACTTTATAAAACAACGAGAAGAACAAAATTTAAAGCATTACAAGTCCCCAGGAAACATTTAAATTACATCAAATTAAATAAGATTTAGAAAATACATCAGATTTTAGAACTCAGTTCCTGGTTTTCATCTTGGAAAAGGATGTTTTGACTTGTAAGGGATTAAAATGACCCAACCATGTCATTTTCAAATTTATAACCCCAAACCTGCAAATTAAAATATTGGAAAACCAGAATGAAAATACATTTTGTTGGAGACACGGACAATGGTATTGAGTGCCCCCTCAGTGAGTTTGCTGATGACACCGAACTGCATGGTGAAGGTAAGAGCCTGGAGGGAAGTGAGGCCATCCAGAGGGACCTTGCCAGGCTCCAGAAGTGGGCTCTGCAAACTGCATGAAGTTCAGCAAGGTCGAGGGTCTGCCCTTGGGTTGAGGCAATCCCTCACACAAATGCAGCCTGGGAGGAGAAGGACTTGGGGTGAAGCACAAATTTAACAGGAGCGCTTGCAGCCCAGAAAGCCAACAGTGTCCTGGGCTGCATCAAAAGAAGCAGTGACACCTGGTCCAAGTAGGTGATTCTCTCCCTCTGCTCTGCACTGGTGACACCACACCTGGACTACTGGGTCCAGTTCTGCAGTCCGCAACATCAGAAGGACACTAAGATCCTGGAAGGTGTCCAGAGGAGAGCAACTCAAATGACCAGAGGGCCGGAGCACCTCCTCTGTAAGGATAGGCTGAACAAGTTGGGGTTTTTCAGCCCAGAGAAGAGGAGGCTCCCAGGTGACCTTCTGGCAGCTTTCCAATCTCTGAAGGAAGGGGGCTACAAGAAAGCTGGGGAAGGGCTTTTGACAGAGGTGGTAGCAGGAGGACAAAGGGAAAGGGTTCCAGACTTGAAGAGGGGAGAGCAAGGTTGGACGTGAGGAACAAATCCTTTGCTGTGAGGGTGGGGAGATGCTGGAACAGGTTATCCAAGGCAGCTGTGGCTGCCCCTTCCCTGGCAGTGTAGAAGGCCAGTCTGGCTGGGGCCCTAAGTGATCTACTGATGGTGTCCCTAACTGGGCAGGAGGGTTGGAACTAGATGATCTTTAAGGCCTCTTCCAACCCTGGCCATTCAATGATTCCATGACTTTTAAGGGATTAAAATTACCTCACCGCAAGTGTATCCTTTCAAAATGTATGTTCACACTCCAAACTTGTGAATTAAAGTACTGGAAAAATGGAATCCAAACACACTTTGGAAACAGAACTCAGGCCACAGTTTATACACCAGTGCTGTTTTACAGTGATCTGGATTACAGAAAGGGAAAGGGTACTATTCTGGCTTTAAAAAGCTGAGTAAACAGGTAACATTTAAATTACAAAAGTGAGTGAAGTTGTTGCCAAGGGGCAGTGAGGGCTGTAGTAGCTGTTTTACGGATTTTTTTTTACAGTGTATTTCTTTTTAAAATAGAAACCTGCACTGCTTAAGGAACGGAGACTCCATTACACCTGCACCCCAGTGGCAGCAGAGAAATGTTATATTTATTAATCCATCTCCTCTGAAAGGATGCTCTGGGGGCCAATGCATTTGCATGTTGTAGTAAGACATGTTATGATAGAAGGTTTTATGATGGACTTCAAAAGAAGCTGGGAGCCAAAGTAAAGCGTAATCTGGACTTGACACAGCTGCAGGATGAAGATAAATGAGAAACTACAGGAAAATCCCACTAAATTATAAACATTTAGAAAAATTCTTAGAAAGAAAATTGTGGACTGGTCAAGACTGTGTTCTTTAATGTCTATCAAGTGCCGCGTCCAGCAACGGAGCTCCAGGCAGCCCACATTTCTCTCATTTCATACAAGCACTTCAGTGCTGTAAGGAGCTGTACAGATACAATTTTGGCTCCAGGAGGTCACCTCTGCCTCAATTTTCCCAATTCACCCTACCAGCAGTCTTGATGTGCTTGTGAGCTTGTTTATAGGGATTTACTTTCTGATGCTGTAAAGTGTGAAGGTAAATAAATCTCTGGTAACTGTGCACACAAAACTCTTCCATCTAACATGCAGACCCAGCTTTCCAAAGTCTCCTTGCTCAGAGATTTCAAAACAGAGAGAAACCAAATAAGCACATCTAGGTACAAATAAAATTCCTCAGATAATTTAGGAAACATGGATAAGGAAGTCAGAAAAAACCCTTTACTCTCACTGAGTCCAACCATTACCCCATCTGTCCCAAGGCTAAACCCTGTCCCTGCGCTCCAGATCTCCATGAATGTGAAATACAGCCAGGGATGGCAATTCAAGCCCCTCCCTGGGCAGCCTGTTCCAAGGCCTGATGACCTTTTCAATAAACCATCCCTGTGCAGACTGTCAGTTCCTTGGTAATACTGGGAGGTCTTTAGTCACTTCAATAGTGCTTTGAGGAAACCACTTATATGACGAACCAATTGATAGTAGAAGTGTAGGTAGAGAAATTAACTATAAATAAATGGAGTATTTATATCTGTATAAGTTACAAATATACGTGCCTTCTGGTCACAATTTACTTATGAATTGATGCAATGGCAATAGTCATGTACTGTTTTGAATGGTCTTTGAAACCACCTAAGGACCTGTAAGGTGGGACATGTCCCAAGCTTGCAGAGGATCACATATGGTTGGAAGGGACCTCCAAAGGGCATCTAGTCCAAGCACCCTACAATAAGCAGGGCCATCCTGAGTTGCCCAGAGCCCCATCCAGCCTGACCTTGAATGGCTCCAGTAATGGGGCCTCCACCTCCTCTCTGGGCATCCTGTTTTGACTTTGCTGTTGCTGAAGTTCAAACAGACACAAGAATAGCATCAGACTTGTTGACTACTGCTCAATAGATGACAAAGAATAGGAGAACGCACATAGGGTTTACTCCTGTTGGGGACAGTATGCAGAAAAAGATGAAAAGAGGGATGGAATATAGGCTCACAGACTCATTTAGGTTGGAAGCAAGCTCAGAAATCATCCACTCCTAACCCCCTGCCATGGGCAGAGACACCTCTAACTAGACGAAGTTGCCCAGAGCCTCATCCAACTCGGCCTTGAGCACTGCCAGGGATGAAGCAGCCTCAACTTCCCCAGGCACCCTGTTCCAGGGCCTCAGCACCCTCCCAGGGAGGGATTTCTGCCTCAGGTCTCATCTCAATCTCCCTCTTTTATCTTGAAACCACTCCCCATTGCCCTGGCACCAGAGTGCCTTGCAAAAAGTAAAATAACCATGGAACAGCTGGAGTGGGGAGGGATCTCAGAACTCACCCAGTCCCAACCGCCTGCCCCGGCCTGTGACACCTCTCCCCCATCCAGCCTGCCCTTTGACACTTCCACGTCCCGCCCTGGCCACTCTTCTCAGCCCCCTTCAGCACGATCCTCCAAAGCTCCTGCTCTTCTTTAAGCTTCACAGCGAGACCTCCCCCAGGCTGGGAACACGGCCCGTGCAGCGGGTAAAGGCTCTTCCCGGCGGAACCACCGTTTTCAAACGTCTGCGAGAGCTGGAACCGCCCCAGAGCCCGCCCTGCCCGCGGCCTCACGGGAACCAACCCTGCTCGGGCCCTCGCTCCTCGGGAAGAGGCAGGGAGCGGCCCCGAACCGGCACCTCCCGCAGTCCCCACACCCGGTACCTACGACATGGCCACGGCCACCGGCGCTCCAGCGCCCACCGCCCGCTCTGTGCAGCGGCCAAACGGCGCCGGCGGGAAACGGCCCCGGGAGGGCGGGAACCGGCCCCGGGAGGGCGGGACGCGGCCCCAGAGGGCGGAGGCAGAGGTGATCCCACCCTAGGAGCTCGTCATGGCGTCTGAGCGCGGAGCGGGTGGTACGTGTGCCCCCTCGGGGAGGAAGGGGATGGGATTCGTGTGGTGAGGGGGTTCCCTGGGTTGGTTGTACAGCGGGACTCGGCGCTCCCGAAGGCCTTTCTCGACGCAGACGGTTCCGTGGTTCGGTACAGCGCAGTGTGAGGGCTCCGGAGCCCGAGGAGTCGCGGCCGTAACTCTCCCTCCGCGCCCGAGGGAGGCCCGTGTGAATGGAGCCTTGGCCCTGCGGCCGCCTCGGACAGGTCAGTGCGGGCTGGGGTTGTCGGGGTGATGTTAGAAGGGACTTCTGGAGATCGTCCAATCCAACCTCCTGGTTGTGCCCTGCTGGAGCAGGATACACTAGAGCAGATCCCACAGGAACAGTCCTGGTTTGGGATGTCTCCAGAGCAGGAGACTCCACAGCCTCTTTGGGCAGCCTGGGCCAGGGCTCTGCCACTCTCACTGGGAACAAGTTTTTCCTTTTGTTTAGACGGAACCTTCTGTCTTCCAGTTTGTGCCCAGTACCCCTTGTCCTGTAGCTGGGCATCAGTGAGCAGAGCCTGGTCCCATCTACTGACACTCACTTTTTAGATGTTTATAAACATTGATGAAATCATCCCCTCAGTCTCCTACTCTCCAGGCTAAACAGCCCCTGCTCTTTTGGCCTCTCCTCATCAGGCTGATGCTCCAGCTCCTTTAGCATCTTGGTTAATAGTTGGGCTGTATCCTCCTACTTCAGTCGAGACAAGGTTCCTCCTCTCCATTTCATAGAATCACACTGTTTTATTTTGGAAGGGACCTCAGAGCTCACCCAGCCTCAACCCCCTGCCATGGGCAGCAACACCTCTTACCAGACCAGGGTGCCCAGAGCCCCATCCAACTGGGCCTTGAACATTTCTTGGGATGGAGCAGCTGCAGCCTCCCTGGGCAACCTGTTCCAGTGCCTCAGCACCCTCACAGGGAAAAATTTCTGCATCAGATCTCATCTCAGTGTCCCTTCTTTCAGCTGTTTTGTCTAAACTGTCATTTGTCCAGTGAAAATTAAACAGCCCAAGGCACAGGGCTGCAGGCAATGCTGTCACCCAGCCACTGCTCACTGGATTCCTGAGCAATACCTCAGCTTCTTGGCAGAACCGTGGCCCCTGTAAGAAGTCTCTTAGTAATGGTGAGGCTAAGAATATAAACAAGGGTTCACATTTTATAAACTAGTTACTGGAAAGTTAACATTTATTCTTCTTTTCCTCCTTGACTTTAACCTGCTTCCATTGTGTGTGTGTAACATTGGTGCTTAATTATAGTGACACCCCTTTGCAGTAACCAGACTGTATCACAGGGTCCCTATGGGGTCCTTCTAAGGCCAGTGTAATATTAAAGTGTCAGGCAGGCGGTCTGTGTATTATAAATAGGGTACTTCATCCGTGATAAGCGATTATTATCTTTCTTTCCCAAGTGTAAAAGACCTATATAACTCAACAAGATGCAAGTGATTTAGGCCTGTGGAGTGAAAAATCAAATGAGTCCTAAAGGGGACTCTCTGATGTCGTCGTCTTGTTGTTGAACTTGAGATATTCCGTTTGTTGGACTGGAATATATTTCCTGAAGTCAACATTGGGTAAAATAATATGAGAGGCTGTTAGAACAACGGTAGAACACAATTTAGTGTCCCTCTGCAATGGCCTTCTGAAAGCCTTAATCACCCTTGGTGAAAGCAGAAAGCAGCTGTTAAAAGTTTACTGGCCATTGGTGAGCTAACAGCATTGGCTGCTGATTTGAATTGTTTTAATAATTCAGAAAAGCAACCATTTAATTTTTTTTCCCATTCATTTACAATTATATGAGTAGCTTTCCTAAAAGGCCTAAGTTGTGCAAAGTTCTACCTGCATCCTGCACTTCAGGCTTATTTGTTTCTATCAGTTGCATTCAGAAAACTCTTAAAAGTAGAAAAATGTGTTTAGCTTCACATTGCTGAAGGATTCAAGCTAAATCACACTTGGAAATACAAGCATTAGCTTTTGAGCGAGGTGGATAATCCTGGCAGTTCAGTATTAAAAAGTTCATGTGTAGTTTTTACTGCAGGGTAGAGGGGGATTTTGCTGTGTGGTTAGCACCCACAGATGTAAAGATCTGGCATGACAGGAGTGTGATCAGAGAGTTTCTCCAATGAGATAAGGGCTGTGTTTATTCCTGATCATATTTACTTTGCTGTTTGGTGAAAAAGCCTTAAATAAGGTTTAAAAAAGGACTTGGAGAGGGGGGAGGGTGGAGCAGAAGTTGAACAGGAGCAGTCAATGTCTGCTGGCAAACCAGAAAGCCAACCATGTCCTGGGCTGCATCAGAAGAAGCAGTGACACCTGGTTGAGGGAAGTGATTCTGCCCCTCTACTCTGTAATGGTGACACCCCACCTGGACTACTGGGTCCAGTTCCGCAGTCCGCAACATCAGAAGGACACTAAGATCCTGGAAGGTGTCTAGAGAAGAGCAACTCAAATGACCAGAGGGCTGGAGCACATCCCTCTGAGGACAGGCTGAGCAAGTTGGAGTTGCTAAGCCTGGGGAAGAGGAGGCTCCCAGGTGACCTTCTGGCAGCTTTCCAATCTCTGAAGGAAGGGGGCTACAAGAGAGCTGGGGAAGGGCTTTTGACAGAGGTGGTAGCAGGAGGACAAGGGGAAAGGGTTCCAGACTTGAAGAGGGGAGAGTGAGGTTGGACGTGAGGAACAAATCCTTTGCTGTGAGGGTGGGGAGATGCTGGAACAGGTTATCCAAGGCAGTTGTGGCTGCCCCATCCCTGGAAGGCCACGTTGGCTGAGGCCCTGAGTAAAGTGATCTAGTGAGGGTGTCCCTGTCTCTGCAGGTGGGTTGGGACTAGATGATCTTTAAGGCACCTTCCAACCCTGGTCACTCTATGATTCTATGAATTCAGTGCCTCGCACCCCTGTGGCCTTGTTTACGTTTGGCTTTTATGTATTCCTTAAAACGCTCCACCTTTGCTTCTGCTGGTGAAGTGTACCAACAACTGGGAGCAACACAGTAGTAGTTATGTTCATTACCAAGAGACATTGAAATCACCAGAGCCAGTGAGTGCCTCTGCATAAAATGTCCTGTTGCTTGTGTTATTAGGAGAATTTCACTGATGGAGATCTTTAGCTAAGAACAGAAATTCTAGTGGAAATGTGTGGGAAGGACAAGTGCTAGTACTGCTAAACATGGGTAGCAGTGTATAAAGATATTAGATAAAGAAAGTAACTTGGTAACTAGAAAAGTTGTTTTGTGCTTTCATGGCTGTATGGTCATTGGGATACAAATAAATAAATGTCTGAAACGAAGTTAAAATACAAGGCAGGGGCATTATCAGACAGGCCAGTAACCCATTCTAACTGTTCAGTGTATCTTCACAGAATGGCCACTAGTCCTGAGAGCCCTGCATCCCTCTCCGGTCACAAAGCCGTGTGCTCAGAAAGTTCCCAAGCGAAGAATTCCCAGCATGCGGAGGAAGCAGCGTTTTACATGGACTGCCGGGCGGCCTATCTCAGTGTTTTGAAAAGCAGCTTAGAAAACATTAAATCAAAAGAACAGCTCAGTTTAGGTAAGGATTGTTTTTGCCCTGTGGTGTGGTGATTGCAGTGGGTGGTTTGGAACTGTGGGAGTGAGTCCAGGGGAGGCCTTAAGGATGATCAGAGGACTGGAACCCGTCTCCTATCACAGAGTGACTGAAGATGGAAAAGCCCTGTGAGCTCATCCAGCCCAGCCTAGGACCTAACATCACCAGAGTGACCAGACCAGGGCACTGTGGGCCACAGCCAGACTGGCCTTCAACACCCCCAGGGATGGGAACTTCACCATTCCCTGGGCTGTCCATTCCAGCATCTGATCACCCTTTCGGTGAGGAAGGGCTTTCTAATATCCAGCCTCACCCTATGAAGACAGGCTGGGGGAATGTTGGTTGTTCTTTGTTGCTTGTGGTGGTAAGTAATAGCATGGAATTGTGTGAGGAGACTCATGAAAGTATCTCTCAAACCTGTTGTCTACCTGAAGTTACATGATGTGAAAATCTTTATTGGAAAAAAATGTTTCCAGCTCATTTGGTTGACAAAGGTGTGAGAACTTAAGCTTTCACTGAGATAATGACAATTCAATTGTATCATTAAGAAAAGAATTACTTCTACTAATTAGGTTTTGGGGTACGGGTCAGAATGCACTTGGGATTGGTGCTAGTACAGATTACTATGCCAGTAAAAGGTTTGTGTATTGTGGCATCATGGTTGTAAAAATCCTGAGCAACAGTAAACCCAAAACCATCCTAAGTTATCAACTAGTTACAATTCTAGTGACCATAGGTTTTTTCTTGTATTTGTGAGGAAATACTTCTCACTATGACTGAGTTGCCCATGGCTAAAACAAGTGGTGTCTCTCCCTGGAGACCACCCTATGAAAGCTGAGAGTACGTGTGTTTTCCGTGCCATTGTAGTTTCTTTCCTTACACCAGTCCATGAAATTCTACCAATTACAAGCACATTCTTCCAGCATGTGACTTAGTTTTTGTCCAGGCTTTCTCAGCTGTGAGAAAGTGCCTTTCATAGAATCATGGCTGGAAAGGACCTCCAGGATCATCAAGTCCAGCCTTCATCCCAACAGCTCCCTAACCCCTAGACCGTGGCCTCAAGTGCTCTAGCTACTCGTTTTTTAAACACCTTCAGGAAAGGGGACTCTACCACCTCCCTGGGAAACCTGTTCCAGTGCCCAGCCACTTTCTCAGGAAAGAACTTCTACCTAAGATCCAATCTAAACCTCCCCTGACGCAACTTGAGGCCACTTCCCCTCATCCTATCATTGGTAATTTGTGAGAAGAGGCCAGCACTAGCCTCGCTACAGCCTCCTTTGAGGTAGTTGTACAGAGCATTAAGGTTGCTATGTGATGTTTGTCTAATATTCAAAACTGTAACATTGTCCCTTGAGATTTACTCTCTGAAGTTTTATCTGTCTCTGTTTTATTTGCTCAGGATCACGGAATCATAGAATCATAGAGTGGCCAGGGTTGGAAGGTGCCATCTAGCCCCAACCCACCTGCAGAGACAGGGACACCCTCACTAGATCACTTTACTCAGGGCCTCAGCCAACGTGGCCTTCCAGGGATGGGGCAGCCACAACTGCCTTGGATAACCTGTTCCAGCATCTCCTCACCCTCACAGCAAAGGATTTGTTCCTCACGTCCAACCTCGCTCTCCCCTCTTCAAGTCTGGAACCCTTTCCCCTTGTCCTCTCGCTACCACCTCTGTCAAAAGCCCTTCCCCAGCTCTCTTGTAGCCCCCTTCCTTCAGAGATTGGAAAGCTGCCAGAAGGTCACCTGGGAGCCTCCTCTTCCCCAGGCTTAGCAACTCCAACTTGCTCAGCCTGTCCTCAGAGGGAGGTGCTCCAGCCCTCTGGTCATTTGAGTTGCTCTTCTCTAGACACCTTCCAGGATCTTAGTGTCCTTCTGATGTTGCGGACTGCGGAACTGGACCCAGTAGTCCAGGTGGGGTGTCACCATTGCAGAGTAGAGTGGGATAGTAGCTTTGTTTCCAGCATTTACTTAAAGATGTTTAGCAGAATCAGTCCCTAAAGAAGTATGAACTACAAACTTGGGAGGCACGTGGGAAATGAACTCCCTGGACAGATGAAAGTCCAGCATCGTTGTGTGTTTCAAGGGTAGTCAGTCCAGTGTAAGCGAATACTATGCTGCATTGACATTCCAGGGAACTCTATCCCTGGAAAACAAACACAGAGTAACTGCCCTTCCCTGGCTGACCTTGACATTGCAGACCATCAGCCATTGCTGTGTGCGCCAGTGTGGCGCTGCAGACAGGGACGTAAGCTCTGCTGTGTTCCCCTGGTTTTGCTCAGAGCAGTGCTGGGGCAGAAGTCTTTATTTAGCCCTTGCCATTCAGTGGGGGATTAGCTGTGAAGGTGAATGGGTTTGTTTGTTTGTTTTTCTGATGACACTGTTGCCTACTGGGAATTGTAATGATGCCACCGCCTCATATCACAAGTTGCTACCGGACTGCTCTCAGCCAGTCTGCTCTGGCTAATCTATATTAGGCAGATGGCTTAAAGTCACTCTGCCAGCCTGGGCAGAGATGGAAGGTGTCTTGTATTTCCCAAAAAGACTTGATTATAAGATACAGATATACTTCTATATTGAAAAAATATAGATATATCTATGTATCTACATCTGTATTATCTCTATATATCTATCTAGATATAAAAACATCAATTAAAATCCATTCATATGGCATAATTTGAATGGATAAGTTCAGGTCGGTAGATGGGGCATGAAATATTCTTTATGATAAGTTCTACACTAAATCGAGGTAAAGGAAGTTGAAAGACTTAAGTGGAAATTGGGAGAAAGAGGATCTAATAATGAGCAAGCTTACAAATAATTAGATTCTTTATATTACAGAATCACAGAGTTGTTGAGGCTGGGGAAGCCCTCTGAGCTCATCCAGCCCAGCCCAGGACCTTAACGTCACCGCATTGGCCAGGCCAGGGCACTAAGGGACACAGCCAGTCTGTCCTTAAACACCTTCAGGGATGGGGACTTGACCACTACCCTGGGCCAACCACCTCATTAATGTCTACAAATATTTGAGAGGTGGATGTCGGGAGGATGGAGCTGGGCTGTTCTCAGTGTCATGTAGTGATAAGACGAGGGGCAATGGTTGTAAGCTGGAACATAGAAGGTTCCACATCAACCTGAGAAGGAACTTCTTCACGGTGAGAGTGACAGAGCACTGGAACAGGCTGCCCAGGGGGGTTGTGGAGTCTCCTCCACTGGAGACGTTCAAGGCCCACCTAGATGTGTTCCTGTGTGACTTGGTCTAGGTGATCCTGCTGTGTCAGGCAGGTTGGACTAGATGATCTTTCGAGGTCCCTTCCAATCCGTTATGATTCTATGATTCCAGGGTCTGTTCCCCTTTCCTTGAGGAAGGGCTTCCTAACATTCAACCTAACCCTCCCCTGGCAACTTCAGGCCCTTTCATCCTGGTGCTAGATGCCTGGGAAAAGAGCCTGACCCCCTCCTGACTACAACCTCTCTTCAGGGAGTTGTAGATAGAGAGAAGGTCCCCCCTGAGTCTCCTTTTCTCCAGACTAAACACCCCCAGCTCCCTCAGCCTGTCCTCATCAGCCTTTCCCTTCAATCCCTTCCCCAGCCTCATTGCTCCTCTGGACCTGCTCCAGCACATCAATCTCTTTCTTGAATTGAGTGGCCCAGCTCTGCCTCAGTGGCCTCAAGGGGAGGCCTCCCCAGTGCCCCCAGTACATGGGGGAAAATGACATCCCTAGTCCCACTGGCCACACTGTTGCTGATCCGAGCCAGGATGCCATTGGCCTTCTGGGCCACCTGGGCACCCTGCTGGCTCCTGTCACCCAATACTGCCAGGTCCTTCTCTGCCAGGCTGCTCTCCAGCCACTCATCCCCATCTGGAGGGCTACAGGGGATTATTGTGGCCAAAGTGCAGGACCCTGCCCTTGGCCCTGTTAAACCTCATCCTGTTCAGATCTCCACAGCATCTTCCTCCCCTCCAGCCAATCAACACTGCCCCCCAGCTTGGTGTCCTTCGTGACTTGACTAAGGGTAGATTCAATCCTGTCATCCAGGACATCAATAGAGAGGTTGTATAGAACTGAGCCCAGTACTGATTCCCGGAGAACATGACCAGTCACTGGACACCAGCTGGATATGAAGGCAGAGAATAAAGACACTGGGCTGAATTTTACACTTGGATGAGACTGTTTTTATGGAACAATTAATTATTGTTTTGTTTAAGGTGTTGTTTGAACCCTTCCTTTAAGGAGAGCATCCCATTAGAATGAGACCATAAACAAAACTGTCCTTCAGACCCGCTTTTTCCTTGTGTTGATTTGGCTTCAAAAAAGTCTTGACATGGAAAGTGATTAGAGGACGTTTTGAGATAAACCCACAGCAGGAACATACAGTTAACACTGTCTTTTATCGTTCAGTACTTCAGCAGGCTGGAAGAAATCCATCTCAGAAGACAGTTGATAAATACTGGACTTCACGAACAACTGCGCTGAATTTTGATGATTTTTGTATGATTTTAAAACAAGAAAAACCAGCTACAAAAAACGAACTGCTTGAAGCATTTGGAAAAGTAGACCCAGATCACACTGGCTATATTTTACATGATGAGCTTTATAAAGTTCTTACGATGGTAAGTATTGATAGGAACTTAGAGATCCTTCTTTAACCATCAAGAGGTTTTGGAAATTAGACGGTAAAATTGTTCTGAGTGCGGAAAGGTGTATTCCTGATCCGTGGAATTAGAATCACAGAGTCACAGAACATTATGGATTGGAAGGGAAATATCCAGTCCAATCCTCCCGGCACAGCAGGTTCCTCCAGATCGTCACACAGGAACATATCCAGGTGGGTTTTAAAAATCTTCAGAGAAGGAGACTTCACAACCTCCTTGGGCAGACCTTTCCAGTGCTCTGTCACCCTCACTGGGAAGAAGTTTCTTTCCACATTGGTGTGGAACCTCCTCTGTTCCAGCTCACACCTGTTGCCTCTTGTCCTATCATTGGGTGCCACTGAGCAAAGCCTGGCTCCTGACACCTGCCCTTTCCTTATTTGTCAACATTAATGAGGTCACCTCTCAGTTTTCTATTTTACAAGCTCAAGAGACCCACCTCCATGTGGAGGTTTTTATGAGTTTTGTGTTCTGTGGTTATCTGGTCTTCCTTCCACTTTTACCCTTGCAGCTGAGATACCTTTGTCTTCACTGTAAAGATTCCAAGAAGAAATAGGTGTCAGGCAAATCTATCCCTCAAATGACCCTTCAAGGGAATTAAATTGACAAAGTATGATAGGACAGCTCAAGTAAATAGGTGACACTAACCAGGATGAATTAGCTATTGGATGTTGTCATGTTAAAGTGTCACTAAGAAGGACGGAACTGCAGTTCCCCAGTTTATGGAAGATTTTCTCTAACTGGTGAGTCCTTCACAGCAAGTTTCCAGAAGACACCACAAAATTCCATAGACTGATGCACTTCACCTGTTCAGTGTTGAGTAGCCTTGTAGGGACAATACTGCCCTTTCTTTTCTTTAAAATATTGACCTCTCTTTTGATGATTCAAATCAAAACCCATTACAATCTGTTGCAAGATAGGATTCCCTGGAAGAATATATTAGCAGTATCTTCTTTTGTGTGTTTTTATGAGATATATTTGTAGGTGAACAGCTTTCTTGATCCAAAACCCTATCTAGTTGTGTTTTCATTGCAGAGAGGTGAGAAAATGACTTGGGATGAAGTGAGGAGCATCACTAACCAAGCTGATTTTAACTGCGGTGGCAAGCTTGACTACAGGAAGGTATGGCAGAGTGATGGTTGTCTTATGTTCTTGGCTCGATGCTGCGAGTGAAGTCAATATAATAGGCAGAGCCTAACAGCATATGTGACAGCAAGAGTTACAGGAAGGACAGGATAAAGGTGACAGGTGGCAGCAAAGCAGGGAGAGCTGCTCTGTCTCTGATGTTTCATGATTTCTTGTGTGGGAGACACTATTATATAGATTAAACATTCAGTTTTCAAGATACAACACCTTATCAACTTCTGTGACAGCATCTCTCTAAGCTTGTCACTAAAACAGAGCAAAGGATTTGATCATAAATATAATTTCATAGGGAACACCTCCCTATTAAGGTCTGTATGTTCAAACAAACAAAATCAGCCTTCATATATGTAGAAAGAATTGTAAATTGCCTTTGGGTTGAAAGTAGCAGTTAATTTTTGTTCACTGTTTCCACCTCCATGGTGAATTCTGGCTCCATTTTACAGCATCATGTCCTGGAAATGAAAACTAATATCACAGAATCCCAGGATGATTCAGGCTGGAAAAGCCCTCTGAGCTCATCCAGCCCAGCCCATGATCTAACATCACAGCAGTGGCCAGACCAGGGCACCAAGTGCCACGTCGTGCTTTAAAAGAAAATGCTTTAAGTTGTTGATCTGTCCCTTCTAATGTTGCATTTTAATCATTAAACCTGTGAGAAAGAGCTCTTTGCTTACCAGATTGCTTGTCTTTACCCAAAGTTTTGTGATTTATACCTGGCAACCAGCAAGCAGTGCTGCCGGGCAGCGCGGGAGAGGCTGGAAGTAGACTGTCGATTGAGGCAACAGCAGTTTGGAAGTCAGGCTGAAACTTGCTCCGAAGGGATCGCACAGCCAGGGTCAAAACCATCACCAAGAATCCCGAGGAAAACTGATCACAAAGTAGGAGCAGCAAAAGGTATTTCTGGTTCACATGGGGAATTTTCATTCTTCTGGAGTGTCAATAAACAGTTAAGTGTTTAATTTTTCTCAGCTTACTGAGGATTTTATTGAACAATATAAATTTCTACTGTGACAATTACATCAGTGTCTCAGTAGAATATTTGACCCCCATGTTCAAACAGACTTTGGCTGCATTGATGATCTGAAGCTCTCAGATTCTTAAGGGTGAATTTCACTGACCTTCCTATGACACAGTCACAGAATCATAGAGTCATTTATGTTGGAAAAGACCTTTAAGCTCATCAAGTCCAACTGTTAAACCGACTGTCCTAGCCCACTGCTAAACCCTGTCTCTGAGCTCCCGATCACCACAACTGTGAAACACAGCTAGGGATGATGATTCAACCCTCTCCTCTGGCAGCCTGTTCCAAGGCCTGAGGGCAAGGGCCCTTTCCAGGAAGATGATCTTCCTCAGGGCTGACCTAAACTTCCCCTGGTGCAACTTCTTTAGTCTAGAGAAGAGGAGGCTGAGAGGAGACCTTGCTCTCTACAGCTACCTCAAAGGAGGTTGTAGCTAGGCTAGTGCTGGTCTCTTCTCCCAAATTACTAATGATAGAACACGGGGAAATGGCCTCAAGTTGCATCTGAGGAGGTTTAGATTGGATCTTAGGAAGAAGTTGTTTCCTGAGAGGGTTGTTGGGCACTGGAACAGGCTGCCCCGGGAGGTGGTGGAGTCATCATCCCTGGAGGTGTTTAAAAACCCAGTAGATGGAGCCATTGTCGATGGGTTGGCATAAGGGTTGGACTTGATGATCCTGGAGGTTCTTGCCTGCTATGATCATTCTGTGATTTGGTCCAGAGGGAAGGGAGAAATTGAATGCTCAGACTTTGCAACGTAGCACATTGCTTATTTTGCTCCTAGATCAGAGCTGAAACCTTAAACATTTATCAATAAACAGTTTGTTTCAATTATCAAGGCTGTTTTCCAATCACAGTCAATAGGAGCATTTAATGTTCTTGAAGTTACAAAGATACTTAAAAACCTTCCCCAACTGGAAGAAAACCACAGGCTGCAAAAGTACTGTGGATGAGATCCTCACAAGCAGTGTCCTCTTTAAGTCTCTTCAATTCTAGGCAGCAGTGGAGAGGTTTAAGAAGAAAACAATAGTAATGACTATGAGTTTACGTAGCTAAATAAAGAATTATACCAGCCGTTGCTCCATCGTAAGGAACCAGAAAAATAAAGACATGGAAATAATTGCAGTGGGCATCTGCTCATAAGTGATCTGAGAGGGAATTACATTGCCCTGAGAAGAAATAACTTCAGATTAGAAACAGGTTAAACCTCTCCACTTACACGTTTTTGATTTACATTGATTCCAAGGTAAATGGAATTGTACGGTAACAATTTCTCATCCTTCAGGCAGATGGGGTTCCAGGGTTCTGCTGTTCACCTGGAATAGACGGTCAGGAGAGGTGTTTGGCTGATGAATTATTACGTATTGGATACTGATAAGGGCAGTCAGCTTATCTGGTTGAAGTTCTTGCCTGATTTTTCTCTGTGAGGCTTTAAGATAACTAGCACTAGGAGAAAGGGACCTGGGGGTCCTGGTGACCAGCAGGATGACCATGAGCCAGCAATGGGCCCTTGTGGCCAAGAAGGCAAATGGCCTCCTGGGGTGGATCAGAATAGGGGTAGTTAGCGGATCAGGAGAGGTTATCCTCCCCCTGTACTCTGCCCTGGTGAGACCACATCTGGAATCTTGTGTCCAGTTGTGGGCCCCTCACTTCCAGAAGGACGAAGAACTGCTGGAGAGAGTCCAGTGCAGAGCCACAGAGATGATGAAGGGAGTGGAGCATCTCTCTGCTGAGGAAAGGCTGAGGGTGCAAGCTTTTTCCTCTTGAGCTTGGGAAAAAGGAGACTGAGGGGTGACCTCATTAATATTGATAAATATGGAAAGGGCAGGTGTCAGGAGGATGGAGCCAGGCTCTGCTCAGTGGCACCCAATGATAGGACAAGGGGCACTGGGTGTGAGCTGGAACAGGGGAGGTTCCACATGAGTATGAGAAGGAACTTCTTCCCAGTGAGGGTGACAGAGGCTGCCCAGGGGGGTTGTGGGGTGTCCTTTGCTGGAGATGTTTAAAACCAACCTGGATGTGTTCCGATGTGACTGGATCCTGCTGTGGTAGGGGGGTTGGACTGGGTGATCTTTCAAGGTCCCTTCCAATTTGTAACGTTCTATGATTCTGTGAAATAACAGCCCTTGTAACTCAATGTCTGTGTCTGTAGGCAACCGCAGAGCTCCTTCAAGACCCTCCTCAGCTCAGAGTTGCAAAGCATCTGTTTCTACTACCATCAGTGTGGGCGCCGTTACCAACAGAAACGCAAAGCTAGTGGATGTAGACATGATGAAGGTATCATGTAAGCTTGTCTTATGGAAATGATCCTGTTTTCCTCGAGGCCTTTTAAATCAGAAACTGTTTTTTTCTGATTTTTAGGTTATGTTTTATTAATAGTTTGTCAAGGGCAGCTATAAACTACCGAGCTGTTTCTCATCACATATTATTACGAACATTTTTATATACTGTTGGTTTTGCTGACATCTAGTTATTGAACATAATTTTTCAGGTGTGAAGGTTTAATAGAAGAAAGCACGGGGTTTTTTTAATAAATGAAAGCTCTGTTGGACGAAACGTTTAATGACTTTTTGAGAAATTTAAGATTTAATAATTGATTAGGTTGGTGAGAACTTTAAATGCTTTAGTAGTCTGGAAGACTGTGTATCATAAACCTTTAGGTGAAAGGTAATTGGAAATAAATAACGGCTCTGTGAGCGTATTTATGTTTGTTGGGCTTTACTTTGTAAATACATCCCTAGCCTGAGAATATAGATTTTTAGTTAGACTAATACGTTCTATCAGTATTTTCTTTTAAATAAATCACTCATTCAATATAAATTCCCCCGGGAGAAAGACAACAAAGTCACTTTGCTAAGTCAATATTTGTAGAGTGTTAATATTGATCTTTTTCCTTTGTTTTCCCTTTCTTGACTGAACCTTTACTAGTTTTCTTTCAACAGAAAATAATAGCGGTAGAAATATAAAACATTAACTGGGAGCTGCTAGGATGCATTAAAAATGTGCACCTGGAGACTCCTGTGTAGAAGGGAACAAATGGTCCTGACCACACAGTGTAACTGCTGCTGGAAAACTGAACTGATTGGCCTCATGAGCTACATTTTTGTTTCAAATAACAACTCTGTGTTTGTTATTGAACTCCAAAGTCCTTTATATCTTCCACATTGCTGTACAGTGACATTTGTTCTATATTAAAATTTCAAACCAGAATCTCAGAGGAATTTTTCACAGTCTGTTTAGGTATCTGGACCTCCATGCAATTTAACCTGCAATTTCACCTTGTTCAAACATACGTAGTACACAGAACCACTGCTCAGCTGCCCTCTTGCTTTGAGCAACAACAAAGCAGCTGCAGGTATCGATTACTATTGGTTAGCATCTTACCAGAACTGGAATCAATCAATCCGCATGGAAAAGTGTAAGTAAAACTGCTGATGGGTCTTTAACCTTAAATATTAAAGACAAACTCAGAATCGATGAGCGAACACATAGCAATTCATTTCTGATGTGGATCACAAGTTAGCACCCCAAAATTCTTGTGTATCTGATACTCAGAAATTAAATTAATTTTCAATTCAATTAAAATTAGATTTAAAATGAATAAATGTTTTGATGTATAAATTTTGCTGCAGTGAAGACAAGTGAAGTCTTTTTGGGTCAGTACGAAAATATTACCATCATGATGTTGGACCAGCTTTGCATTTCAGACAGAAGAAAACAGCAGAAGTCAAAACATGGTGAACATCTGAATGAAAGAGTCCTTACAAAGCATGGATTGTGTTCACAGTGCTTTCTTCCCTGTGTTTTCTTCGTGCCCGTGGGGTTTTTGGTCCATTTGAAACCTGATGAATAAATTTGGGGAGGAAAAAGCAGAAGGACAGAGAAATTGTGCAGGTGTGCATCGACTACTTGCTGGGCTTCAACTACAGCTGAATCACTATTCCTTAAGAAATGGCTAATGGAGATCTTAAGTATCAGCAAAGTACTGCTTGTGTTGGTTTTAGTCCCACTGAAAGACAATTCCATGAATAACTTTGTAGTGGCAGTGGAACACATTTCATTCAGGGACTGACTAGCCCTGGCAGCAGTGGGTTAACATTTCTTGATGACAGGCTGCCCAGGGAGGTTGTGGAGTCTTCTTCTGTGGAGAGGTTTAGTAGCCGCCTGGCCGTGTTCTGTGCAACTTGATCTAGGGGATCCTGCTGTGGTGGAGGGATTAGACTAAATGATCTTTCAAAGTCCCTTCCAATCCCTAATGTTCTGTGAGTCTGTGATTAAGGTTTGTGAAAACAAACACTTGCCGCTGTATTAGCCATCACCTGACAACTTGTAGAAGCAACAGACTGAAATCCAAAGGAAAAAGAATCTTTCTTTGTATTTTTGAGTGGATAATGGAGAGAATACAGCACCGCCTTATGCTCTCTGCAGAAATAACAGGTTGCTGTTTGATTCCTATCAGCTTTGCTCTTGGTGATTCAAGGGTAGAATGTGAAGGGAGAGGGTTCGATGCCCTGGTCTTCCTGTGTCAGCACAAGTGCTGTGTTTCCTCAAAGCACATCTCACTCTTTGATTAGTTACAAGAAGTTAGAAAAGCAAAAAGGAGAGTATAAAAGGTGAATTAGGTGATGTTTGGATGTGAAATGTTAGTATAGAGGACCTGAACCTGTTTCTGTAGAAATCAGTGGCACAGGACTGAAGGCTCTTAAATCCTTGAGTCCCCAAGTAATTTATATTTGTAAGAAATATAGAAATCTGAAGGGAGAAATCTAAACTCAAGGTCAGAGCAGCATGTGCTACCAAGCGTGTGACTCGGCATCCTGTCTGTACACACAGTAGCAAAGTGACACCTTTAGGTCAGGGGCTGTAAAGTACCATTGGCTGAGTGTGAGCATGCTGTAATGAGAACTGGTTAGTTAAGAGGAGAAATGGAATCATAGAATCATTAGGGATTGGAAGGGACCTCTTAAGATCATCTAGTCCAATCCTCCTGCCACAGCAGAATCACTTAGACCAAGTCACACAGGAACACACCCAGGCAGGCTTTAAACGTCTCCAGTAAAGGAGACTCCACAACTCCCCTGGGCAGCCTGTTCCAGTGCTCCCTCACCCTCACTGGGAAGAAGTTCCTTCTCATATTGATGTGGAACCTCCTATGTTCTAGCTGACAACCACTGACTCTCTTCCTATCACTAGATGACATTGAGAAGAGCCTGGCTCCACCCTTAAAATATTTATAGACATTAATGAAGTCACCTCTCAGTCTCCTTTTCCTCGAGCTAAAGAGACCGAGTGTAGCACTCAGATGAAGACTGCTTGGCCTTGGGTGGAGTTAGTCAGCCTTCTTACCTGGAGCTGTGTACTGTTTGAAACAAAAAAAATATTAATACTTGAAGCGTGAAGCTGTTTTAGCATCTGAGCAAAACCTACAACTACAGCAGTTTTTGCTTTATGACTTTCTCAGAGCTTGGACCCAAGTCCAGAAGAACCACTTAATTTGACTAGAACATGAGTTAGTGGTTTTTCTGAACAAATAACTCCTCATTGTTCAGCTCGTCAGTTATTGGCTTGATGGATGTAGTCAAATTGAAGCCTGTCCATGGTAAATCACAGAAACTCTTTGATTGGAAGAGAGCCCTTTAAGATCATGAAGTCCAACCTTTGATCTAGCACTGCCAGGTCACCACTAACCCACATCCCTCAGCACCAGGTCCACACATGGTTTAAATCCCTTAAGGGATGGGCATTCCACAACTGTGCTGGGTGCTCTGTTCTGGTGTTCACACAAGTCAGAGAATTTATGAGTTCAGTTTGATTCTTCGTGGCAATTCCAATTTCATTTCAAAAGATCAAGCCCAATGGTTCTATGATTCTAATATTTCTTGATTTCCAGGACTGGCAGTTTGCACACTGCAAAGGATGCTTCTACTTGGAAGAAGATTGTGAGATCATTAGTCACAAGTACAGGTTGCAGGTACCTCAGAGGTCTGCAGTGTGCATTACCATCAAGCCTTTAAACATTCGTGCGGTAGAAGGTAAATGATTGCTATTTCTTTAGAGAGTTTTCCCCTGTAATAAATATTTTCTCTTCAAATCCATCTTTCTTGCAACACTGTGTGATACCTCAGTGGTCCAATACTTTGTTGACTGAGTCCCGTTAAAAATATAACACGTTGCGCTGTATTTTCTGCTTAGGCATCCTGCGCTGTCTGTCTGGGCAGTGCAAATTGGCTAAACCTATTCTCTTTCCCCCTTGAGTCAGCCAGCCTCTGAGATGATTACTGGCTGCAGATTTGGGAAATTTCTTGACAGAAAATTCCAACCTTAGTGCTGTTTGCAGTGTCTCCCTTTAAGGTTTGAATGTTCTATGTGGGCAGTAATACAGAGCTTTGTGAATGTTGTATTCTCCACCCCCAATACTCTTGGACATACTTAGGATATGAACAAAGCTTCCTGAACTACCAAAGGTATTCATGTGTTAGAACTATTAACAGTAACCCTTACCTGTAAGACAATCACAAGACTTTTAGCAGCTTTGCCTAAGAAGGAAGGAAATCCCCACAGCAGACAGTGGATTCTTCTGTTCCGCTTACATTCACAGTGATCAGCATAATTAATGCCATAAAAATATTGAAATATTTAACTTGAACTTCAAATAAAAACCATCAGGGGCCATTATTAAGGATTTCTGTTCAAAATTATTTTCTTTTCAGGAAAATCTTATCACTGGTTGTCAGTGGACACAGCTCTGTATATCCTCAAGGAAAATGAGGGCCAAGAAAACCTACAGCTTGTGAGCTTCACTGACCAACAAAACGAAGAGGTTAGATGTTCTCGTATTAATATTACTAGTAATAGAGGTATAATTAGACAAGTGACTTACAAACCTGTCTCCTTTCCTTTAAAAGTAGATGTCTGGATGGAAAGGGGAGCTTGGATCAGGAGTTTACTGGCTACTCCCATTCACAACAGGATGTAGGTTGAAGAAGGTAAAATCACCCATTCCTGGCGAAGCAAAACTGGTGTATAGAGGTGAAGATGGAGACCTGGCTCTGACCAAAGAGTTCCAGTAAGTCATGGTCCCAAACAGACGTGGTCACTTCTGTAGAAGCATGTGCTCAGCTGACATCCAGCCTTTTAAAAACTCTGTGTTACCTAAGTACCATTAATTACAGAATCACAGAATGTGGAGTTGGAAGGGACCTCAAAAGATCACCCAGTCCAATCCCCCTACAACAGCAGGATCCCCTAGATCCAGTCACACAGGAACATGTCCAGGCGGGTATTAAACATCTCCATGGAAGGAGACTCCACAACCCCCTGGGAAGTCCCTTCTAGGGTTCTGTCACCCTCACTGGGAAGAAGTTTCTTCTCACGTGGATGTGGAACCTTCTGTGTTCCAGCTCACACCTGGTGTCCTTTGTCCTATCACTGGGTGTCCCTGAGCAGAGCCTGGTTCCATCCTCCTGACACCCACCCTTTCCATATTTTTCAACATTCATGGGGTCACCCCTCAGTCTGCTTTTTTCCAAGCTCAAGAGACCCAGCTCCCTCAGCCTTTCTTCAGCAGGTAGATGTTCCACTCCCTTCATCATCTCTGTGGCTCTGCACTGGACTCTCTCCAGCAGCACTGTATCCTTCTGGAAGTGAGGAGCCCAGAACTGGACACAAGATGCCAGATGTGATCTCACCAGGGCAGAGTAAAGGGAGAAGGAGAAACCCTCTGTATCTGCTAAAATAGTCACTGGTAGACTGACCAGCTACCCACAGCATCATGGGGCAGTAAAGGAAACAAAAATATTTGAAAATGGCTCTGCCTTTTTCCCCTTCTAGAGCTACTTTGTTAGATATATTTGAAACAATAGACCTGGATGGCAACGGCCTGCTGAGTCTGGAGGAATACAATTTCTTTGAACTGAGAACTAGTGGTGAGAAATGCGACGAGGAGGCTTGGGCTGTATGTAAGGGTAAGTTGATTGTGCTTGATGCAATTGATTAGAGCTGTCAACACTTGAAGCTGTTGTTTGTATCATCCTACAACGTATGTATTCCAGAGGAGCTGAGTATTTTCTTGCCATATCTAGAACACCTGTAGATATTGTTCTCTTTTCCCTTTATTTTTCTGTTTTCTTCTGTTTCCAGTCTGCTGTCCTTTCTTTTGCTGCGTTCTGGTTTCTGTGCCACTGACCTCCTGCTGAGAAAATTCACCTCATTGCTAATTGCAGAATCTTGTAAGTGAAAGATTTTGTAGCTGCCAAACCTACAGGTTTGCTAATCCTGGATCATACAGTGAATTAAACTGTAGCAGGTATTTATTTAATCAGTCTCCCTTCTGCAGCTTAAGCTGATGCTACTTTTATGTCTCACAAAAGGTATTTGCTTAGTGTGTACCTGATGCTCTAAAAATGACATCTGAAGCTTATGGTGGTTAATCAGGAGATTAGACGTGAGAACGTGCCTGTTGCAGCTGTGTGTTTTCTGCAGCAGCTTGTCACTAAAAATCTGCCTTTTGAAGGTTCCTGTGTGGTGAGGCCGTTTGTCTGTATTGTGCTGTGTGACAGCCATGAGGTTCTGAGACTGCCCTGAGATTCTGAGACCTCCAGGAGTCTTCAGATCTGTCAGTCACAGAACCACAGAATGATGGAGGCTGGAAAAGCCCTCTGAGCTCATCCAGCCCAGCCCAGCACCTAACTTCACTGCAGCGGTCAGACCAGGACACTAAGGGCCACAGTCAAACTGTCCTTCAAGACTACCAGTGATGGGGACTCCACCACTGCCCTGGGCAGTCCATTCCAGTGTCTGATCACCCTTTCCATGAGGAAGGGCTTCCTGACATCCAACCTAACCCTCCCCTGGCAGCTTCAGGCCCTGCCCTCTCATCCTGTTGCTAGTTGCCTGGGAGAAGAGCCTGACCCCCACCTGAGTACAACCTCTCTTCAGGGAGGTGTAGAGGGAGAGAAGATCCCCTCTTAGTCTCCTCCAGGCTGAACACCCCCATCTCCCTCAGCCTGTCCTCATCAGCCTTTCCCTCCAGTCCCTTCCCCAGCCTTGTTGCTCTCCTCTGGACCCAATCCAACACCTCAGTCTCTTTCTTGAAGTATTTCTCCCCAAAACACTCCCAGATATTGGATTTTTTCCTAAGTGATGGGAGAATCAGACAAAAATCCTTTTCTACAGATGAGTCTCATCCCTTTCATGTCTGTGTGTACTGTTCCACTGTTGATGACTTTGTCAGGGCTCTGCCCCCTGTGTGCTGTCCTCCCCATGACTGGGAGGGTTGTCCACGTATGTCTCAGTGAACGTTTTACCAGGTTATTTATCACTGGAAGGGTTCAAGCAAATATCATACATTTTGACAGCAAAGTTCAGGCCGTTCATTACAGCATCTGTAGCCTTACATAGATTTATTAAATTGGTAATCCCTTTTTAATAAAATACAGCAAAGATTTAGCATTGTGACGAAAATGAGAAAACCATTTTTAACAATCTCTCTCATTTCATTTATGTGTTTGCTGACATTATAGTGGTCGACCTATGATATTCTCACTACAGAGGGGGTTAGGATTATTGGCGTTTTATTGCTTTTTGGGAGTAATAATTTCTGTGTCAGAGACCTCAAGCACAAAGGATGCTGGCTCCAACAGACTTTAATTTCCCATTCATAATGCACCCAAGAAAACCCCTAAAAACCCAGTATTGAGTTTGAAATACCTCCCTCTTTTGGGTTATACAAGGGGCCAGCTGTTTCTAGCCATTTTCTAAAATCCACTGGGGAGCTCTGGTCAAGGACATTCTTTCCCAAATAATATTGGAGAGCCTGAGGCTGCAGGATGGCTCCATCCTTTAAAGCACGTTAACCTTAAGTGGGAGCTTGGTTTTGGAAGGATGAAAGGTGTTTGCAGAGACAACAGATGTTTAAGTGCTACCTTGTATTTCTTCTTAAACAGATAATTTTGATATGAAGAAGAATGAACTAACAAGACAAGGATTTATGGATTTGAATCTGATGGAAGCCAATGACCGCGAAGGAGACCCTAGTGACCTTTGGGTCACTTTATTGTCTTTGGGCTACAATAAAGCATTAGAGATGACAGAGGTAGGATCAACACGGAGCAATAATCACTGCTTCATGAACAACAAGCTGCATGTGTTTAACAGCTGAACTGTTTTTGTCTGCCATAAATATTTCTGTGTGCTTGTAGATGATATTTTTTACAGTTTATTTTAGTTTTACCTTAACACTGTCAGTGTTGGTGGAACAATTTGTTCTAGAGGCTGTCTCCAGGCACATCAAGGACAGGAGGGTCATTAGGGACAGTCAGCACAGCTTCACAAAGGGAAAGGCGTGCTTGACCAACCTGATAACCTTTTATGAGGGCATAACCAGGTGGATAGATGATGGCAGAGCCGTGGATGTGGTCTGTCTTGACTTCAGGAAGGCATTTGACACAGTCTCTCACAGCATCCTCGCAGCCAAACTGAGGCAGAGTGGTCTAGGTTTTCGGGTAGTGAGGTGGATTGTAAACTGGCTACAGGGTAGAATTCAGAGAGTGGTGGTCAATGGGACAGAGTCTAGTTGGAGGCCTGTATCTAGTGGAGTGCCCCAGGGGTCGGTGCTGGGACCGGTCCTGTTCAATCTATTCACTGATGACTTGGATGAGGGATTGGCATGCACTGTCAGCAAGTTTGCTGATGACACAAAGCTGGGTGGTGTCGCCGACACCCCTGCAGACTGTGCTGCCATTCAGAGGGACCTGGACAGGCTGGAGAGCTGGGCAAGTGTAGAGTCTTGCATCTGGGCAGGAACAACCCCAGGTACCAGTATAGGGTGGGGACTGACCTGTTGGAGAGTAGTTTATGAGAAAAGGCCTGGGGCTCCTGGTGGATGGCAGGATGACCATGAGCCAGCAGTGTGCTGTTGTGGCCAAGAGGGCCAACAGCATCCTGGGGTGGATCAGAAGGGGGGTGGTGAGCAGATCAAGAGAGGTTCTTCTGCCCCTCTACTCTGTCCTGGTGAGACCACATCTGGAGTGTTGTGTCCAGTTTTGGGCCCCTCAGTTCAAGAGGGATGTGGAGCTTCTGGAATGAGGATGAAGGAGGTAGAGCACCTCCCTTATGAGGAGAGGCTGAGGGAGCTAGGTCTCTTTAGTTTGGAGAAGAGGAGACTGAGGGGTGACCTCATTAATGTCTATAAATATTTGAGGGGTGGGTGTCAGGAGGATGGAGCCAGGCTCAGTGTCATCTAGTGATAGGATATGGGGAAATGGGTGTAAGCTGGAACTTAGGAGGTTCCCCATAAATGTGAGAAGGAACTTGTTCCCAGTGAGGGTGACGGAGCACTGGAACAGGCTGCCCAGGGGGGTTGTGGAGTCTCCATCACTGGAGATGTTTAAGACCCGCCTGGATGTGTTCCTGTGTGACTTGGTTTAGGTGATCCTGCTGTTGCAGGGGGATTGGACTAGATGGTCTTTCGAGGTCCCTTCCAATCCCTAATGATTCTATGATTCAATGACAGGCTGAGCAAGCTGGGGTCGTTCAGCCTCAAAAAGAGGAGGCTCCTAAGTGACCTCTGAGCAGCTTCCCAATCTCTGAAGAAAGCTGGGGGAGGGCTTTTGACAGGGGTGATAGTGAGAGGACAAGGGGAAAGGGTTCCAGACTTGAAGAAGGGATGTTGAGCTTGGATATGAAGAACAACACATTCTTTGCTGTGAGGGTGGAGAGATGCTGGAATGGGTTGTCCAGGGCAGTTGTGGCTGCCTCATCCCTGGCAGTGTTGAAGGCCAGGTTGACTGGGGCCCTAAGTAACTTGCTCTAGTGAAGGTGTCCCTGCCTGGACAGGTGGGTTGGAACTAGATGATCTTTGAAGTCCCTTTCAACCCTGGCCATTCTATGATTCTAAAGAGAGATTATCTTTTGAATGAAGAGACAAAAATGATGAAAAATTGTAGAAAACTCTAAATATGCAGGTAACTTAATCATTTAAGTTTCATTCCCAGGAAAAGCTGGCTTTTAAGAATCATAGATGATGTGATTTCTTTAACTTTTGTTGAAGTAAAATAAATCAGGTCACAGTAGTCACTACATAAACATATTTATGTGAAACAAATATATACAGACCCCAAAATAACTCGGTATGTTTATGCTGAGAGACATCAGTTGTCTCAGCCAAAATCTTGAGGTCACGGTGAAGGATTTTTTTAGCGACGAGTACTTTGCCTTCGAGTGTGGTTAGCGGAGCAACTCCAAAACTGTGTGTCTGCATTTGAGACATAAGAGGGAGCCATCCTCTAAGAAAGAAGACTTTAGGGAGGGTTCTTGAATTTATTTTGCTCTCCAGGGAAGAGTTTGAAGTGTTGCACCAGACTACGACTGACATGAAAACCATTCTTTTGTGCCCCACGCTTTCATTCGGTTTAAATTGCCACAGTGCTTGGTTTGGGATATTTAAAACTCAGTTATGTGTTTATTTAGTTATTCAGAGCATACACAAAATACTCAGGGGCTGGGGATGGAAAACTGAGGGGAAAAGCCACTCATTGAAACGATGATGAAACTCGTTTTCTCTGTCGCAGGCTTGTCCCTTTGTCATTGATGTCTGTGCAGAAAAGTGCAAGCCCAGAATTAAAGCCGTATCCCTTGAGGCGGGGAGCTCGCAGCTCAACAGAGCTGTTTGCAAGTCTGTGGTGGATAAAGGAGAGGCCAAAGCAATGGATGGCTGTGAAAATGTGCTCGTCCATACCTGTAGAACGGGCAGGAGAATCACCGCTGTTATTGAAAACAAGGTACGGCCTGAGACCGCCGCAAGCTCTGGTGTCCCTGTTCTGCTGCCCTCATGGTGCTGTTTTGGAGAATTGCATTTCTCCAACTCAGACTTCAAAAGATCAGTGTTCTTGGGAAGGCAAGTTTGTAAGTGTCGTGTAGATCCTGAGTACTTGTGTTCACATACCACCTATTCAATATTCTAATAATTCTAAAAGACATAATACGTCCATAACACCAGAAAACAAATACTAAGGCCAGCAAAGGCTACAGATTTTCCACTATTTAACATCTTTAGTGAGTCTGAAAAAGGAAAAAAGCATAGAGTATGATTAAGAAGCATATTATGGATGAACAGTTAGCTGGCTAGCAACTCTACTTATTTTTTTTTCCAAGCAGAGGTGGTTGGTGGGGAGCAGAGATTTTTAAACCTCTTGGTTTAAACCTAGACCTTAGGTTTTAAACTTAACAAGTGTGCTGGTCATTGATTTCTATCAGCAACTGCAAGTACATAAATACAGTGCAGAAAGGTGCTAAACTTAAGATGCTTTAAATCCTGAAAGATCACAGCAAGAAGATTATTTTTAAATGGACAGACACGTAAAAGGGGGTGGGTTAGTGGACTAATATTAGGACTGAATCCTGAGGCTCCTTGGAACTACAGGTTTAGATCTGCACTTCGCCCTTTAGTGTCGATATAGTGGAGTTATTTATAGGTGTTTCAGGATGTGAGAGAGGGAGATGAGGTCTGTGCTGAGACAGACAACTGGATGTTGTCTGATTAAAATCAGTGACCACTAGCATTTATAAATAAATACTTCAGTCATGTGTTGAAGCAAATGGTTGCACTTCCATGAAAATCCCATGAGACTTAGTAGACTGGAGGATTTTTTTCTGTTCTAAATGTCTGGAAATAAGTCCTAAAAAGTCAGTTTTATGCATTTGTCTTCCAAGCTTCCCACAGTGCAAGCAGCCTGATTATATCTTCAGATATTGTACTGGTGCTCTCAATGAAAAGATTGTTCCTTCGTTATTTCTGTAATTAAATTAAGGAAATATGCTAGTTTCTGAGTGTTTCTGTCTTTAATTTAATCAGAGGGTAGAGAAAGGTGTCTGTCCTCTAACCCCAGTCAGAGTGTGTGAGCTGGGGACATGAAAAGTCCTTGCCTACAGTGCTTCAAGTTCCTTAGGGAGGAAGAGGCACTATGTCTATTGTCTACCCATTTCTATCACAAAATAAACAGTTAATGAGAATTTCCTATAAGGCAAACCCCAACTTACTGTAACATGCCCTCTGTGCTAGCTACTTGTGGTTTTATTCCTGTTGCCTTAAATACCTTCCCATACTGGTAATTCTCATGTTTGCCTTCACGTCACTGCCAGGTAGAAAGGAGAACTTCACCAAAGTGAACTACAGATCAAAGTCATAACCAGCTTAGCACTAGATTGCTCATGAACTACCGTGTTTGCGCTCTGCTGCCCACAACCCCTTTGTCCTGTGAGCACCATCTGATCTTCCAAAGTGTTCAAGTTATTTCAAAGAATCTTAAATTACTTTTGACACAGCATCTGGGCTCTTAGGATGCTACAATGTGTTTGAAACTGGTTACTCTTCAAAGAGAGTGTTTGCATCCTTAAAGTGTTTCTGTCCTATAAGATAGCAAAGCCAGAGGAAGAAAGAGGCAGGTGGAGTTGTTACGTAAAGAGCAGCCACTTAAGCGTTGAAACTAACGGGTCCCTTCTTGTTTTTTCTCTTGCAGTCTGAAAATAAGGTGATCATTCACGTCAACAATGAGCAGAGTAAGAATTGCCAAAGCAGCAGAGGACTTACAGTTTTTGCAGTGGAAGTGGCACCAAAATCCATGACGGTAAGATTTTTACTGTTTAACCAACTGAAAAGCTCTGTATTGATGTCTGTGAGCAACACAGCAAGCTAGGCAGAAACAAAACCAGATGTGTTGTGCTCGTTGTGATGTGCAGGTGGCTGATTATTGTTAAACTTCACTTATGGATCCAGCTTAGGCACAAGGCAAAGTGATCTTGTCTCTTTTCCAGAGCTGGGCAGGTTTTAGTGAAAATTAAAAATGAGAGGGATAGAAATTCAAAATCTAGGGAATAGAGTTAGATTGAAAATGCAGATTATGTATTAATCGATGAAGAAAATCAAGTTTTTGTTATTCTAAAGGCACAATCTCTTTCAGTAAAAGCAGAGGCATCCAAACTACTTTATATTTCCCAGCTCTGCAGCATGGACTCATTCAGACCCACTGTAAACAGAGTCCTGTGACACAGGCAGCACTGGGGCCTATTCTGCTGTTGCTCCTGGCACTTCATCCCGTGAAGTGTTGCATTAAAACTCTTTTCAGCTCCCCTCAGTGTTGATGGTAGGCTCAGTGCCCCTAACTCTGCTGGCACACAGTGAAGTTCAGCGGTACAGTTGAATACCGAGATGATGTTTGCCATTTCTCGTTAGCCATGCAGCTATTGCAGCAGGTTGGGTTGTTTCCACAGCCCTTCAGGTAACATCCATGCAGTTCTGTGACCACCAACCATTTCAGCTCCGTTTTGTCTCTACACACAGGTTTCTCAGCACGTCATGCCGCTGAACGAAAAGGAGGAGTGGCTTTACAACTGTGTGCATTCCCTCTTACGTTAAACGCTCTCGTTAGCTGCTTCTTGGTAGCACTCAGATTTAAACCAGGAATTTGTTTTGGCAGCTTCTAGCTGTGTCCTTCTAAAGAAGCTGATGAACATTGATGCTTCACAGAGTTTGGTTTGTTAAATCAAACTGGAACTGCTTTGCTGATGAAAAATTAGAGATTTCTTTCTTTCTCCTTTCAAAATCCTTTAAGAAATGTATGTTTGATGATACTACTCATCTTACACTTGTTCTAATCACTGCCTGCATTTATATTCTTTTATATAAAATAAAACCTGCTTTTTCATGTGTGATAAGAAAATAACATAGTTTGAAGAAAACAGAGGTTTGTCTTTGGCTCTTAACTGCAGTTTATTATCTCCAGGGTAGCTGAAATAAGGAGACAGAGGTCTAACAAGTTTAGCCTGCAACAACAGCATTGAGGTACAACAGCTATTCAGCCTGTTAAGTTTTTTGGGTTCTTCTAAATGTCTGTTAATGTGGAAAAAGAGCCCCTGATGACCCTGACCACAGGATGCTTAAGAAGTGCTTGAGTTTAAAATAGACATTAAATGTATGTGACCTCATCTGCAAGGGCAGCAAGCACTCCTGAAAAGTTATATTTATCTGCTGGCAGCTCCTGCACTCTGCTGTAACTGTACCCTGGGCAAGTAAATGTCACTTAGAAACCGAGCACCCTTCAAGAGACTGCCTGTGATTGACACACCTCAGCAGTGACCAGGATTCCATTTATTCCTGTTTTTCTGAGCATAGATAGCACATCACAGAATCTCAGATTGTTAGGGATTGGAATGGACCTTGAAAGATCACTCAGTCCAGTCCTCCTGCCACAGCAGGATCCCCTAGATCCAGTCACACGGGAACACATCCAGGCTGGTTTTACACGTCTCCAGCAAAGGACACTCCACAAGCCCCTGGGCAACCCCTTCCAGTGCTCTGTCACCCTCACTGTGAAGAAGTTCTTTCTTATACTGATGTGGAACCTCCTCTGTTCCAGCTCACACCTGGTGTCCCTTGTCCTATCTTTGGGTGCCACTGAGCAGAGCCTGACTCCATCCTCCTGATACCCACATTTTCTGTATTTATCAACATTCATGGGGTCACCTCTCAGTCTCTTTTTTTTCCAAGCTCAAGTGACCCAGCTCCCTCAGCCTGTCCTCATCAGGGAGATGTTCCACTCCCTTCATCATCTTTGTGGCTCTGCACTGGACTCCTTTTCATTTCCAGAACTGCCTTAAAGAAGGAGTTCTCCCAAAGACAGCATGAAGCAAACACTCTGTTATTTTAAATGATTTGGTTTATAAGAGCTGGCATTTCAGGAAAGGATCAGTTAAAAATGAAGTGTTTGGCTGAAGAGTCATTAAATGGGAAAAGGTGTTTCTGCTGCAGGTGAGGTCTGTTTGAACACGACACAGCAATAGAGAATGGAACCTTATTGCTTTCCTCTTGCTGCTAGGGAGAGTTTCACTATCTAGTATTTTAGATGGGAACCCTAAAAAACCTTCCTGGCTTGGAAAGGATCTACCTTTCCTGCTTCAGAGGAGACTATAATAGATCTGTTGTATCTGCAAAGTCATTCCCAGTTTGCTCTGAGTACCACAAAGACCCAAAACACATTCCAGCTTCTCTTTTTAAGGCTGATGTCCCCAGAAGTAACTTTCACCCATAAACCTTTACCTTTTTCATTCAACAGCGTGTAAAAAGGGAGTCTTCCTCTTCTTTGTAGCCACCCTGTCAGTACTGGAACATAGAGATAAGGCGTCCCTTCAGCTGCCTTTTCCCCAGGCTGAACAAACCCTGTTCTCTCAGGTTTTCCTCACATAGCAGCTTTCCAGTCTTGGATCATCTTAGTGGCCCTTCTCTGGGCCCTATCCTGCCTGTCTGCATCTTTTTCCATACAGCTGGGATCAAAACCAAACACAGAATTCCAGGTGTGACCTGGTCAGTGGGATCACAGAACAGTGGCTGTTGGAACAGACGTCTGGAGATCATCTAGTTCAACCCCCTTGCCAGAGCAGGGTCACCTACAGCAGATCCCACAGAAACATGTACAGGTGGGTTTGGGATCTTTCCGGAGCAGGACACTCCACAAACTGTGGGCAGCCTGGGTCAGGGCTCTGCCACCTTCATTGCAAGCTTTCGCTGATGTTTACGTGGAATCTCCTGTGTTCCAGTTTGTGCCTCTCATTGCTGGGCACCATGTGAAGAGCCTGGTCCCATCCTCTTGATACTAACCCACCCACCTTTCAGGTGTTGGAACGTCACTATAAGGTCACTCCAGAGTCTTCTCCTCTTCAGGCTGAACAACCCCAACACCCTCAGCCTGTCCTTGTAAGAGAGGGGCTCCAGCCCGCTGAGCATTTTCATGGCCTCTTCTGGACCCACTCGGGTCCTCATCCTTCTTGTGTTGGGGGCTCCAAAGTGGGATGCAGTATTCCAGGTGAGGTTTCACCCTTCTCACTTTGCCTTTCCCCTTCCCTTCCTGTTGTCCTTCCCCAGGGGCTGAACAGACATCCAATAGGTGAACAAACCTTTATGGTCCTACCACGCTAACCTGAAACGGGTCTATAAGGCATTTGGGGGAGACTGTTCTCAAGGGCAGGGAACAATGGGACGGAGGGGCTTGGTCTGAAGCTGGAAAAGGGCAGCTTGAGGCTGAATAGGAAGAAAAAGGTCTAGAGTCTGAGGGTGGGGGATTCCTGGAACAGGCTGCCCAGAGTGTGGGGGTGGAGGCCCCATCCCTGGAGCCACTCAAGGTCAGGCTGGATGGGGCTGTGGGCAACACGGTCCAGTGAGTGCTGGCTCTGCTTGGTGTCATGGAGGTTAGACTGGATGCCCTGTGGAGATCCCCTCTAACCCTACCACTCTTAGGACTCTACCCCGCGGCGGGGGTGGCGGCTCCTTTAAGAGGCGGGGGGGGACGGCCCCCGTTCCCGCCTCTGTCCCTCCCCGCCTCCGTCTCTCGGTCCCTCCCCGCGGCCTCTGCCCGGCGCTGCCGGAACTGTGGGCAGCCCCGGGGCCAGGCGATGGTGCAGATCGTGACGGTGAAGAGCCGGCCGTACGGCGACCAGAAGCCCGGGACGAGCGGCCTGCGCAAGCGGGTGTCGGTGTTCCAGGGCAATGCCCACTACACCGAGAACTTCATCCAGAGCATCTTGGACACCATTCCGCCCGCCGAGCGGCCCCCGGCCACGCTGGTGGTGGGGGGGGACGGCCGCTTCTACATGAAGGACGCGATCCAGCTCATCGTCCGCATCGCCGCCGCCAACGGGGTAAGAGACCCCCGGGGCGGGGCTGACAGCCCCGGGTGAGGGGTCAGAGCCAGCGGTGGAACGCACTGGTGGTGCTGGTGGCACCTCCTCTGCTACGTGCGGGAGCTGCGGGGCTTCATGAGTGCGGGGAGCACCCGCCTGGGAGGGACTTCTGGATCGTCTTACAGAGATTTGCTGTTGGGGTTAATGATCTTAGAGGCGTCATCCAGCCTTAAGGAATCGGTGGTTCTGTCTGGGACAAACTTTTCCTGGGGAAGTCCGCGCTAGACAGGCTGCCTGCTGTGTCCTCCAGCCCGGTCTGAGGGGTGTCCCATGCTGGGGACCCCAGGGCTTCCCCGGGGAGGTTGTTCCAATGCGAAAAATCCTCCGCTTGTATCTGGTCAGGTTCTCCCCAGGCATTAGAAATTTAGATACTAGAAATGATTGAGTGGACAGGGTGGGGTTGGGTTGATGGTTGGACTGGATGATTTTGTAGGTCTCTTCCAACTTTAATTATTCTGTGAAATAAGGAACAACTTCTTTAGATTGCAAGTCACACAACCCTGGCACAGGCTGTCCAGAGAGGCTGTGGAGCCTCCTGCTTTGGCGATACTCAAGTGTTTCTGTGGCAGTGGGATGAACCTGATGATCTCTTGAGGTCCATTCCAACTCTGATGATTCTGTGATTACCCTGGTCTTTAACTGTACCCCTTACCCCTGGTCTTCTCCATGTGTCCCGTAAGTTTGCTGCCTTGCCTTGTCTTGGGGATGGCTGGGTTTTCCAGCTAACAGTACAAACCAGTGGCACAGTGTACTGGCGGTGGTGGAGGTGTGTTGGATGACATCACACTCCTGAAGACTTGATCTCTGTGGGTTTGTCCTGATCCTGGTCAGCTGGAGAGAGGCCCAGCAAGGCATAGCTCTGCTGAAGCTGAATTTGCAAAGGGAGGCTGATCCCTACATCTGGTCTTTTCCAAAGGCAAAGCACTCCCTTCTCCTGGGACACCTGACTCCTCCTCAGCAGCAGCTGTCTTCTTCATAGACCAACATGGAGAGAGGGATGAGGATGCTCACTGGTTAGGTCTGAACCTTAGAGTATAACCTGTTTCAGCTTCTCTGAGGCAGTCAGGTGTCTCAGTGTGTTTCAGTGCGTGGCTTCTTAAGTATAAAATGAATTGGTGCTCGCTGCTTCCTTAGAGCATAAAGGAGCAGATAAGTTCCTTTTTAAGCCTCAAAGAAATTTATCCTATGTGATTCATGGTAGCAGTTTGACTTTCAGTGTGTGCCCTAGCAACCCTTAACACCACCAGCCCTGCTGTGTGACACCTCTGGAAGTGATGGGCAGGGTGGCCATCCCTGACTGTAACTGCAGCAGACACTGGTTGGTTGGTTTGTTGTGAGAAGGGGTTGGGGTTGAAATGTTCAGTGTCACACTGGTTGCACACATGGACAGCACCTTGGATCCCTAAGGAACAAGCAGACTGGGAGACTTGTTCCCTGGGATAAAGCCTCTGTTTGTGCAGGGTTCTGGCTGTGGTTGCAGAGCCTGGTGGGATGTGGCAGCCTTCCAGGTGTTGGAGAGTCTTCCATCATCTGTGTCTCACCTTTGAGCAAAGGCCTGGAGGTAAAACCATGCTATGGGTCAGTCAAGTGTTGTCCTGCGAGAGGCCTAAGGGCTGTCACTGCTCAAATCCTCCACTTTGATGGTGCAGAAGCTTGTGTACTTGCAGCATTACAGCACAGAGCTTTCCACAGGGCTGCAGAAGCAGGGCCTCAGGGGTGCACTGGCTAACAGGCACTGACCTTGTGGAATTCTGACCACATGAATTGAAAGTGCTGGGAGAGAATTTGCTCTAAGCTCAGCAAAATGGTCTGGAAAGGCAGTGGGAGGTAGAGGAAGAAAACAGGTGAACATTTGTTGGTTTTCAGAGAAGGAGACTCCACTACACCCCTGGGCAACCCCTTCCAGTGCTCTGTCATCCTCACAGGGAAGAAGTTATTTCTAAGATTGAAATCTCCTCTGTTCCAACTCACACCCAGTGCCCCTTGTCCTGTCTTTGGGTGCCCCTGCACAGAGCCTGGCTCCATCGTCCTGACACCCGCTCTTTCCATACTGATCAACATTCATGGGGTCTCTCCTCAGTTTCTTCTTTTGCAAGCTCAAGAGACCCAGCTCCCTCAGCCCTTCCTCATCAGGGAGATGCTCCACTCCTTCATCTTTGTGGCTCTGTGCTCGGCTCACTCAAGCAGTTCTGTGTCCTTATGGAACTGAGGGGCCCAGAACTGGACACAAGATTCCAGATGTGGTGCCAAACACTAGTGCACAAAATGAAAAGCTTTTCCTCTATTGATGGTAGTTCTCTACCTTTGTTGTAGCAGAGCAGAGGTGGTGGTTTGGCCTTGCTGGGGTGCTCTAGGGTGTCATGAAATGACCCCAGTTTTTCTCCCAAGAGAACTGGCAGGCCAAAAGCAAAATCGTAGATCTGAGTATCCCATTTAGAAAAAGAGGGGGCAAACCAGCTCATTAAGAGCAAAATATCCCTTAAATTCTTTAATATATGAACTGAAGGGAAAGTGTGAATAAGAAACCAGAAGGAGGTGCCCAGTGAGGTGATCTGCAGAACACTGAGCCATGGAAAACTTTGATATACAACTGCTGGCCACATCTTCGTGGCACTGGCCTAAGAGCTGCATTGCCAAACTCAGAATGGCAAAACCACCAGGTCCCAAGAAAGGAGGTGATTAAAAATCCAAAGTTTCTTTAGTGAATGCAAATGCTGGTTTTTAATAAAGTTCATGAGCTTTTAGAGTGGTTGAGGGCTGCTGGCTTGGTGGTTTTACTCTGTAATTGCAAATGTTTGTTACTTCAGTGCAGCTAAGCCTGTGAAAACTGAAAAGGAGGAGTAAAAATTGCCTCCCAATTGGGTTTGTCCCCATCTGCAATGGTTAATGAGTAACTACGTACTGGTGCTTGCCTAGGAGCAGTTCACTTGGTAGCTGTGTTTATTCCATGCGTAAGTTTGTATTTATACGAGTAAACTAAAATGTTGTTGGCTTTGCTGTTCCCAGTTGACATCCCTGCTTTGGTTGGGTCATTGTGCCAGCTTTCCTTGCTGTTGTTCCTACAGAATTAGTGGCTCTGACTCCTTCTTTACCTGAACAAATGCTCAGAGCATCCCCTGTCAGAGCAGAACTGCACCCGTGCAATAGTTGTATGCCAAAGCTGTGGAATCAAAGCTACAAATCCATAGCTAGCACCACTAACCTTGTTACCGACTATTCAACTAGCACTTGAATATTCAACCTGTGCCCCGGGTTCCTTCTTAAATAAACACATTTCAAAGCGCCACAGAGTAGCTAGTTAAAGCAAATTGCTTGGAGGCGTTTTGAATACCAGGCAGTGCTTTGCATGTTAAATACTGCCCTGGCTTTGTTTTTCTGCTGCAGGACAAACAGCGCCTTCATTAGATATACCCTGCGCTGCCCTACCCCACAAGGTTCAGTTTCCTGCCTGGGCTGCTGTTAAACTTTTTCTCGCTCAGATTATCCAGGGAAACCAAGTGTTTAGACTTCGTTGCATTGCTCTGTATTTGCTGCTGCTCTGCTTTTAGCGTGATGGTGTTGTGCAGGCTTGGAGAGCCACAAGCTACTCCCAGCTGGAGTGTGCCCCTGTTCAGCAGCCCGCCCATGGAAGGGGCATGGTGGGACCAGTGTGTCTGTGGACCTCCTGCTGGGAAATGTTCATTGTTGCTCACCCCTTTCTCTGCCTCACTTGTTTTACTTGTCTGTTTTATGAGAAACTTGCTACCAGCATCTCTTCTGATTGTTCCTGGCTCCACACAGTGCTGTGCAGTCAGCCTGAGCCTTGTTGGTTTACAGACCTTCATCCCTTCAGCAGTCAGCACAGTTGTCCTGAAGAACAGACTCCCAGAGGCCTCAGATGAGATGGTCCCTTCAAGTGAAAGCTCCTGGTATTAGCAACATCAGGCTGAAGGGATCATGAAGAAGGGTCTTCCAAAAAGCAATTCCCATGAACCAGAACTGATATAGTGATGTCAGATCCTTAGGGCCATTAAGAAAACTCTCCATTTCTGGTCCTGCTTACGTTACTGTTTTTCTCAGAAGCAGAAGAGGACACTGAGATATGATACTCAAAGCAAGAAAATAAACACCAGTTGTGCCCTGAGCATTCCCATGCAGATCCCTCCCGGCTTTGGATTATGGTCAGTTGTAGAGGACAACCAAGCCTGCAGCAGCTCTCACAGCTTGGAGACTGTTTGCACTCTGATTTAGCTTCTCTTTGCTGGGGATGTTCACTGGATTCTGTCAGTCACAGTGGGTTATTAAGGCAGTGGTTGGGTTGTCCAGTTACAGTGCTTTTTTTGAGTTTCAGTGCTTTGTTTGAGTTTTAAACTCTGTAATAATGAAACTCCAGCTCAAGGGGAGAGCTAAAGTGCTTTGCAGCTAATCTCTGCAAATCCAGCAGACAGAGTTGAAATTCACACTCCCAGGGGTTTAACTCCACGTAATCTGCAGCAGTGACACCATGCAACCAGAATCCTCAGCTCTGGCTGTGCTGGTGAGGCCACAGGGTGACGTTTAATAGCTTCTCTTTCTTGAGGCAAAGTTTGCACTAGGTGAGAAGGTCTGAAAAGTCTTAGGTCTCATATCTCTTATGCCAAGACTGAGCTGTACCAGGATCAAGATGTGCCATCCCATTCTGGTTCTCTCTGAGCTGGTTGATGTATTGATTGATGGTTCAAATAATGAACTGAGATGTCTTAGACATAAACAGGAATAACACAGAGTATCAGTAGAGGTGCAAAGAAGGGTGCACAGGCAGCAGTATTAAAATATGAGTGTAATGCGTGCATTTATAATCATTATGTGAGTTGCAGAACAACATACTAAGAGGATCTGATGAGTAGACTACTGGCAGTATCATGCAGTTATCCAGAAAGACATTCCTGGATTTTTAAGCATTGTTGTTGTAAGTGAAACCCAGGAAACAAAGTCTCAGCAGGAGCCCAAGTCCTGCTCTAAGGTACCACGCTCAGTGAGGAATAGTCTTTACCAGGAATGACCTGAGGTTGAGCAGATGGGGCCAGTGAGGAAGCAAGGAACTGAGACCAGAGATGGGGGAACAAAGGGCAGAGACAGGGAAGGAAACGGCTGCGGTGGTGCTGCAGGGAGGAAGGTAACGGAAACATTCTCTGGCCAGCTGGGAATAGAGCAAGAATGAAAATGGCAGCAGCGGATGTTCAGGTTAGACATTAGGAAGCAATTTGGGAACTTCAGGCTAATGAAAGTGTTGCCTGAAGAGGTCATTGAGTTTCTGCCTGGGAAACCCCTAATTAAAATGGTTTGGTTAGGGTTGACCCTGCCTAGAGCAGGAGCACAAAATCACAAATCATTGTGGTTGGAAGAGGCCTGTAGGATCATTAAGTCCAACCATTAACCCAGCACTACCAGGTCCCCACTAACCCCTCATGTCCCTGGCTTTGCAACCTCACCAGACATGAGGACTCTCCCCACTGCCCTGGGCAGCCTGGGCCAGGCCTGAGGAACCCTTGTGGGGCAGAAATTGTTCCTCAGGGCCAACCTCAGCCTCCCCTGAGGCAACCTGAGGCCATTTCCTCTTGTTCTGTTGCTTGTTCCTGGGGAAGAGAGACTGATTCACACTAATCTCCAACCTCTTGAATTTCAGGGAGTTGTGGAGAGAGGGGTCTGTCCTGAGCCTCCTTTTCTCCAGTTAAACCCCCCAGTTTCCTCAGCTGTTCCTCAGAGCACTCATGACATAACATGTCTGTGAGAGAGCACTCAGTATGGCTCTCCTTGTGTCCACACTATTCCTTGCTGTGTGTAGCCACCTCACCACCATGTGTATGTACTATGGGTTACTGGCTTGCTACGGACAGCACCTCAGGCCAGAGCTTCTGTCCCTGTTTCTGCAGGTTTTAACCAGGTATCTCTCTGCTCTTCATGCCAATATCTGGCTGAGCCAGCCACTGCCCTCCCTCTGCTCCACAGCATTTTGTAATTCTGGACATTTTGGGTCCAGGTGCTGGTTTCTCGGAGGATCCAGGGACAGGAGCTTCATCGTGGTGGTCAGAAAACCCACAGCATTCCTGGGTTTGCTCGAGGAATCCCTTTCATGTCTCCCCATGCAGGGTCAGGGTAGTCCAGGGCACTGGGCAGATTAGGGTGCACTTTGAAGAGCTGTCCTTTGAACAGAAGGTTTCTCAATCCTGGGTGCTGCTGTGTCCTCTCCTGGCAAAGGGAGAGTCAGCCCTTCCCATTGTGACAAACCTGGAGACCATCACGGTGTCTGTAGGAGCCCTGGGAATGGCGGTTTCGCCGTCGCCCAGCAGAGCCCTTTCTCTGCCGCCTGTCTCACTTGTCTCTTAGTTTTAACTGGGGTGCAGTGTAGGAACGAGCAACGTGCCTGAATTCTGGAGTGACTCGTGTGTGTGACTCTGCACTCGGGCTGTCAAGACTGCGCCAGACACTTTGCTTCTCTAGAATCTCTACGGCAACTTCCAAACGTAGGTTTATAAGGAATTCTTAGGAAAACAAAGAGTTTTGCAGTGGGAACAGCCCTTGCGTGACTAATAGGCTGCCAGTTGGTCTATTTATTTTACTGTGGCTCTGTTTGCCTGGACATTGCCAAATGTCACACACAGCAGAGGCTGCCTGCAGTGGAGTTGTCCCCAGGCAGAAAGTGCATGGTTTTGGCAGCAGGACAGCAGGGTTGGATTCTTCAGGGCTCTTGGCACCCTCTTACGGTGAGTGTACAGGCAGCAGTGCAGGGGCTGCAACCTTTCTGTGAGCAGGAGCTAAGGGAATCTCATTTCTGGTTTGAAGGAGAGTGACTAAGTCACAGAATCCCAGAATCTCATGAGTTGGAAGAGACCTCTAAGGCCATCAAGTTTAACCTTTGACCCAGCCCTGCCAGATCACCACTGAACCATGTCCCTGAGCACCTGGTCCACAGGTCATTTAAACCCCTCCAGGGATGGGGACTCCACCACTGCCTATTCCAGTGTTTGAGAACCCTTTTTGGGGAGAAATTCAAAGTCATAAAATCACAGAATGGTCTGGGTTGGAAGGGACTTTAAAGATCATCTACTTCCAACCCCTTGCCAAGGGCAGGAACACCTCCCACTCTACCAGATTGCTCCAGGTCCCATCCAACTTGGCCTTGAACACTCCTGGGGAAGGGAACGTCCAAAACGTCCGATGTGTCTCGTTTTGTTCCTGGGCTTTCATGCACTGTAACTTTTTGAGTAACTGCGGAAAAAGAGGGTAAGGAAAGCACTCACTGAATGGTGAGGGAGCAGTTGGAGAGAGGACTGAGAGGAAGCCAAAAGGAAGGAGGACTACTCATGAAGGAGAGGGCATCCTAGACCTCAGAGAAGCCTGACCTGAGGGTGTTTGCTTGCAGAGTGTGAAAAGGCAGTTACTGTTCAGTCTGGCTTTTACACAGGCTGTTCCCTCCCACAACTATTTCTCTTGCCTGAATGTCAAAAAACAAGATGTAGCTTGGAGGAAGGATGTGCAGAGGGTGGGTTAGTGTTGGAGAGGAAGGTTGGAAGACTCCTGCTGTTCGGTCCCAGGCTTGGGGAAGGCTGCAAACAGCCACAGCCCAGGGTGGGTGGAATGAGGGAAGATGTTAGAGCTCATACAGCAGTGAGATGAGGCAAGGACTGATGATCTGGAGCCAAGGGAGGAGCCGTGTGCTTTGCAATGTTACAGTGAGGTTTAGGACCTCTCAAAATACTCTGGTTTGTCTTTTTATCATTAACCAAAGTCAACAGTCCATAGTGCTACCTCTCTTCTTGTACATGTGAAGTGCAAGAAGGTGACAGGGGTTCTAAGGCAGGGAATGTGCCGGTTGGTGGCAGACAGGCTGTTTGTGTGTGTGTGTGTGTGTGTGAGGACCACCCTCACTAGCCTCTTGATGAATAAGAGATGGAGAAAACACATCCACAAGGAAGAGCTAACGAGGCTGGGGTTGTTCACTGTGGCAGAGAGGGATCTCAGAGTCTCTGTGCTATAGGATTTCTTTGTTAGTGTGTGAGAAGTTGTCAGGAAGAGGATTTGGATCAATTGATTTCCTGTGTCAGCTCAAGAGGACTTAAACCACAGCGGGGAGGAGGTCCAGCAGACTGTAGGTAAGATGTTATAACTGCAGGGCTTTCCCAGAGAAAAAGATCTCAAGATCAAGTCATACAGTGCCCTAGGTGTATTTGATCCTGGAGAGGGAGCAGACGACCTGCTGAGTTCCTTTCCAGCTGCTAATGACTGACACCTTCCTGTCCAGCCTGATTCAGTTTGATTCCTCTGTCCAGTTCATATTGAGTTGATTACACACAAATTCCTGACCCTCCACAGGCCTTTTCCCTGCCAGTTAGTACCTGAGCATCTCTGTTCAGCCACGGGAGCTGGCGGGTGGCCTGTGCCCTCCTCCTGTCACTTAATCCTGTGGCATTTTGCAGGGCAGCAGGTTTATCTCACTGGGAATAAGAAAGGAAAGAGCTTGCTTAGGCCTTTTCCTGCCAGGGCACCGAACACTTGACACACGTCTCGTTTTGGGAGCTGGATTTTGGTTTCTGTGCCACTAGAGGGAAACCTGTGCCTGGAAAGAAGGGCCCTCTCTGCTGCAGAGTGCTCAGGCAGCAGTGGGTGTGCAAGATGCAAACCTGTGGCACCCGGGCGGTGGGTTGTCCTAGTCCTGCACTGCCAGCTTCAGTGTGCTCTGGTGGGGGATTGAAGAGAGAGGAATGAAGGAATCCTAAGCCCACACGAAAGTATTGGCCTCGGTGGCTCTGGAACAAGAGGGGCCTGAGTGGCTCAGGCTGCTGGGTTCATGTCCCACCTTTCACCGACCCCAGCGCTTGACCCTTGGGCAGCCCTGGATAGGTGGCTGCGTCAGGGAGCAGCTTTCCAGCTTCCCACAGCTGGATGGAATGGTTTGGCTTTCTGAGAGTGAACCTGAATTAAATTCCCCTTCCTTTGGAATCAAATCACATCCCCTTCCTTTGGAATTAAATCCCATCTGTAGGCAATGAAACCCCATCCCTGGTGAAGGGATTCCTCAGCTCCCGTGGAGGACCTGGTTGATGTATTTACAGAGGGTCAGGCAGAGCTTTTGTCTCTCTGAGGGTATGTTTCTCCCTTCAATCATGAGGTTTCCCTTCAGTCTCATGCAAATTGTCCAACTAAGCTCAATTACTTATCCATTATTAGGTCAATTTAAAGTAGTGCTGAATATAACAGGTTCTCTCTACCTCTGTGGAAGAAAATCTGTCAGTTTTGGAGCTGTGACAGCATCAGCACATCAGGAAACAGGATGGTGGTGAGTGCCTCAGCAAATGGTCCCAACTCAGCTGTGTACACATCTTCTCTTCCCCTCTGCTCTTCCATAATGGGACAACTGGAGTCATTACAAAGTGTGTGTGCTTCAGGTGCTCCTGTAATAGCTAGCAGTTGCTTCCAGCAGCTCGGGAGGAGGAGACTGAATGTTCTTGAAGAACATTCAAGAAAGAAAGATATTGAGGCAAAAAAGATTGGGGTGCTGGAGAAGGTTCAGAGGAGCAATGAGGCTGAGGAAGGGACTGGAGGGAAAGTGTGATCGGGAGAGGCCGAGGGAGCTGGAGGTGTTTAGCCTGGAGAACAGGAGACTCGGGTAGGACCTTCTCCAATTTGCTGAAGGGAGGTTGTGGTCAGGTGGGAGTTGGGCTCTTCTCCCAGGCAACCAGCACAAGGATGAGAGGGCTGGGCCTGAAGCTGCACCAGGGGAGGATTAGGTTGGATGTTAGGAAGCCCTTCCTCACAGAAAGGGTGATCAGAGCCTGGAATGTGGGGGAGTCCCCATCCACTGGCTGTGGCGCTTAGTGCCCTGGTCTGGCCACTGTGGTGGTGTTAGGTCCTGGGCTGGATGAGCTCAGAGGGCTCTTCCAGCCTCAATCATTCTGTGATTCTGTGAAGAGGTTTGGAGAAAACTCCAGGCTCAATTTATTATGCCAAGTTACTTTCCCTGTGTTCAGGAAGACAACGCTACCAAGTTTCTTGGTGTCTGAGTCTCTTCTCTCTGTGTTTGAGCTGCTTCAAAGTGAGTAGTGTTATCAGATGTAGTTTTTCAAGCCATTTGATAGGTTTTGGGGATTTATAACTCTGGGTGTATAGTTTGAGGTGGATAACATCTGTGTGTTTGAGAGGGAGCCTATGGAGCAGTCAGGTTGTCAGAGCAGGAGTCGTATGAGCAGGCTGTAGATAACAAATCTGCTCCTTCCATTTTAAGAGTGACCTTTAACTGGCCAGCCTTTGCAAAGTAACTCCAGCAGAGCACTGCTGTGCCTGCTGGAACTCACCTCCTGGCCTGGTGCTGCCCTGCAGATCTGCTTGGCTGGCGGAAACGTTAGGCTCTGCTCTGGGGCAGCACGTCAGGGCATCCAAGGAGAGAGGGCTGAGCTGCTCGCTGCTGTCGTCCCTGCCCCAGGGGACAGCCAGCTGGATCGACAGGGCTGGGCTCCGGTGGGTGACAGCACAGAATGGCAGGGAGCTGTGCCCGTGCAGAGCAGGAGATGATGAAGAAGACAAACCCTCACCTTTCCCAGCAGATTGAATGAGGCCAGCATGGAATTGTCTGTTCTCCGTGACATTGATCTTCCACCACAAGTGCAAGAAAACTTCTTCAGTTACAGAAAGCGCATTCAGCTCAAGGTTCAAGTTGCTATTTTTGGGTGCTCAGCGACTTCACTGAACTTCTCTCATAGAGGTGGGCCAGAGCTGGGGAGAAGATTGATTAATTTTGTTCATATTTTGGCATAAGTTGCATCTTAAATGCATTTGCATGACAAAAGACCATGGAAGCTGCTCCTCTGCCGGTGCTGACCATGCCAACGGCTCCTTACAGCGATCAGAAACCAGGAACCAGCGGATTACGGAAGAAGACCTTTTATATTGAATCCAAGATGAACTATTTGCAGAATTTTATCCAGAGTATATTTTATTCCATAGACTTAAGGGATCGACAAGGAGCTTCATTGGTAGTTGGAGGTGATGGGAGATACCTCAATAAGTCTGCAGTGGAACTGATAGTCCAAATGGCTGCTGCCAACGGGGTTGGTAAATGTTCAATGACTAAATTCTTATAGTTGTGTGGCTGATAAGTAAGGAAAACTATCATAAATTAGTCACTATGAGATATAATTTCCACAAAGACTTTATTCAGCTGCTCGTATTTGGGCATCAGGGTTTTGTCTTTGAGCCCTTCTTTTTAAGAGGCCAGAACTCTGCTCTGTCTGGGATCTCACAGCACACAGCAAACTTTACACTAGAGACCTGGCTCTTAGCAATTTGTTTGACAGGGCAACTTAATGTGATCACAGCACTTGTGAATGGGGCTGGAGGAAGAAGATAAAACTGTTATTTTTTTTTTAATGGAGATATTTTGTGTTTGAGGGGGAAATACCTCTTCTTTGGCCTTGTAAATGAGTGTCTAAGTCTTCATTCAGTCTGTGGGCTGAGCAGCAGAGGTGCAAAATGTATGCATAGAGCCAGGCTTGCACTGTGTGACCCCAGGACAGATTTTCTGCTGGTGGAGGTGAGATTAGACCAGCAGACACTTCTCTCAGTGATAGGACGAGGGGCAATGGGTGTAAGCTGGAACATAGAAGGTTCCACGTAAATATGAGAAGGAACTTCTTCCCAGTGAGGGTGACGGAGCACTGGAACAGGCTGCCAGGGGAGGTTGTGGAGTCTCCTTCACCGAGACGTTAAAGACCCGCCTGGATGTGTTCCTGTGTGACTTGGTCCAGGTGATCCTGCTGCTGCAGGGAGATTGGACTGGATGATCTTTCGAGGTCTCTACCAATCCCTAATGATTCTATGATTCTGTGGTTTCTTTCTAGCAGTCTGTTCAACACCTGGGTCATTGTAGTTTGACTGCTGGTTTTGGTGGTTTTTCATTGATTCTAGTCCCTGAAAAGGGGCTGTCAGAAGGCTGGAGAAGGCTGTTCCCAAGGGCAGGGAACGAGAGGACAAGGGGTCATGGTCTGAAGCTGGAAAAGGCCAGAGTGAGGCTGGACAGGAGGATAAAGGTCTAGAATCTGAGAATGGGTGAACCCTGGAACAGGCTGTCCAGAGAGGGAGTGGAGGCCCTGTCCCTGGAGCCTTTCAAGGTCAGGCTGGCTGGGTCTCTGGGCAACCTGGTCTGGTGAGTGATGCCCTTGCTTGTTGTAAAGGGGTTGGACTGGATGCCCTTTGGAGGTCCTTTCCAACTCTGCGACTCTGTGATTTGTTTTATTCAGCCTGGCTCATCAGCATTGCTCTGCAGAAGGGAAGGGATGAATCTAAGGGTTTTTCAATGTAAAAAACCATGAGGAGGGCCTGAACGTTGTGTTTTGAGTTGTGTCGGTGTGTGGCAGAGGCAGGTGCCATTACCTCTACGCGTGCAGGACCAGCAGGATCCCCTGAGTGTGCTAAGCACGTTTGCCGTGTTGATAGTTTCGCATTGTATGTTTTAAATGGTGATTATTTGGTAAAAGGAGGTGACCAAGGTGGTTTCTCCTCTTAACATGTGTAAACAGAAGTGCAATTGTGTAAATGGAAGTGTCTCTATGGATTCACAGGATTCTGCGTATAAGACTAGTGCGTCTTGAGATGCATCCCAGTACAGAAAGGACGGGAAGGGTGGTGATGCAGTGACATCAAACCAGTGTGGAGGTGTTGCCAGCTCTGCTTCGCGGTGCTGTAACCACCGTGGGTCTGTTCCGACTGTTGTGCGAATGCTGTTGCTGTGTCGTTACATCCTTAGGTGTTTTTGGTAAGAAATGAGAAGCAAACCCCACAGTTCAGGTGTGCAGGGAGGACAGGGTGGGCAAGGACAGCAGATGCAGTGTGTTCTCCCAGCTGTCCGGCAGCTGGTGAGGGGTTTGGGAGGAGACTACCTTGTTTTGCCCATCCTGCAGAGCATCCCTTGAGCTTTGAAGGGGGCTACAGGAAGATGGAGACAGGCTCTTTGTCGGGGAATGCAGTGATAGGATGAGGAGTAACGGTCTTAAATTGAAAGAGGAGAGATTTAGATTAGGTATTAGGGTGGTGAGGCACTGGAACAGGCTGCCCAGAGAGGTTGTGGCAGCTTCATCGCTGGAAGTGCCCATGGCTGGGTTTGTTGGGGCTCTGGGCAACCTGGTCTGGTGAGAAGTGTTGCTGCCCATGGCAGGGGGTTGGCACTGGGTGATTATTAAGATCCCTTCCAACCCAACCTGCTCCTTCATTAAGAATTTGTGGTTACGAGGACTGGCAGAGGTCATTGTGGCTGAACGTGACCCTCGAAGGGAAGCTGGGAAGCGCAAGATGATTTTTGAGAGCGCGGTGTCCTGGAGCCTGCATTAACTCTTGGTGAAACCGAAGGAGCAAGAGTTGGAGGCTGGAGTAAAACACACGACAGGGAATGCTGGCTTGGACTGAGAACGCGGGGAAAAGCAAAAGCCATTTAGGGGGGGCTGTCTCAAATCAAGTGTTCTGGTGCAAGCACCCTGGGAGGGAGGCTTTGAGAGGACTACACTGTTGGCTGCTGGAAGCAGGGCATTCACTTTGGGTCTATAAAGAGCAGTTTCACATTGATGCTCGCTGTTTGCCAGAGGTGCGGCTCTGTTAGCACCTCCTCACTTGCCCTCCCGCTCTGTGACAGCTGTAACATGTCAGAACTGATGGGCAGCAGAGCTGGGGCTTAGCACCAGGCAGCGCCACAGCAGAGGAATCACAGTCATGCAGAGCCCTTGGCTTAGCATGGACCGTGGACCTTCAGTCTGGGATCTCTGCCTTTTGTGTTCTGGATCGTCTTAGGTTTGAATGAAATTCCTCCTCGGCTCTCAGTCGTTTGCAGGGTCTAATCTTGGTTGATGGAGAGTTGTCTGGTATTTTCTGAAAGCTCTGTCACCTCGTTGAGGGCTGTGGTGGGGAGCGTGTTCTTCCAGAAGAGTACTCATCTTCTCCATTACTCCAGGAGCTCCATCAGCTGGATCCAGATTACCTTGTGTGCTGGTCTGGATTTAATCTTGGCAATGCTCCTAAATGGATGGGAAGCAGGTGTGTTATCTGCTGCGAGGAAGAGAATCTGCAGCTGGTGCCATAGGAGCAGAGATGACGTTGGAGTTTTGTTTTGCTTTGGTTTCTCTCGGGCTCAAAGAGGGGTTAGTGGGGATTGGGTTTTTTGGTTGTTGTTTAGCTGCCTCTGGAAAGCTCAGTTCTTCTGTGGGAGCTGCCATTTCCAGCTGAGCTGCAGCACTCAGGAAAATGCTAACGAGGCACAACAGAGCGGGGTCGGATGCTGGCCTCGAGTGAACACAGCAGGGAGCTTCCCAGCCTCCCAGGAACAAGGGTTAGATGCAGAGAGGCAGCTCCTCTCCATCAGCTCCCCTCTGCTTTGCCAGCGCTAGCACTGGGGACTCACAGGAGTTTGCTTTGCTGGTTGATTTTCAGATCGGCCGCTTGGTGATCGGGCAGAACGGCATTCTCTCCACCCCAGCAGTCTCCTGCATCATCAGGAAGATCAAAGCCATTGGCGGCATCATCCTGACGGCCAGCCACAACCCTGGCGGGCCCAGTGGGGACTTTGGCATTAAATTCAATATTGCCAATGGAGGTAAGGTTTGCTTTGCTTTGCTTTGCTTTCTTTCTGTTTACCTGTTTCCTGTGCTGACTCCAAGGAAACTAATTTAAGGGTCTTAATATCCCAGAGGTTCAGTGCCCTGAGCAGTGGGTTTCCCTAAGTGATCAATCTGCTCCCCTCTCCAGAGGAGCTATTCCCAGCCCTAGGTCTTTGATAGATTTCTGAGGGGCTCTTCTCTTGCAGTCTGATTCTTTAATGTCATCCCATCTTGCCCTTTTTATCTTGTAGGTCCTGCTCCTGAAGGCATCACGGACAAGATTTTCCAAATCAGCAAGAAAATTGAAGAATATGCCATCTGCCCAGACCTCCAGGTGGACCTCAGCACCATTGGGAAACAGCAGTTTGACTTGGAGAACAAATTTAAACCATTTACAGGTAAACAATGCTTCTTCCTCTTGGAAAGTTGCCTTCCAGGTGGAGATAGAGTGGACAGGTTCCTTCCAGGTGGAGATAGAGTGGACAGGTTCCTTCCAGGTGGAGATAGAGTGGGCAGGTTCCTTCAAGGTGTAATTAAGCTGGACAGGTTCCTTCCAGATAGAGTTAGGATTTACAGGTTTTCCCAAGCAGGGGTAGGGTGGACAGGTTCCTTCCAGGTGGAGTTGAGGTGAACAAGTTCCTTCCAGGTGGAGTTGGGGTGAACAAGTTCCTTCCAGGTGGAGTTGGGGTGGGCAGGTTCCTTCCAGGTGGAGTTGGGGTGAACAAGTTCCTTCCAGGTGGAGTTAGGGTGAGCAGGTTCCTTCCAGGTGGAGTTAGGGTGGACGTGTCATGGGCGAGCAAGGACTTCTGGTGTTTCTGAAGGAAAAATATGGCCATTTTGGCCTCTCCTTCTCATCTGGTGGACAATCCAAGTGAGGACATTGCTCCTGGTCACCGTGGTATGCTGGCCAGAGCTTTGTCCTGTGAGGTATCCTGTGTATCTACTACACAGTATCCACCCTGTGTAGGTACTTCAGTTATACCCTCAGTGCCTTCAGTACTTCAGTTCCTGTTCTACAAGGGGTTTTGCTTCTCAGTCTGATCCCTCAAACTACCTTAAACTCAGGGCCTGTTTGGTCTGTAAGGCAGGACCTGTCAACAGACAACTCTGCAGGCAAAAAATGTGTTTTCCTGATAAAAAATTGCAGCATTGCTGTTGCATCTTGGTAACCGACTGTTGTCCCCGCGGTGGTTTCCCACATGAAAACTCCCTCACATTTCACACGTGACTTGGGTCAGCAGTGAGAGAGGAAGGAGCACTGAAGACTTAGGAAAAACACCGTCACCTGTGCTTGTCATTGAAAGAGGAATAAACTGAAGGATTGTGTCTTTCCCTCCGTCCCCACTGCTGCACAGTAGGATTTCTTCTGTTAATGGGGTTTTCGTGGGCTCTCTCTTCGTTACAGCCTGGTAGTTGCAGTGGAGTAACTTTCTTACACTGTGAGGCGCACGGTTCTTGTTGACTTTGGTGGAAGTGTAAGATCTCTTTCTATATTTTACCCCTTTTCCTTTATCCCAAAGAAGTCCAGGTAGCTCTAGCTGGGACCAGTGTTTGCCTTCAGAGTTTTGTTGATTCGTTGCTCTGTAACCCGATGAGCAGTGACAGCTTGCAAGTAAATTATTAATGTAGGACCAGTATTATTGTCTCTATGAAATGATACTGTGGGGTGTTTAATGGCTTTTAGCTGAGCCCTGGCCCTCTGCACTAAGGACTGGGAGAGCTGGTCTCTATTTGCTCTATTCCAGTGGAAATTGTGGACTCGGTAGAAGCCTATGCAAACATGCTGAGGAACATTTTTGACTTCAACGCATTAAAGGAGCTGCTTTCGGGGAAGAATCACCTCAAGATTCGCATTGATGCTATGCATGGAGGTATGGATGGACTTTGGGGTGTTGTAGGGGGACCACTGTCCCCACTTACTTCAAAGAAAAGCTTTTTTCTGGAATTTAACCCTTCACTTGTAAACTTGGGACAGGCTTTAGTGATGAGCTTAGTACAGTTGAGTTAATGGTTGAACTCAATGATCTTGAAGGTCTTTCCTGGCCTGGATGATTCTGTGATTCTGTGGGGCTGTAAGAGCAGAAGCCCTTTGTGGTGGGGCCTTGGCTCATGTGCTGAACCCCTGCTGTGGGCTCATCCTCCCTTCCGAACCCTTGAGCCATCTCATTTAGTGGGACAACCTCTAAGCTAAAAACCTGCTTGAGTAAAAGCTTGTGTGCCTGGCTGGGTGAGGTTTGAACACAGCTAGGAGCTGCTGGGGACTTGTGGCGCAAGTCCCGGTAGCTTAGTGCAAGAACCCCTATGCACTGACCCAGAGGGAGCAGAGGGGAGTGCTGGGTGGTTACATGGCCTGTGCAGAGCTGTCTGAGGCTGACTTGTTTCCTCTCCCTGTTTTGCTACCATAGTTGTGGGCCCTTATGTAAAAAAGATCCTGTGTGAGGAGCTCGGGGCCCCAGCAAATTCAGCGGTGAACTGCACCCCACTAGAGGACTTTGGTGGCCACCATCCTGACCCCAACTTAACCTACGCTGCTGACCTTGTCCAGACCATGAAGACAGGAGAGTATGACTTTGGAGCTGCCTTTGATGGAGATGGGGTAAATGGGCTGTTCTGTGACGACAGGGCAAGAGGAAACAGCCTCAGGTGGTGGTTGAGTTTGTCCCTGAAGAACAACTTCTGCCCCACATGGGTTCCCCAGGCCTGGGCCAGGCTGCCCAGGGCAGTAGGAGAGTCCTCGTCCCTGGAGGGAGGTTGCAAAGCCGTGGAGATGTGGGGTGAGGGACAGGGGTTAGTGGGGACCTGGCACTGCTGGGAACACTTGGACTCAATGATCTTAAAGGTCTCTTCCAACCTAAATGATTCTGTGACTTCTCAGCTGCTCTTAAGCAGAGGAGGATGAAGGTGAAGACCTTTTTTCTCCCTTCCATAAATTGCATTTTGCCACTGCAGCAGTGCTGGGCTCCTGTGTCAATATCAAAGTCCAGACTGCATTAAAGTAGCTTTAAAGGCTCTGAAAAACCAGCAGGAAGGTGAAATCCTACAGAGGTGCTGCTGTTGAACTTTTCCACAACCTCCTGTTTATTTCAGTGCAGTCAGAAATCTCCATGAGTTGTTGGGTTTATAGGCTGCCCCTGCTAGGCTGAGAAGCTTCTGCCTTTCTACACTAAGTGGGGATTGGACCTGTTTCTCTCTTGTCTTCACCAGGACCGCAACATGATTCTTGGGAAACACGGCTTCTTCGTGAACCCCTCCGACTCCGTTGCCGTCATTGCTGCCAATATTTTCAGTATCCCTTATTTCCAGCAGACCGGGGTCCGTGGCTTCGCCCGCAGCATGCCCACCAGCGGGGCTCTTGATAGGTAGCATCTGCCTCTGAGCATGGTGGTGGAGGAGAGGGGACTGTCCCTCTTTTGGGGTTTAACATGTGTCTGGAGTGGAGAGTGAGGCTGAGCTGCCAGCGGAAGAGTGACATTGAATGAATTAAACCCTATATGGGGACACTGGATAAAGCTGGGCTCTGCTCTCTTTCTCTTCTCTAAAGATAAGCCCAAACAAATGGTCTTCCCCACCCTCTTCTAAAAATGAAGTAGTGATGCTGTCTTTGTTAACTGCTTTGAGACCCTACAACATAAAATTCCTTTAGAGGAGCTATTATAGGTGGGGTTTCTAGCTGGGGTTAAGCTGGAGGAAAGGAGGCTGAGGGGAGACCTTATTGCTGTCTGCAACTGCCTGGCAGGAGGCTGGAGAGAGGTGGGGGTTGGTCTCTTCTCCCAAGTCACCAGCGATAGGACAAGAGGAAATAGCCTCAAGTTGTGTCAGGGGAGGCTTAGGTTGGATATCAGGAGAAATCTTTTCCCTGACAGAGTGGTCAGGGACTGGAACAGGCTGCCCAGGCTGCGGGGAGTCACCATTCCTGGAGGGGTTCAACAGCTGAGTAGATGTGGCCCTGAGGGACAGAGTGGAGTTGGGGTAATGGTTGGACTGGATGATGTTGGAGATCTCTTCCAACCTTGATGATTCTATGATATTTTTTCATGCATCCCACCCACTTCCCAAGTATTGCACTGGGATAGAGGATTGCTGCACAGAGAATTGTTTGTGGTGAAATTACCAAAACAGGGGCATGAGCTGCCCCTGTTGGTGGCAGGTGATGCTCCTGCTGCAGTATTTCACAGGGCAGCACTGAGGGTCCAGCCATGAGATGACTTGGCCTTCTTATCTCTGAAGGGTGGCCCACGCTACAAAGATTGCTTTGTATGAAACTCCAACTGGCTGGAAGTTCTTTGGGAACCTGATGGATGCAAACAAGCTGTCTCTGTGCGGAGAGGAGAGCTTTGGTACTGGTAAGTCAGTTCATGATTTCACTAGCCATGGGATTATTCAGCCTGCAGAGAAGGCGGCTATGGGGGCACCTCACAGTGACTTTCTGGTCCCTGAAAGGGACTGTCAGAATGGTGGGGAAGACTGTTCCTAAGGGCAGGGAACGACAGGACGAGGGGTCACGGTTTGAAGCTGGAATAGGGCAGAGTGAGGCTGGACAGGAGGAAAAAGGTCTGGAATCTGAGGATGGGGGATCCCTGGAACAGGCTGCCCAGAGATGAGGTGGAGGCCCCATCCCTGGAGCCTTTCAAGGTCAGGCTGGCTGGGGCTCTGGGCAACCTGGACTGATAAGTGATGGCCCTGCATATTGTGGGGTGGTTGGACTGGATGCCCTTTGGAGGTCCTTTCCAACCCTGTAATTCTGCGAGTCTGTTCCTCTTCTTAGTTCTTTACTGGGGTGGGCAGTCTGGGATTGACCTTGCGTGTTCCATTGTTGATGCTTCAAAATAACAAAATAAAAGATAAATCTTGCAGGAATCACTGATAGAAGCAAAAAGTTTTGTCAGGCAAGAGCTAATTCTCCTTCCAGTTATTTAGGAAGGGCTGCGTAGATAGGCAGGAAGTTTAAGGGCCTCTTTACTAGCCCGGTCATTGAGTCTTTGGGGATTAAGAGCAGTGTTAAATGTATTTTTCAACTCTTGGTGGCCAGGAAAACCTTCTAAATGTTTTCATTTCTGGAAAGAAATATGGTCTAGAGCATGCAGTTTTATTAGGGAAGGTTTCAGGTCACTATTAAATCTCTGAGCTTAATAGGGCCCTCCTTTTCCTGTTCTAAAAACAAGGTATGATTTATAAAGTTTAAATTAACACTTGCCTTTGAACAGCCTGAGCCAGTTATTAAGTTACTGCAACACAAAGTGAACATCTTAAGGAATTTACTAGGGCCGTGCACGTGACACACAACTGTTGTTTGTGCAGGGAAGTTAAAGGGAGCACGTTTTGCTCAGCGTCAGAGCAGCGTGCTCAAAACACTCTGTGTTCCTGGGAGGCTTCAGCAGGTTCTGAGTTCTCCGGTGGCACCTACCACCAGGCTTTTAATGTCCTCACTGTAGAAGTGGGACCTTTGCTGCCTGCGGGAGGTCAGCCCTGAATTCATGCACTGATGCTGAGGTTTATCTGCTGTGATTTCTTCCCAAGATGGTGTTTTCCTTCTTCTCTGAAGATGGGGGGCAGCTGGTAGGAAGTGCAAGTCCTAGGGCCTTGAGGGTGTTGAGGCTGGGTGATTTCAGGCACCAGCCTCATGTGTTTTCATTCCATCACCCCGTATTTCAGAAGAACAGTTTACCCTGTGCATGGGTGTCTCTCAGGGCAGGGATGGCCTTAAATCCCAGATGCCTGAAGTGCTGTGTGGGACTGAGGGTGACCTAAAGGATGACTCTGGCTTTGCTGTAGCTGAGGAAGTGGCCCCACAGTGGCACACAAACAAAAGGCAGTTTGTTGTGGAGCTAGAGAAGTCTTCAGTGACAACAGAAATAGTATGACCAGCAGGACTAAGGAGATGATCCTGGCCCTGTACCCAGCCCTGGTGAGGCCCCACCTTGAGTGCTGGGGGCCGTTTTTTTTTGCACCACATTACAGGAAGGACATCTAGGTGCTGGAGCCNCCCAGCCCTGGTGAGGCCCCACCTTGAGTGCTGGGGACCGCTTTGGGCACCGCATCTAGATGCTGGAGCGGGGGCAGAGAAGGGCACCTGGAGAACAGATCTGATTGGGAGGCTGAGGGAGCTGGGACTGTTCAGCCTGCAGAAGATGAGGCTGAGGGGAAACCTCATTGCTCTGTACAACTACCTTAAAGGGAGGTTGGAGTGAGGTGGGGTTGGCCTCTTCTCCCTACGGACTGGCAAGAACCAGAAGAAATGGGGTCAGGTTGGATCTCTCTTCCCAGAAAGAGCGGGGGGGCCTTGGAAAAGGTTGCCCAGGGAGGAGGTGGAGACCCTGTCCCTGGAGGGATTCAACAAACAGGCAGCCAGGGTGTTTGAGGAGATGGGTTAGTGATTGGGGGTTGTAGGGTGGACATTTGGACTCTATGATCTTGAAGGTCTTTTCAACCTCAAGATTCCATGACTCTGTTTCCATGGTCAGATACCCATCTGACCCGCAGGGTTTGGTGTCGGGTTGGAAGGACAGGGCGATTCCAGCAAACGTGCTGTCTTTGCAAAGAAATGTTGAAGAAATCAAGAATGACTTCAAGACTTTGGCGTTTTGCCCCGAATGACTTCAGCATGCGTTAAGTTTCTGTTTTAAACTTTGGCTAATGAAAGGGCACTGGCTTTTCAGTAAATAAATACAAACAAAGCGCAGCAAACGATTCATGGAGCCGCTGATAGGGAGATGGTCTCTAATGAGCAGCTCTCTGAAATTGTTTCCATCTTTTATCGTGAGAGCAGTGAGCTCATAGTTCCTCTCCATCCCCCAGTAGGTAAGTGACTCCACTTTACAAAACCAGTGACTGATGGGGCTGAGAGAGAGGTCTGAGATCTTAGCTGCACAGCGTCACAGCCAAGGAGCCGGGAGCTGAAGCAGTTTGGAGGGAGAAAGATTTAAGAAAGGGCCCTGGAGTGTTGAACTGCCCTCACTTTGCAAAGGGGGTTTGTCCATCTGGCAACTGGAATGAAAAGGGGCCGGGAAGGTTGTTTGATAGTAAGTTAATGAGGAGTTGTTTGGAGCTGGACAGAATGTGAGTGCTGAAGGGGAGAGAGGTGAAGGAGCGGCCAGCTAGACCCAGTAGAAATTGAAACAAACTGTGACCCGGTGGGACTGGAGTCCAGGAGCAATTAGAGTAATGGGACATGACAGAATTCCTGCCTGCTTTCTTGGCTATTTTATTCCAGCAAGAAGTTGATACATCACATGGGACTGCTGTTTGTTTAGCATTCCTCTCCGTCACCTCTGTACAGCTCTTTCCACTGCAAAGGACTAGGAGGATAATTTATCGCTGCCTCCACAATGGTGGGATTTGTGTAAAGCACCACGTAGCCCATGCCCCCAGCCCCTTTCCCAGCCGATTGCCCACCCTGGCAGTCCTGCAGAGGGTGAGGTGGCAGCCCTGGCGGACTCTCTGCGTTAGGAGGCATAACGTGGCTCCTTGGGATTCCACTGATAACCTGTTTGGAGGCTTTCCAGAGCTCAAAGCACAAAACTCCCAAATTGTGCTGCGGGGCAGAGGGCTGAACTGGCAGGCTGGCAGTGTGGGGTCTGGGCTGGAGGTATTCTGGGCTGCCATTTGATTCCCTGTTTAATTTAGGTGTGCAGGGCACTGTCTGAGTTGCAGCACCCTCTCAGGTTTCCTGGGGGCCTGGGTTCTGTCCCTGCCCTGCTGCTGTCAGCCCTGCCTGAGCACAGGGTAAGGCTGGGCTTCTCTCTGCCAGCCTCCTGCTCTCTGTGCTTTGGAGGAACTCTCTTCTGGCCAAAACTGGGTCTTTCAGAGCCTTCCAGAGCCTCTTGGCCTGTGGGACTGGAAGTAGGCACAAGGAGCTCTTCTGGTGTCCTCCTTGCACTGCCGCTCACCATCCATCAAGCTGCTCCGCTCTCTTCACAGCGCAATTTCAGAGTCGTCAGGGTTTGGCTTCCTCGCGGAGGGCTGACATTTTCCTTGGTGCTCGGCCAGGGGATGTGCTGGTCGGAGCGTGACAGCTGCCTGATGTTCTTCCTGAGCTGTTCTTTTGCATGTACCTTCTCTTCCGTGATGACCTTTCTACTGCATTTTCTCTGCTGCCTCCTTGGGAGCAGAAGCAAGGATCTGTGAACAGCGAGGGTGTGCTTGTGTTACAAGGGGCCGAATGTTTGATTTGGGCTGTAGCTAGAAGCAGATGACGGCTTGAACCGCTTGAACAATGCAGCAGGGACCAAGCTCCAGAATGCCTTTGTATGGCTGCCAGTTGGACAGAGGAGACCAGAAAAGGTAGGGCTGTGGTGCAGGCTCTGGCCTGAAGGGAGCTGAGAAATGTGTTTCTGCTCTGGCTCCTTGCAGGCTCCGACCACATCCGCGAGAAGGACGGGCTGTGGGCTGTGCTGGCCTGGCTCTCCATCCTAGCCACCCGCAAGCAGAGCGTGGAGGACATCATGAAGGATCACTGGCAGAAATACGGCAGGAACTTCTTCACCAGGTGGGGAAGGTGCTTCCAGCGCCTCTGTCCTGTAGTCAATCCTTCAAGGTCAGAGCCCCAGGCACTGGTGGCACCAGCACGTGGTGTCACTGTTCCTGCCTCATTCCATTTGCTGTATCTGTCCCGTTGTGGTAATTTAAAACTCCCCAGCGGCAATGTGTAAGTCTCTAGAGAGACTGAAAAGCTGTAGAGATGTGCTGGGGGACAGGGGTTAGTGGTGACATGGCAGTGCTGGGGGAATGGTTGCACTTGGTGATCTTAAAGGTCTGTTCCAACCTAAACGATTCCATGATTGTATACCTGGGTTCAATAACCAGTGAATATCCACTTTAACCACCATTCGTGATCACAGAATCACAGCACATTAGGGAATGGAAGGGACCTTGAAAGATCATCCAGTCCAATCCCCCTGCCACAGCAGGATCCCCTTGGTCCAGTTGCACAGGAACATATCCATATGAGTTTTAAACCTCTCCAGGGAAGGAGACTCCACAAGCCCCCTGGACTGCCCCTTCCAGGGCTCTGTCACCCTCACCATGAAGAAGGTCCTTCTCAGATTGATGTGGAACCTCCTGTGTTCCAGCTCACACCTGGTGCCCCTTGTTCTATCACCAGTTGGGTGCCCCTGCACAGAGCCTGGCTCCATCCTCCTGATACCCACCCTTTCCATATTGATCAACATTCATGGGGTCTCTCCTCAGTTTCCTTTTTTTCCAAGCTCAAGTGACCCAGCTCCCTCAGCCTTTCCTCATCAGGGAGATGCTCCACTCCCTTCACCATCTTTGTGGCTCTGCGCTGGACTCTCTCCAGCAGTTCTGTGTCCTTCTAGAACTGAGGGGCCCAGAACTGGACACAATATTCTAGATATGGTCTCACCAGAGCAGAGTAGAGGGGAAGGAGAACCTCTCTCCATCTACTGACAACATCTAATGATGTCATTAGGATGTTCCAAACATAAGTGCAGTAAGTATCAGGCTCTGCAGAGGCTGTACTTTTAATGTTCAGAGTATCTTCTTTTCTTTTAATGGACTTGCTTTCCTTGCAAGAGTCTCTTTTTGCCACAGGATGTTTCTTGAGACCACAACTCACAAGTTAAATTGTAATATCTTCGGCGATGCCAATCCCTGACTAAATGGATGCCCAGCTCCTGTGCTGATATTTGTACTCTGGGTTGGATTAATTAACTTTTAAAGGTCCATTTGCACCCAAACCATTGCATGGTTTACGTGGTTGAGCTTCTCATTTAAACTGCAGAGGTGGGAAAGCCTTCTGGAGTTAAAGCATTAGCTATAAAACTTTCATCCTGGGAAGTTTTCTTCTTCCTCCCTGTCCCAACCCGTGGAAGTCTGGACTGAGCAGTCAGTTTCAGTCTGCACAGCAGGCTCAGGGTGGTGGTGGGCAAGTTAGCAAACCCGTGCAAGCTTCACCTAGCTAAAGCAGCACATAAAAGCAGCACAAATCACGATGGCAACTGGAGTCTGATGTTTCCGATCCTGATTTTTGTGCTCCAGTTGCCCTCTGCTGCCTCTCGTAGCCGGCTGGGTGAGATCAAAGCTGGCAGCGGCGAGTTACCGTGTGCTGCTATCACACCTGCACGCGAGGATGCCCACGTGCGATTGTTATCATGAGGAAGCTGTTGAGATCCTATCGCAGAATTGCAGTAAATCCTTGGCAGTCAGCGTTGCTGGAACGCCTGTCCCAGCTGACCTGGTTGGCTCAGATGGTAGAGCATGGGCCTCTGAATTCCTGGGGCCGTGGGTTCAAGGCCCATGTAGGACATCTTGAGACAGTACTGTAGGCTGACCCTGCTCCAGCAGCGGGGTTGGACTCAGATGATCTTTCGAGGTCCCTTCCAACCTCTAACATTCTGTGACTCTGATTCTGTGTTGCACACGCGTAGCACCAGATAGCACAACTCCCACTTCATCTCTCCTGACGCCGATTGGCTGTGACACGTCGTAGCGTAACCCACAGGTTTGTATGGGATCGCTGTGATACTGCTGCTTGCAGCTCCTCCTCTTTTCATCCTGCAGTAAGGGAGCAGAGAATGTCTGTTGGACATCCCGTAGTGTTCACATCCCCAAGCACTGCCACCCATCCCAGCCTCCCCTCCCTAACCTATGCTTTGTGGTGCCTGGCTGTAGATACGACTACGAAGAGGTAGATGCAGATGCAGCAAACAAAATGATGAAGGACTTGGAGGCAGTGATGTTTGACCGCTCCTTTGTGGGGAAGCAGTTGTCAGCTGGTGACAAAGTCTATACGGTTGAGAAAGCCGATAACTTTGAGTACAACGATCCCGTGGATGGAAGCGTCTCCAAAAACCAGGTGGGTAGGGCCTCGCCTGAGCTGAACGTGACCAGTTGAGCTGCCTAGTTTGGGCTTAATCTTTGTCATTTGCACTCTGCATGGTGCTTTGACGTCAGAACATTGCATTTATCCCCCTTACCAGGGCTTGCGGCTCATTTTCTCTGATGGCTCCCGCATCATCTTCAGACTAAGCGGTACTGGCAGTGCTGGAGCCACCGTGCGGCTGTATATCGACAGCTATGAGAAAGATCCGCAGAAGATCGACCAGGACCCGCAGGTAAGCGCTGAACCACTCCCAGCCTGCCTAGAAAATTACATCTTTGCTTAGCACAGAGCTGTGTGGAGGGATTTTGGAAGGAAGGGCTTTGGTACCTTTAATCCCAGCTCTATAAATAGCTCTGGAAGATAGAGAAGAGCAGCCTCACGTGAGTTTTCCTGTGCACATCACGTCTGTGGCTGGTTATAGCTGTAGGAAGAGACTCACTCCTGAACTGACCTTCTGGATGGAATGGAGCCTCACTAGGGATAAAACAAGCCCGTTCCTGTAACCACTGTGGGTGATACTTTAAAACAGTCAAAGGAGAGCGAAAGGATTCACTGTAGGTAAGGTGCTACCGACCTGTCCTGTACTCAGTTTAACTGAGTTGTTCTTCACAGCACTGTTTGACAGTGCTGCTGTAGGCACAGGAGGAACAAACAACCGTTAGCGTTCTGTGCATCACTTACTGGAACATTATTGGCAGGAAGATTAGAGAAACACGCGTTCTGAGACGCATGTTGTGACGGAGTTTGGAGCAGCTCATGGTCCCACAGCTTATGGTGTGACCCCAAAACGGTCCCTTGGGCAGCAGTGCCAAGCTCTGGGTGGGGAAGGGGGTGCATTTCACTCTGCTCCGCAGTTCTGAGCCATCTCTTTCCTTCCTGCAGGTCATGCTGGCACCTCTCATTTCCATTGCACTGAAACTTTCCCAGCTTCATGAAAGAACTGGTCGCTCCGGTCCCACCGTCATAACATAAAGGCTCCGGGAGAGCCCGTGCTGGCGTGCACAGCGAGGGCAGGCAGCCTGTCCCCACTTGTGTCCCCAAATCTGTCACTAGAAGAGGAATATAGATCTTACCTCTGTATTTAAGAGCACCGCGGAACTGCCAAGGATACACAATAAACCCCAGCCCCTCTCAGCACGCTGCTGTGCCACTGTCCTGCATCCCCCGCCACCGCTGGCCAAGAGCACAGGCTTTTGGTTCAGCAGATGCACTTTGGTTGTGGTTTTTCTTAGACAAAAGGCTTCAGAAATAAGAGAGACTAAATTCTTCAGTAATACACAGGTGTTTTCTTTTCAGTCTTGGAACGTTTCCTGGAAAAGAGGCACAAATAGGTTACCCCAGAGCCTTCTAAATGTGATGTCTCAGAATAAGCAGCGGCTGCTTAAGAGGGCTGAGGACTTCTCACTTAGGTGGATTTTTCCCCTTTCAAAACCAGATGATGTAAATTGGCTGCTGTTTGCCTTCTGTATAAGAAAAAACCCACCACAAACCCTCTGCACAGAGGCGAGCAGTAACGAGCATTGCGGGATATTAAAGCAGTATGGGCTATTATTACTGTCCAGTAATATTCTTTTACATTCTTATATCATCAAAGATGGGTTTGGTGAGCTCTTGTTTGGCCCTACCTGGATGGTGAGATCCTTGGAATAGCGGGGTTTGCAAGCATTAAGGTGCAGAAGGACACAGAGAGGATCAGGTTGTAGTTGTAGCTGTTTGATGTTAACACCCTGCAGCTTCATTTTGCTTCCCCCTTCCTGGCAAACACCAGGTGAATCCAACAGACCCCTATCTCAAGGCTGTTAGGGCTTAATCTCTGTTAATGGAAGCAGTTGCCTTAGTAGGAATGACTTCAGGTGACCTTCCCTTTTGCGTTTCCCGCCTTTGTCACCCAAATCCTTGCAGCACCGGTGCCCGGGCTCGCCCTCTGCCCTGGCTGGGTGCATCAGGGCTGTGGCTGGCAGTGGAGGCAGTGCCCATGCAGCTGAACTTCAGGCTGGCAACATGGGCAGGCTTGAGGGAGCAGCTGTGTTCTCCAGGAATGTGAAACATCCCATCCTCACCCTACAGCAGGATGCTGCCAGGTGGGGAGGCACAGGTGTGAGGACAAACAGCTCTTCGTACGCGGCTCATCTGGCAGTGCTGCTTTGGTGTCTGCTGGACACCGCGTCAGGGGCACAGAGATCGCACAGCCTGGCTTGGCCACTTGCACCCACAGGCAAGCACAGAGAAACGGTCCTGGGGGTTAAGCCACAGCACTGCCACCCCCACCAAATGGTTTTGGACCATCCATGGCCTCTGTGTTGAACGGATTGAGGTCAACCACGCAGAAGAACACCAGGAGACGGATCTGAGCAAAGCCTGTGCTGTCAGTCTGAGGAAGCAATGCTTGTGCTTAGGGTCTGGCTGCAACGAGGAGCCCTGTTCACAATGCAAAATAGCAGTTGTGGGCTTATCCCACTCCAAGCAAAAAGGGAAAAACAAACAACCCGAGTGTGTGGAGATGGATCAGGGTTTCCACCCTAGGGTGTGATCGTGGGTTCTTCACCAAAAGCAGATGCTGAAGGTTGGTCTTCAAAGTCCGTGTGTTGAAAGGACTGAGTGGCCAGCAGCCATCACCCAAATGAGCTCTGCCCGTGTGGCTCCTGGGGGTCTTGCTTCTTGCCTCTTCCCCACAGCTGCTGATTCCTCCTGCTCACAGGCTGCTAAGTGAAAGGGAAACATCCCAGGAGGCCATACAGGTGCAGAGAGCAGCGGGTGGGTGGGTGCTGCTCCCATGGAGCACAAAAACCTTTACCCAGAGCAAGATATGCTGCCTCACTTCATAAAACACAACTAAAGTATCCAAAATCCCAGCAGCACCGGAGAAAGGGGAAAAGAACCCTGAAAGGAAACCTGAGTTGCACACTGAGGCTGGCAAAGGGAAGTTTAATACAGTCCTTGTGTGAAGCAAACGGTGTACGGAAGCGAAATCAGACAGTGCAAGCACATCCAGGGTGAGACGGGTGCTCTGTTGAGTCTTGATCTCTTCTGCCAGAATCTGTGTGTGGCTGGATCTGGTGGTTGGCAGCGAAACCTGGAGCCTCTCCCTTGAAAATCCAGGAAAGGGCTGAAGCAGTTGGCTTCCAAATTAATTTTGGGAGCCTCCTTTCTTCAGAGCTCTTGAAAGACCAAACCTACATCTACTCAAACAGCCATGCCCAGGTTCTGGGGAGCCTAAGGTCAGGGCTCAGACTTTCCTCATGGCTGTCTGCAAAGCATTAAACCAGCAAGTTGGGATTAGGGCAGGGGCAAAACAGTTGGGCTGCTCTAATTTGCCTTTTAAGCGTAGCGTGAACAAGTGACTCCATAGTTTATGGTTGGCCTCTTTTTAAAGGAGGTCAGTCCCGAGTTCCTTCTGATGGCTCCATGAGCACTTCCCAGTCTAACATGGGGTCTTACAACCTGCTGTCTTGCCCAGAATGTTGCTAACAGCTCTGTGGCAGCACTGAGCTCTCCTCTCCTGGGGGGTCCCCACTTACTTCAGCATATCCAGAATGAGATGCAAGGCTTCCTTCACTCAGAGCTTCATCTCAGCTATGGTTCCTCCGGGTCTTCCTTCCTATGGGCTGCAAAGAGGAGCCTGAACCGCTTTCCTCTGTCCACACCCTTCCCCCATGACAAACAGTTTGTGCTTGTGTTGTGGCCCCTGCCTTGGGTTTGGAGCCTTGTGTGGGTGAGATGACTACAGGCAGAAGGTGGCTCTTGAGGAAGCCCAAGCACATTTTCCCACTGCATCACTGAGCAGGATGTAGCTCTCAGCCAGCAGGTCTCTGAATATCCAGCAAATGAAGGAAAAGAGGCTGGTGATTTAAGGGTAACTGGTGCAGCTCTGAGTACAGGAGACTTGGTTCTGTGCACCGGGGTTTAGTTAGTCGTAATTTGCTCAGGAAATTCACTCTTACCCCTGGGCTGGGTTATAGCAGATTCCTTCCAACTCAGTGACTGTGCAACAGCAGAGAAACACCGAGAGCCTTTTGCGTTTGCCAAAGCCGTGGCCATGGAGGTGTTTGCAGAGACTCAGCCCTCTTGTGCTGAGGGCTATTTGCATGAAAAATGACTCCTGCTCTCTCTTTGCTTCTCTTCACACTAAGGCTCTGGTCTCCTGTCCTGGAGGAGCCCAACTAGATCCAGATGTCCCACTAGTCATGTGCGTTGTAACCTGCACCCCCAGTTAATGTCACGCGGGATCTGATGATCTCTGCCTGCAGTTTGCACTGCACAAAAAAAACAACCCATCGCCAGAGCTCAGCGACACAAGCAGCCACAGCCGGACACTGAGTGGCAACGAGCCCAGGCACGCTGCTGGGTCTTGCAGAGGCGCCATAGCCGGGAGTGATGGCAGTGAGTGGTTTAAGCCAAGGTGACTCCTGGTGCACTGAGTGATGGTTTTACTGGCTGGTGTCAGCACCAAAGGCCGAACCCTTGCACTGAAAAGCTTTGGAATTCTGCTCTGTAGGTTCTGCTTCTTCCACCTGTAGAAAATGGACTGTTCCTCTCTAGATGGCAGCACGGGTAAAGAGTCTCTGGGCAGGCTGATGGACCCAGGGCCTTGCTACGCCACCCTTGGGTGTGATTTCATCTGAAACTCCCTCACAGCTCTGGGAAGACCCTAGAAACTGCAAGCTGGGACCAGCAAGGAGCAGGGTCAGGGAAGCAGGGCAGGAACAAGGCAGGATCAGGAGCTGGTGCTGGGGTAGAGGGGTGATGTTTACAGAAGCCGGAAGGTATAAAAGCTTCAAGCCAGTGACTAGTGACTCTGCTTTCACAGGCTGTAATTACAAGCTGGAATTAACAGAGATAACGGCCCCATTCCCCGTCATGGGAAATGGCTTTATACACCTGGCCCTGCTGCTCACAGCATCCCACCTGCAAACCCCCATTTTCATCTGTGGCTAAACCCTCAGCAATGCTCACATGGAGCTTGATTACAGGGAACAAATGAAGTTTTAATTAGGAAGAGGAATCTCAGCGAGGAGCAAGAGTCCAAATTAATCCGGGCTTGTCCGTCAGCGTGTGAGAGGAGCCAAAGGTGCAGCTGTTGGGATGGATTCGTACGGCATCCGAAGCCATTACGTGCCCATCCTCCCCTTCCCTATGGTAATTTGTTCCATCTTGGTAAACAAACCCCAGCAGCTGGGTACTGGGAGCATCTTTCACCACCCCACCAGTCCCTGGGCAAGGCAGCAACACTGTGCGTCTCATCAGTGATCGAGTGAGGCAAAGGCTGGCCAAGAAATCCTGCCCGTGGCACGTCGAATTTGCCTTAATTTCAACTTTTCTATCTGTATCTCTAAGTAGTGGGGATGAGAGAAACATTAGAGGAGTCTTACTGGCTTAATTTAACATCCTGGAGTTGCTCAGAGAGTCCAACTCCAAATCAATTCATCTCCCTTGACTCCTTCAGAGAAGCCATTCTGGAAGGGCCATTAAAAGCCCTTCCTGTTCTGCTCCCCCAAGGTGCCCGTTTGGCTACCACGGAGTGACTTTTGGATGTGGTACGGGGAATCACTGGGGTCATCCCTCTTCTCTTCCAGGCCACACCCACAGCAGTAAGGAAGGTAAAAATGAGGTAAGTTGTAGAGGGAATAATTGGGCAAAGAAAGCCCTGTGTCACAGGAGGGGGCCTGCAAAGCTTTGAATCATTTAACTCCGTGTTTATCCACCGCTCCTGGGACACGGGGGGAGCTGGAGGGAAGCGGAGGAGTTTCGGAAGTTCGCAAGCAGAGCGCTTGTGTTGTTTCTGGCACAAAACTCCCGGTCATCGATGTCCCTTCACAATGCCATAACCCATGGCGAGGCTGGCAGAGCTTCAGGAGCGACCAGCTCCCGCACTTCCATGAAGGATGACCTCGGCAGTTGTTCCTGGCAGCCGCAAGGCTGAGGCTGCTGGTAGGAGCCGCAAGCAAGGTGGGGCAGATCCAGTTAGGCAGAGTAAATCTGATCAATCGGGTTAAAGCACTGGAGACAGCTGCTGTTGGAACGAGAACTAGGAGTTATCTGGGAGCTGCAGGGGGCCTGCTCAGAGGCTTCCTAATCAGCCAGTTTGGCATCGAACCTGCCCTGGCTGGAGGATCCATCGTGTCAGGAAGCACTGACAAAGGGGAGCAGCACGTGGGGCTTTGCCTTGTCCTGTGGGGTCACCTGCCTGCAAGGGTCCCTGCTAAGAGAGAGGCTTTCCCAGTTTGTATTTTTTATTTCGAAGCAATCATGAATGTACAGTTAGATGGGATATTGGGAACGGTTTCTTCCCCACGAGGGCTCCCCGGGCCTGGTGCAGGCTGCCCTGGGCAGTGGGAGTCCCCATCCCTGGAGGGGTTGCAAAGCTGTGGAGATGTGGGATGAGCAGGGGTTAGTGGGGACCTGGCAGTGCTGTGGGAATGGGTGGGCTTAATGAGCCTAAAGGTCTTTTGCAACCAAAACTGTTCCATGGTTCTCTGATTCCTGAAGTGTTTTCCTGCTCAGGTCACTGGTGTCACTCCCTCCCCGAAGCGAGTGTTTCGCTGCAGTCTCTGGCTGTGCTAACGCAGCACATTCAGCCAGAAAAATGAGAAGAAGAGAGAAACTTTTTAGTGCTTTTTCCTTCTCACTGTGCAGAACTGGATGAAACAGGAACCAGGGAGCCAGAGGATACAAATCTGCCCTGTCCCCAGCGTCGCCCAAAGATAAACGCATTAAAATACTCTGTAATTACAGTCAGCCTCAAAGAAGAAATGTTCCGAGGGCAGTAAGCAGATGCTCAGCTCTCACAGCCCGTGGCAGAGAATGAAAGGATGTGATTTTTAAACAATGCTGGAAGTTTCATTTGGCTCAGCAGTAGTTTGGAGGTGTTTCTGCACCAGAAGTTTGAACTCTTGGACGGTCTAAGCGCTTGGATGGCAGAGCAAAAGAAAACATCCCTACTGGAATCGTGGCTTTTGCGGAAGCCGCAATGTTTTACGGAGAAAAGTTTAGATAATGTAAGGGCAGATCTCCTCATGCGGGGCGGCAGCACTCAGCCCACGTGACTGAACCAACGAGTCAGCCCTATTAAAGATGAAACCCAGCCCATTAAACCTTCTTTAAATATTCTGGGCTTCAGTGTTCCAACTAAAACTGCTGTCAGAGACTCCCTCCGATGTCCCGTAATCAGTGTAACTTTATTTTCCTGCATTTAAATTCTGAAGAAAATTGGGATGGGGGTAGGAGGCTGGAGCCAGGCTCTGTGCAGGGGCACCCAGTGATAGGACAAGGGGCTACAGCTGTGAGCTGGAACAGAGGAGGTTCCACATCAGTGTGAGAAGTAGCTTCTTCCCAGTGAGGGTGACAGAGCCCTGGAAGGGGCTGCCCAGGGGCGTTGTGGAGTCTCCTTCCATGGAGATGTTTAACACCCACCTGGCCATGTTTCTGTGCGACTGGATCTAGGGGATCCTGCTGTGGCAGGGGGACTAGACTGAGTGATCTTTCAAGGTTCTGTGATTCTGTGAAGATGACTCTGGGGAGAAGAATATTTAGAACAACGAAAGGCTTGTAGTCGATACCGTTGTGGGGTTAGTTCCCACAGGGAAAATGTATTACACACAGAGCTTTCTTCTTCATCTTTTTTTTAATGAAAAGAGAGCGAAGAAGCTTGGCTGTCTGGCAGTGATTTGTAAGTACAATAAACCTCACAAGAGGATGATAAGCAAAATGTTGTAAGCGACTGGTGTCAGAAGTACAGCAAAATACAAGAGAAACCTTCCACATTTGTAGCTGCTGACAACGTGTGTTCTGAAGTATCGTGTCACGTCGTAAAAGAATCCTTGTTTGCCTTTCCGTCTTTCACTAACATTCCCATTAATCCACAACAGGTTCTTCTCGTTCAGCCGTTCCAGGCCGTATCGATTATCCCATGCCCATCTGAAAGTCAACTAGATTTACACCACTGTGTTCAGACTTCCAGGGAAGAACCTGCCATCATAGGATCATTTCAGTTGGAGAAGGCCTTGAAGGCCATTGAGTCCCACCATCAACCCAGCTGTGCCAATCTCACTGGAGGAGATTAGGTTAATTCCTGTGGAATTGTCTAACTTAGGTGAAGACATTCACAGAATCGTTACAGTTGGAAAGGACCTCTAAGGTCATCGAGTCCAACATTCAATCCAACACCACCATGACCACCAGACCATGTACCACGGTGCCACAGCTACTGCTTTTTGAACACCTCTCTAGGGATGCGGATTCCACCAGCTCCCTGGACAGCCTGTTCCAGTGCCCAGCCACTCTCTCAGGAAAGAGCTTCTTCCTAAGATCCAACCTAAACCTCCCCTGATGCAACTTGAGGCCATTTCCCCTCGTCCTATCATCACTATCTCTGTCTTTTCACAAAGCTCATCCTTCTGTGTTGGCAGGACACACATCTTCATTGTTTGGGGTATGTTTTGTTTTGATTGAGCAAAATGTTTTAATGTGAGCGGAAGCCATTAACTCTTCACTGTATTACAAAGCAGACCAGAAGCAGGTGGGACAGCAGAGCTTCTGGCAATACATCAGGCCTTTGCTGTTGGTAGCAGCGCAAGAGGTTTTATTTCTCTTCTTTCATTAAAAAAACAGGTGGAGTAGATCCCTGCAAATCAAAGAGCAGCGAAAGCTCCACCAGGCATTTCCAGTGGCCAGACTGTGCTGGGGAGCTCTCTGTCACAGAGGGAATCAAAGTCAGATTTTAAGCATCTATTGCACATTTTGCTTTGATTGTTATGTGTTGTAAGAGAAGCGGCTGATGGTGCTGGGGCTCTTTAGCCTGGAGGAGATTGAGGGGAGACCTTACTGTTCTCTACACCTACTTGAGGTTGTAGAGAGGCAGGGGTTGGTCTGTTCGCCCTAGTGGCCAGTGATAAAATGAGGGGCCTTAAGCTGCACCAGGAGAGGTTCAGGCTGGATGTCAGGAGGAATTTCTGTACTGAAAGGGCTGTCCGGCACTGTNAAGCTGCACCAGGAGAGGTTCAGGCTGGATGTCAGGCACTGTATCAGCTGCCCAGGGAGTGGGTTGAGTCCCCATCCCTGGAGGCATTGAAGAGAAGGGTGGATGTGCTGGGGGACAGGGTTTAGTGGTGATGATAGGGCTGGAAAAAGGTTGAACTCAATGATCTCCAAGGTCTCATCCCACCCAAACTGTTCTATGATTCTGTGATTCTAAGTGTCACATAAAAAGCAGCTGAGCTGCATTTTTCAGCCTTGGAAACCTCCTAAGGAGCAGGATGCCCCCAGCACACATTGCACTCACTGTGCTGCAGGAAGGGGGTGCAGGATTCCCCTCAGCTCAGAGATAAACAACTGGCTACTGGTTTTCTCTGCCCTCACCAAACAGGTTGATGCTCAGCAGCACAGAGCTGCTGGGTGTTTTATACGAATCAGCTTTTAGATCCAGGGATTGCTCCAGATTCCTCTCGCAACACTTCGTGTGATAGTTTTGCAGCTCAGTGCTTGCACACCACAGCTTACTTTCACCTTAACTTTTGGGGTTTCTTCTCCTCTCTTTTTACCCTTCTTTGTTTCCTGCTTTTTCTCCTCTTCAGTCTCCTTCCCAGTTTTCCAACTTGCCACCCTGTCCATACATAATACTTGTCCTCCCCTAGGTCTCTTTTTCGTAGTATCGTGTGGAAACAAACCTTCAAGATCCATATTTCACTTCAGCCCCTGCAAACTCTGCTGTGGTCCACAGTGACTGTGTGCTGTGAGGAACACTGAAGCCATGAAGCAGTGACTGGGCGGTGTGGATGCACCAGCACTACTGGGCAACTGGGAGTATTTCACACAGAAGGAGAATCATAGAGTGGCCTAGGTTGGAAGGGAGCTTCAAAGGCCATCTAGCACAACCCCTCTGCAGTGAGCAGGGGCATCCTCAAATAGATCAGGTTGCCCAGAGCCTTGTCCAGCCTCCCCTTGAATATCTCCAGGGATGGGGCCTCAACTACCTCCCTGGGCAGCCTTTTAGAAGCCAAGGATGTCTGTGCTCTGTACATAGTCTCATTCCCTGAGCTGCAGCCCATGGGTCAGTGATACCTGGTACCAATACAAAGAGCTTCTTAAAACTTAATCATGTTGTGGACTCACTTAGCTCAAAACAATATATAAATGTATATGAAGTGTCCTTCAAAACCCAAGTTGGCTTTATTTTGACCCGCTTGGGTTTTTCCCATTAATGCTGCTGAGCATTCTGTTAAATCTCTGTAGAGAGACCCCAAGTGATGGCCAGAAGGTGCAGAGGCAGGTGCCAGCACCAGAGAGGATGTATCAGAGGCAGGAGGAGACGACGCAGGGAAGCACTGGTTACCTTTTAGGATAATTTTCTTAACAGTAAGAGGATTATTTGATTGAATTAGTGACGGAACAGTGGGGAAAACATCTCTAATTCTGATGCATCTAAAGCTCTGTAGATTTTTCAGTTCAATTTACTTTGTGTGAGTTAACAGAAATGTCAAGAATTTTTTAATCAATGTCTTAATTGTACATTAGAAACATTAACAATTGCAAAGTATTCAGTTACATCCCAGGGTCCCACCACTTCTGTTCCACACACAAGCAACCGTAGTGTCCCGGGGTGGCTGCAGAGGTGAAGGTTGCGTTATGGACGTTCTAAGAGCTGAGGAAGCTGTCAAGCTCTGTCGTCCCTTCTCCGTGAAATGCTCGTCAGCATGTGGAGCTGGGATCAATGGGATTCACGCTGGCAACCCAGAGGAGCACAGTAGATGTGCCATGAGCTGAAAGGAGGAAGAATAGAACTCGCAATGGTCTGTAAAACCAATATAACTTGTGCGTGTTCCTGTGGCACTGCGGTACCGCTCCAAAACAGAGGCCAGCCGTGAGCAGAGGCAAAGCCAGCTCTGTCTTTTGCTGGTCATGTAAGGTACCGACAAAACCAAGACCTCAAGATTAAACTGCCCCAATTGTTTTCACATGATGCAACTTTAAATCTCTCTTTTGAACAGTATTACATTTCCTTTCATTCCTATAAACTTTAAAAAAAGTTGACTGCTCTCACATTTCAGACTGTGACCCAGCTAACTTGCACTTTTCCCCTCTGCTAGTCTGGAGAACAGAATAATGAAATTCAGACAACAGTGACCAAAAGTTGCTCCACAGAACTTTCCTTTTACAAAACAGACCAATACTCCTGGGCTCCAAAACACTGCAGGGAACAAAACTTCCAAACCTTGCGGAAAGAAAATAGTCAGCCTAGGGGGTGACTTCATCTCCTCCACCAGATCAGAGATGTTTTCACTGCAATTGAAATGGACTTTTTTTTAAAAAAACCCCTCTAAATAGAGCAAAGGAATTAAAATTTCCCACTGAAGCCCTGACTGACATCACTTCTTTAATTAAAAGACACCCGTGTGAGCAAAGCCTAGATTTCACTGAGCTGCAGAGGAGAAAACCCCCTCAGTTCTTTGCCGCAGATAGCGGGGTACTTTCTAAGAGCCAGGAAACACACAGCAGCACAGAACGATTGAGGCTGGAGAAGCCTTCTGAGCTCATCCAGCCCAGCACCTAACATCACCCCAGCAGCCAGACCAGGGCACTAAGGGCCGCAGCCAGGCTGGCCTTCAACACCTCCAGGGATGGGGACTCCACCACTGCCCTGGGCAGTCCAGTCCAGGCTCTGATCACCCTTCCCAGGAGGAAGGGCTTCCTAACATCCAGCCTAAGCCACCCCTGGCAGCTTCAGGCCCTGCCCGCTTGTCCTGGTGCTGGTTGGCTGGGAGAAGAGCCCGACCCCACCTGACTGTAGCCAAGGAGTTGTAGAGAGGGAGAAGGTCCCCCCTGAGTCTCCTCCACACTAAACACTACCAGCTCCCTCAGCCTCTCTTCATCAGACTTTCGCTCCGGTCCTTTTCCCAGCCTTGTTGCTCTTCTGGACCTGCTCCAACTCCTCCATCTTTTTCTTGCATTAAGGGGCCCAGCACTGCCCCCAGTACTCGAGGTAAGGCCTCCCCAGTGCCCAGTACAGGGGGAGAACTATGTCCCTAGTCCTGCTGGCCACACTATTGCTGATCCAAGCCAGGATGCTACTGGCCTTTTGGGCCACCTGGGCACCCTCCTGGTTCATATATATCAAAGCACTTTAGCTTTTGTGTTTGCAATGAAAAAGACACTAAGGCAACATATTGTGTGCTCTGAGTGGGACAAGGGGCTACAGAGAGTGACCACAGACCCACTGTGTTGGATATGCAGTTGCTGCAGAGTCTGGAATTTGTCCCTCGAGGTGCTGAGCGCTTTCGGATCTCAGCAAAACGCAACCATGGTTGTCCACTCAGCATCTTGCCAGATGAGGCCCCGTATTTATATAACAAGAAATACCCACTGTGCTGCAGATTTGCTGCTGGTGCGAGTGGAATTGCATTCACTTCAGTCCGTTGCAAATTTAGCTGCTAGAGTCAAAATAAAAGTAGCCAAAATATATAAATCCAGCAGACGGGAGTTTATGGGGGAATTAAACCAAACATTCGGCATCAAGATTTAGGGCAGCCCAATCATGGTAACTAAACAGGGTATGTTACATCATCTGGTGTCCTAGGGGCAGTAGTCTCCGATTTAGTGCCGAGCTAACCTCACGCTGATAGCAATAAAAGTTTTACATGTGGAATGAGTGGAAAATACGAGATGTTAGATAGTACCATACAAGTCTATAAACCCCGCTATCGTGGCTTTGCCAACCCCCTGCTAACTTCCATGCAAATTCCACCAATGGATCTCCAGTTCGTTTTGTCTTAATTGAAAGTCTCGAAGGTGAATTGAGATGTTGTTGGACCAAGACCCTGCTCAGGATGCCAAATCCCTAATGAAATCCCCGTGTAGACTTAGGAGTAAATAAATTGTAAAGGCGAATGTACAGACCTTCTTATTAACCTGTCAAACCATGAATTCTGGATTCTATTCTCCTGCAAAAGCTGTGACATTCTTCTTCCTCTGATGACTGAAGGATTTTACTGCTTTCCATGCCTGGCAACAAAGATGATATTGTTCAGGAAGGTGCTGAGATCGCCCTTGTTCACGCTGACGATTGCCATGGCCCTTCTCAGCAGAACTATGTGCTACAAATTGGGCTGGGGCTGCTTGTGAGCGGTGTGAGGTCATGGAATAGAGCAGTGGAGTGCAGTATCAGTTTGGTTTGGAAAAGCCTATAACCTCTTCCCTGGGTCAGAGTTTTTGAGGATCGGATGAATTGACTCCTGTTAGCAAAAAGCAAATGAGCTCTGCAAGAGGAGCAGTTGGCCCTTTTGAAGTCAAGGAGGAGCTCGCCTGAAATCACTGGAGGTACTTTGCAGAAGGGCAGCCTGGCCATGCCTGAACTCAGCTGTGGAGCCACTGCCTTCTTTTCCAGGCTCACTCCTGGGGCTAATGAGAAAGGCTGAGATGAAACAATGGCAGCTCACTCCTCCCAAAGGCTAATGCTGGAGCTCAGCATCTGAAATGCAAACAGCCAGCCCGGTGTGTGGCTATCACACGCTTCTCCCACTGAATGTCTTGCTCCGAACCACGGCTGGCTATGAAATGAGCTCTTTGAAAGCACCCGGCCCAATGAATATCCAGTGTAATGAGGTGCCAGGGTGCCAACACACAGTTGCAAAAGCACTAACAGCAGCGAAACCTGTGTGTAACCAGTGCGCCGGTATTTGCATCTGTTATTAAGCAGTGGCTGGTGTTTGCCTCCATTCCATCACCTCGTCTTTCCAGAAGAGCTCCGCAATTCAAGGATATAAAAAACAGAGGCCTTCTGCTCTCTATACGAATTCCAGTGAAATGTGCATGTGAAAGGGGAAGAATTGTGGTCTGTTTCAAGGCTTTGCCTTTTATCTTTTCAGTCCTCTTCTGCCAGTTTTCAAGGTACTCCCAGAGCACACCCTGAATGAGATGGTGCCACGCCTCCTGATACTCCCTTCGTCATTCCCCAGGGCAACGATCTGTCCCTCAAATGAACACCTTGTTGTTTGAACTGTGCTTCCTCCTGAAAACTCAGCTAGGAAGAGGAAGGAAACAACAAGGCTGGGGAGAGGTCCGGAAAGCAGGCCTTATGAAGAGGGGCTGAGGGAACTGGGCCTATTTAGTCCAGAGAAGAGGCTGAGAGGAGACCTTACTGCTGTCTACAGCTACCTAAAAGGAGGTTGTAGTGAGGCTGGTGCTGGTCACTTCTCCCATATAACTTATGATAGGACGAGGGGAAATGGCCTCAAGTTGCGTCAGGAGAGGTTTAGATTGGATCTTAGGAAGAAGCTCTTTCCTGAGAGAGTGGTTGGGCACTGGAACAGGCTGCCCGGGGAGGTGGTGGAGTCCCCATCCTTGGAGGTGTTTAAAAACCGAGTAGCTAGAGCTCTTGAGGCCATGGTCTGGGGGTTAGGGAGCTGTTGGGATGAGGGCTGGGCTTGACGATCCTGGAGGTCCTTTCCAGCCATCATGATTCTACACTTCTGTCGTGCAAGACAGTGACCACAAGTTGCCCCAAGGGAAGTTTAGATTGGAAATGAGGAAAAACTTCACTAGTGACACAGCAGCTGAACATTGGCACAGGCTGCCCAGGGAGGTGCTGGAGTCCGCATCCCTAGAGAGGTGTTCAAAAAGCAGTAGCTGTGGCACCGTGGTACATGGTCTGGTGGTCATGGTGGTGTTGGATTGAATGTTGGACTCGATGACCTTAGAGGTCCTTTCCAACTGTAACGATTCTGTGAATGTCTTCACCTAAGTTAGACAATTCCACAGGAATTAACCTAATCTCCTCCAGTGAGATTGGCACAGCTGGGTTGATGGTGGGACTCAATGGCCTTCAAGGCCTTCTCCAACTGAAATGATCCTATGATGGCAGGTTCTTCCCTGGAAGTCTGAACACAGTGGTGTAAATCTAGTTGACTTTCAGATGGGCATGGGATAATCGATACGGCCTGGAACGGCTGAACGAGAAGAACCTGTTGTGGATTAATGGGAATGTTAGTGAAAGACGGAAAGGCAAACAAGGATTCTTTTACGACGTGACACGATACTTCAGAACACACGTTGTCAGCAGCTACAAATGTGGAAGGTTTCTCTTGTATTTTGCTGTACTTCTGACACCAGTCGCTTACAACATTTTGCTTATCATCCTCTTGTGAGGTTTATTGTACTTACAAATCACTGCCAGACAGCCAAGCTTCTTCGCTCTCTTTTCATTAAAAAAAAGATGAAGAAGAAAGCTCTGTGTGTAATACATTTTCCCTGTGGGAACTAACCCCACAACGGTATCGACTACAAGCCTTTCGTTGTTCTAAATATTCTTCTCCCCAGAGTCATCTTCACAGAATCACAGAACCTTGAAAGATCACTCAGTCTAGTCCCCCTGCCACAGCAGGATCCCCTAGATCCAGTCGCACAGAAACATGGCCAGGTGGGCGTTAAACATCTCCAGAGAAGGAGACTCCACAACACCCCATGGCAGCCCCTTCCAGGGCTCTGTCACCCTCACTGGGAAGAAGCTACTTCTCACATTGATGTGGAACCTCCTCTGTTCCAGCTGACAGCTGTAGCCTCTTGGCCTGTCACTGGGTGCCCCTGCACAGAGCCTGGCTCCATCCTCCTGACACCCACCCTTTCCATATTGATCAACGTTCATGGAGTCACACCTCCTTTCTTCTCCAAGCTAAGGAGACCCAGCTCCCTCAGCCTTTCCTCATCAGGGAGATGTTCACTCTCTTCATCATCTTTGTGGCTCTGTGCTGGACTCTCTCCAGCAGTTCTTTGTCCTTCTGGAAGTGAGAGGCCCAGAACTGGACCCAAGATTCCAGATTTGGTCTCAGCAGAGCACAGTAGAGGAGGAGGAGAACCTCTCTCGATGTACTAACCACCCCAGGCTTCTGATCCACCGTACGATGCCATTGGCCTTCTTGGCCACAAGGGCAAATTGCTGGCTCATGGTCATCTTGCTGTCCACCAGCACCTCAAGGTCCTTTCTCCTACACTGCTCTCCAACAGTTCAGTCCCCAGCCTGTACTAGTGCCTGGGGTTGTTCTTTCCCAGATGCAAGACTCCATACCTTCTGTAGACTCTTCACGCTCCATCTCCAGAGTATCCTGCACAGCACATAGGATACACTCTCTCTACTTCGTCCTTCCGAGCCAGTGCTTAGCCTTACCCTGCCTACTCAGTGCGATCGGATCCTTGGGAATACCCCACACTGTCCATCTGACGGCGATTCAGGCCGTGTCCACTCCAGACCTTTTGTTTAACATATATTTTTAGTTCTTCCTCTGTGGTCTGAAACAGTGCAGTATGTTTAAGGAAAAAAGTAGGGAGAATATTTGTCTTGACTTCAAAACGCCGCAGATTGGGAGCAGATGTACCGCGTATTCCCCAAGCGTCGGGCTCTTTCATTTCGGTGCTGTCCTGAGCCATCTCCAAGCTGGGAAGTGATTTATACTGGCTAACTGCATACGCCTGTAGTCGATCTGCAGCTAAAAACACACAGTTTGATTTGTAATTATGAATTATCTCTCCTTTCACGCTGCATATGTCTAACTTGTAGAAGGTAAGGGAATCTCCATGTGGTTTTCCCATCTGCCATGGGCTTCTTTTGTACCTGTAGTTCCTCCCCTTGGGCTTTCCCTGTGCCCTGCTCCAAGGGCCTCACCGACAGCAACAAACAGAGGGATTAAAGAAACAATCTTGTGTTCAAAAAGTCCAGCAGCAGGTTGCGGCCCAAACCAGTGGTTCAGCTGCTCCCACCCCACCCAAAAACAAGGGTCCCACTCATCCTTTGCTGTATCCAGCACCCAGCAGCTGTGGGGGAGCTGACCCAGCTGGCTGGTCTGGAGCCATCTTTCCTCCCATCAGAGGGTTAGTTTTCCCACAGGAGCAGCTGGCTGAATAAACTTGCCTGGGTGAACATGCAGGAAACACAAGGGATTTTTTTTTATTATTGAGAGCATCTCGCTGGGAGATCTGCTCAGGAATATTTTGAAATGTCACCTTAGAGGGTCAGGGCAGGCAGGTCTGGGCTGGTGCTGCAGAAATCCTATCCCAGCTGTATGGCCTGACCTTCTCACTGGAAGTAGCTCTTAGTATTCCTGTGTCTAGATGATAAGTGTCAGGACCCTGAGGGCACTCATGGCTCTTAATGACTGACCAACCTCATCTAGGGCCTCCAACCCCAACCTGCGCTTGTCCAGGGCTTCTATTTAAGGTTAGCCTGAGACCAAATTTGGCCCCTGCCTGAGCTGTGTTGGAGGACTATTAGTCTGTAACTCCAGCATCTTGGCTATAGATCATGCTAGCTTGGACCTTGGCATGTGGCCCAGCTTCCCTGCTTGATCTCAGACCTGTCTTATCACTGTGGACCTGCCTGGCAATCCCTGGACTGTGTCCCAATGACTACTGCTGCATTGGACGAGAGGGAATAGCCTCAGCTGTGCCATGAGAAGTTTAATTGGCCATTTCTTCCTTGAAAGGGTTGTCCAGGCTACAGTAATGGAGTCCCCATCCCTGGACGGATTGAAAATCCATGGAGACAGACATGGGTTGCTGGTAACCTGGCAGTGCTGGGTTAACGGTTGGAATCGGTGACCTCATGGATCCCTTCCAACCAAAGTGACTCCATGAAGCCCACACAGCTGCCTGGGAAAGGCAATAATGTGGGTCCTTCCTAACCTCGATTTGAATCGGCTCTGGCTGGTATGGAAGGGCTTGGCTTTGTGGTTGGTTTAAGCTGGCCTAAGCTCATCCTGCTGCTGAAAATGGAGGTCCTGTGCGGCAGCTCCTAGAGCTGACACAAAGAATGCACTGGGAGTGCATCCAAGGACACACTAGAGTGAGGTGAAGAAACACCCCGCACCCTGAATGAGGAACTGCTGTATCTAAAACTGCAGAAATGAAACCCCACCATGCAGCAGAGAGGCACCCAGCTCCCAGCAGCAGACAGGCCCCTCCATGCTCTCACTCAGATCCTGTCCCAGCTCCAGCAGCCTCTGCTCGTCTCTTCCATTTAATCCCTATTTGTAGATTGTTAACTTCTCACTAGGGAGTGAGTAATCTCTTGTCTCTGTCCTCTGTGGTCTGAGAAGGAATATGTGCACTTTGTGTATGTGAGGAGAAGGTGCTTTCAGACCTCCATCTCCTTCCCTAACACGCAGCCAGATGCTTATCTGGGCTTGTTCCTCCTCTTGAAAGTCTATTAGTGTCTGACAAGAAAGACAAGATTCATATGGCAGAAAGCAGGCCTCGGGGTGGGAGCTGATCGAGCAGGAAGTGAGGAGGAAATTCCTTTAATCTTGTCCTTGTTTCCACCCTGCTTATGAACTTTTTACTAAACAGTTGCTGATTTTTTAAAACCTAAACCTCATCTAAGCATCCCAGGAATGTGATCATTCTCCTGAATGGAAAATAGTTACCACTCATAGTAGCTTTAGCCAGCTTCGTCCGTGTCCTTCAGCTCCAGCACAACAGCACTATCCGCTCCGGATTGTGCCTGACCTCAGCTGCAGCTCTGGTACAAGTGTGGTGCATTGGTACTTGGTGTTGGTAGGAGAGATCTCAGCTTCCTACCACCAGTGAGAAGGAAAAGCCTTTCCGGGGTCTGGCTGTAGGTACCACGTCACGGACTGGTGGAGCCTTTGCAATAAGGCCACAGCTGAGTAGGAAAATTGTGGGAGTGGTCCTCAGCCTGGGGTGAGCTGTGCTGGAGAACGAGAGCAGGACTGCTCTTGGCAGTTATGATCTTGGGTAGCAGCTATACCTGAAAACTTCTCAGCTAAGGTGATTTTTTTGAAGAAAAGATAAATTAGGAGAAATCTTTGTGTTAAATGTTGAATTCACTAGGGCAGGAAGGATTGAAAATACGGCAGTCAGGGCTTCTGGGTTTCTGACTGATAGTAAAAGTAGGAGATATCCAGGAAATCTCAGATGTAGTGAGAGGAAAATTGGAAGCTCTAGACTATCAACCGCTCTATGAAGAACAGTGAAGAGAAACCCTTCCTCTACACTCATTGTTTTTGTTTCAATGGAAATGGCCTATAAGGGAGAAAATTACACCCACAGAGCTGACTGGGACAAACTTTAAATGACATAAAACCCATCGGCTGCCCTCCCCATGGCCATGACCACACCTGGGCAACGACTAATGATCTTCCCAGACACTGAGAGTGTTAGTGCTGTGCCTCCATCACACCTCAGACAAGCAGCAGTAGCCCCCAACCACTGGATCTCCCCATTGCCATCCTAGCAGAATCACAACCCTGGACTTCAGAAGGGCCAACCTGGGCCTTTTCAAGCAATTGCTAGGGGAAATCCCATGGGACAGGGCACTGGCAGGTAAGGGAGCTCAGGATAGCTGGTTAACATTCAAAGATACTTCTATGAAGCCCAAGATCAGAGCATTCCAACAGGCAGGAAGTCAAGGAAGGGAGCCAGAAGACCTGCGTGGTTAAACAGGGAGCTGCTGGGCAAACTCAAAATGAAGAAGAAAGTCTATGGGTCATGGAAGGAGGGGATGTCCACTTGGAGTGAGTACAAGGCTCTGGTGAGAGAATGTAGGGACACAAGTGGGAAAGCCAAGGCCTCCTTGGAATTAAACCTTGCAAGAGAGGTCAAGGGCAACAAAATGGGCTTCTTCAAATACACTGCAGGTAAAACTAAACCTAGAGGCAACGTAGGGCCCCTGCTGAATGAGGTGGGTGCCCTGGAGACAGAGGATGCAGAGAAAGCAGAGATACTGAACACCTTCTTTGCCTCTGTCTATGCTTCTAGGGGCTGTCTTGATACCAAGCCCCAGACCACCGAGGCCCCAGAAGAAGTTGAGACAAGAGAGGAGTTTGCCCTAGTTGATGAGGACTGGGTTAGGGGTAAGTTGAGCAAACTGGATGTGCACAAATCCATGGGCCCTGACGGGATGCACCCGCGAGTGCTAAGGGAGATGGCAGAAGTCATTGCTAGGCCACTCTCCATCATCTTTGCTAAGTCATGGGGATCAGGAGAGATGCCTAGAGATTGGAGGATAGCGAATGTCACTCCAATCTTCAAAAAGGGTAAGAAGGAGGACCCAGGTAACTCTAGGCCAGTCAGCCTCACCTCCATCCCAGGAAAGGTGATGGAACATTTTGTTCTACAGGCTGACTCCAGGCACATAAAAGACAGGAGGGTCATCAGGGACAGTCAGCACAGCTTCACCAAGGGGAAGTCGTGCTTGACCAACCTGATAGCCTTTTATGAGGGCATAACCAGGTGGACAGATGATGGCAAAGCGGTGGATGTGGTCTATCTTGACTTGAGTAAAGCATTTTACATGTTCTCCCACAGCATCCTTGCAGCCAAACTGAGGTGGTGTGGTCTAGATTAGGGTTAGCGAGGTGGACCATGAACTGGATTCAGGATAGAAGCCAGAGAGTAGTGGTTAATCGGACAATCTGGTTGGAGGCATCTGTCTAGTGGAGTCCCCCAAGGGTCAGTACTGGGACAAGGAATATTTAATCTATTCACTAATGGCTTAGATGAAGGATTAGGGTGCACTGTCAGCAAGTCTGCTGATGACACCAAGCTGGGTGGTTTTGCCAACACCCCTGCAGACTGTGCTGCCATTCAGCGAGATCTGGACAGGCTGGAGAGCTGGGCAGAGAGAAATTGAATTAACTATAACAAGGGTAAGTGTAGAGTCTTGCATCTGGGCAAGAACAACCCCAGGTACCAGTATAAGCTGGGGACTAAACTGTTGGAGAGCAGTGTAGGAGAAAGAGACCTGGGGCTCCTGGTGGACAGCAAGATGACCATGAGCCAGCAGTGTGCTCTTGTGCCCAAGAAGGCCAACCGCATCCTGGGGTGGATCAGAAGGGAGGGAGGTAGCAGACTGAGGGAGGTTCTTCTCTCCCTTTACTCTGCACTGGTGAGACCACATCTGGAGTATTGTGTCCAGTTGTGGGCCCCTCAGTTCAAGAAGGACACAGAGCTGCTGGAGAGGGTACAGTGCAGAGCAAGGAGGATGATGAAGGAAGCAGAATGCCTCTGTTATGAGGACAGGCTGAGGGAGCTGGGTCTCTTTAGCTTGGAGGAGACTGAGGGGTGACCTCATTAGTGTTTATAAATATGTGAGGAGTGGGTGTCAGGATGGAGTCAGGCTCTTCTCAATGTCATCTAGTGATAGGACAAGGGGCAATGGGTGTAAGCTGGAACATAGGAGGTTCCACATCAATCTGAGAAGGAACTTCTTCCCAGTGAGGGATCATTGGAACAGGCTGCCCAGGGAGGTTGTGGAGTCTCCTTCACTGGAGACACTTAAGGCCCACCTGAATATGTTCCTTTGCAACTTGGTCTGCTGTGGCAGGAGGATTGGAGTAGCTCATCTTTCAAGGTCCCTTCCAATCCCTGACGTTCTGTGATTCTGTCATTCTGTGTGAAGACTTGGTGTTTGAGGCAGGTGCAGGCTGCCCTGTGCTTGCAGTGGGGAGTTGGGCATCATGATGTGGTGGTTTCACCATTTCTCGACTAACATGATGTTCATGAAGATGTCGAACGGAAAGGACAAGGTATCCCAGCTGTCATTTGTGATAGAGGAGGAGACTTGGGAGCACTGCGGCTCTTAAGCCTGGAGAACTCTCTGGGGGCACCTCGTATCAGCCTCCAGTACCTGAAGGGGCTAACAGGGAGGCTGGAGAGGGACTTTTTACAAGGGACTCTGGTGATAGGGCAACGGGGATGGGTTCAAGCTAAAAATGAGGAGATGAGATCTGAGGCAGAAATTCCTCCCTGTGAGGGTGCTGAGGCCCTGGAACAAGTTGCCCAAGGAGGTTGTGGCTCTTCCATCCCTGGAAGTGTCCAAGGCCAGGCTGGATGGGGCTCTGAGCACTCTGGTCTGATGACAGGTGTCGCTGCCCAGGGCAGGGCACTAGGTGAGCGCTGAGCGCCCTTCCAACGCAACGCACCCTGTGACTGCCCGCACGGTAACGCACCACCAACGCAAGCGGAGCAAGATGGCGCCCGGCGGCAAGAGGAGAGGCGCGGAGAGCGCCCCCCCGCGGTGCGCAGGTGGGCGGCAGCAGCGCGGTTGAGCCAGCAGGGGGCGGTGCCGGGCCGGGCTGCTCGGCGCCGAGGCCGGGGCTGGTCGGCGGGCGGTGTCAAGCGAGGGCTGAGGCGGAGGCCGGTGGAGCGGATCCCCGCCCGCCGGGACAGCGCAACGCAGCGGCGGCTCGGCGGGAAGACGCGGCCGTATCGCGGCTCCGGCCCCGGGCACGCCGGCGCTAGCGCCGTGGATGTGGGAGTGAGCGCGGCGGCGGCTCAGGAATATGCAGCAGCCGGGCGGCGGGGACGGGACCCTCCTGCTACTCCCGCTGCTCCTGCTGCTGCGGGTGGGCGGCCGGGCGGAGCCGGGGGACACCACGCAAGGTAAGGGCTGTGCGGGGCTGTGCAGGGGTGGTCCGGGACCGCTGGTGCGTAACCCAGCGAGGGGCTGCGGGTCCCGTCCCCTTCCGTTACCGAGCTGTAACTTTGCGGGATGTTTCGCCCTCCCAGCCGCTCTTCTCGCCCCGTAAGCTGGGGTTATTTTCTTACTTATTTTTTTAACCGATAACCTTAAACAAACCCGACCCGGTTTAGTTTTAACGAGTTTTAACTTGTTTTGCGAGACTGCTGATTTACTCGGGCTTCGGTTTCAGCCTTTTGGAAATAATTTTTGCGTTTAAAGCGAAGTAAAGGAACGTGGTTGGGGCTGGCGAGGAGAAGCCAAAGCTGAGGGCAACAGAGACGCAGAGCTGAGGGCAAGCGGGGGGGGATCTACTGCTGAGGGCGAGTGGGGACCCAGCTCTGAGGGTAAGGAGCGGCCCAGCTTTGAGGGCAAGTTGGGGACCCGGCACTGAGGGCAAAGGAGGACTTGTGCTTAGGGCAGAGGGGGCCCAGCACTGGTGGTAGAGGGGGCCCAGTCCTGAGAGCAGGTCCGTGAAGACTTGAGTGAGCAGTATTTTTGGCTTTTATTTCAGTCTGAGGTGGATGTTTCCATGAACTCCAGCTCTTCAGAGGTATTTTATGGTGGTTACTTAATTCACAAGCCACTTCTGAAAAGCCCTGGTTGATCGTATGGAGTTTAAAATAGGGGGAGAAAGTAGACGGCAAAGCGGTAACAGCTGATTGAGTTTAAATAGTCGAGCAGTTTGTGCTCTCCGCGTGCGCGTGGATTTCCCTCTGTGATTCAGTGTGTCCCTAATGATGCCGTTACCTGGGACGACTGTGTGTTCTGTAGTGGATCTGTGTGAAATGACTTCCAGGTATCAGAGTGCGGCTGTGGTGTTGGACACGGGAGTCTTCTGGTGCAAGTTCAGTGGCTGGATGGTGCTTTAGCTTCGGATGGGAACTCCCTGTGACTTCTCGATGGGGAAATGTTCAGAGGTCGTTTTGTAGTGTCTCCAGAGAATGTTCAACAAATAACTGTATTTTTAAAAAGGAGGCAAGACAGACTATGTTTTTTCCTATTTATCAGATTATTCCAAAACTTTAGGGTTATGATATAAAATTGTGTGCTTTTCTAAGAGCCTGGAAAGGGGGGGGGGGAACCCCAACAAACATGAAGATCATGTTGGATCCTAAACTAGTTGGCTTTTATTTACTGTTAATTCTGCCGAGGAGTCTCTTTCATTCTATGAATTCTCCTTTATTACCTCTATCACCACAATTAATATAGTCATTTTGAACCATTACTTTCAACAGGGAAATATTTCCTGTATTTCAAGTAATACCTCTGGCAGCATTGACTTGGGGGCAGATTAAATGATTGATTTATTTATTGATAGACATCTATCAGATATGCTACAACCACATACTGTGTTTCCCCCCAAACCTGTTAAAAGTGTAGGTTTTGTAGGAGAGTAAGGGAACCTGAACAACAGACATCAATCAATCACACCTCTGTTGTAAAGTGTTCTAAGATAGCTGTGTGGCTGGATGAGTTGACGTTGCTCCATCAGAAACCCAGCCAGCCATACAGAATGCTTCAGTCCCTACCCTGTTACTCACATTTTTCGGGCAGACAGAATGTGGATGGCTAAATAAGTGAAAGATTTGGGGTTTGTTGCTGGCATGTCAAATAAGGATGGAATGAAAGTCCACCTCTGGCAGTAGCCTGACTTCTAGTACTGGAAAAGATGGTCTGGGACTCCTGGATGTGAAGGTCTAGCAGAATGAAAATATTTAAGAGTAGTTTGGGCTCTTGTCTCCCTACTGGTCCAGGAGGATCAGAAGCTCATTGTGCTGCACTTGGTCCAAACATCTGCGAAGACATGCCTCCCACTCCAGAGACTTCCCAGTTTGACACTCTGATCCAGTAAACGCATGCAGATGTGCACAGACGGCCTGGTGTGAGCGTGCTGATGGGGCTCGCTAGGAGGAGTCACATGGGGATGTGCCGGCAGGCTAGGAACCTGCACCGTTGTTGTCACATCTCTTTTAGGGGGATTATTACCAGGTCATCCATTTAATCGAGGTATTGTCAAGCTACCAAAACTGTTTTACTGTGGTGCCTTCCAAAAAGCTCTTTTTTTTTTTTTTTTGCCTTTTCCTCTTCACTTTTCCCCATCTCCTGCTGCTTCCTTTTAATCAATGACCTTTCCTTGTAGAGAGCAAAACCAAACAAAAAGCGCTTTTCCCTTTGTACGTTTGTGCTGTCTTTCATGCCGGCTGGCAAGAGTGTTCCGAGTAAAACCACACGGTTAATGTCAATGTATGTAACGGGAACTCGGATATTTCTCATCCTTTGCAGTACCTGTGAGTGTTAGTTCAGCTTTATTGTTATTATCATCATCATGTAATTTCGTAAGGAATCGCAATGTCACAAGCACAGGCAGAATAAAAAGCGTTGAGTGAAGCCGCAGCTCTCTAGATTATGGGTTAGATTATAGAGGGTGCCGGTTGCCTGAAAATTGCCTCTTGTGAGATAATGTGCCACAGCTCTTGATTACTCCCTGTAAAACTGATGGCTGGTTGTTTCGTCTTTAGGTCAACAGGCTGCTGTTTGAGCCGGTATCCACTTAGGAGTTTATAAACAAACAGAATGCTTTTGTTGCCTTAAGTCTATGAGAGGATGAGAGTAGAGATGTCAGAGTTTGACTTGTGTGAAAGACTACAATCACAGCTTCGCGACAAAAGGTGCTTGAAGTATCAGCAGATTAACTTGGGGACTTTGCTTCTTTGTTTCTGTGATTAACATCTGTGTCTGCTGTGGTGATTGTGTACACACGGCAACTTGGAGAAACTGCAAAGGGGCAGGGGAGTCAAAATTCAAACACAAATACCTCAGTGTAGGCAAAGGGGTGGGGAGTGGGGGGGTTGGGGTCCATGGGGGAGCTTCCCTGAGGTGTTGACACTAGATACCACTTTTTGGAAACACATGCAGAAATGCGGCAGCCTTCAGAGACACCAAAGAGCACCTCAGAGTTGAAAACTGTCTTGAAAAAAGTCTCTAACTAAACGCAGCTGCTTTGCACAAAGCGATTTGCTTGCCAGCCAGAGTTATCTTGAAAGTTAACTAATAGAAAATAAGTGCCAGGCTTTTCTTCCCCCAGCCCTGGGGGAGTCATCCTCAACTGCAGACTTGATGTTCACACAGCCCTGCATGCCTTTGGGATTGCTGCCTCCTAAGAGGTGATTTTAGTGATCCAGTGGACCTTGAGCCACAGTTATCTGTGGCTGCAGAGTGTTTTAGCTCCTGTTTCTGTGTGAGATACTCGCCTTGCTGGAGGTACCCAGGTGATACAGGTCCTGCACTGGTGGAGTTGCTCCGTGTCTGTGTCAGCACTAGTCTTGGCAAAGCTGGGAGGTTTCACACCCTGTGGTGTGTAGGGAGAGGTGTGACAGGGATAAAGCAACTTGCCTCCTGACAGCCACTCCTACATACCCAAACCCTTCAATGAGTATCAGATGGAGCTGGTTTATTGTTCAGATGCTATCTTAGGTCCAAGCTTCTGCTTTTAGAAATGAGCAAACCAGCTCTGGTGTCCTACAATAGTCTCTTGCATTTGAAAGCAGAGGGAAGTTTTATGTGAAACCTGGTTCTTGTTGTATGGTAGGAAACAGTTTCTGGGAAGGCTGTGAAACCAACCTCGGGGAGTCACAGCTCTAAGGAAGTTCTGGGTTGATTTGGGCTGGGGCAGCAATTGGGTGGTTAAATGACTTAGTAGGGCTTCTTCCATCCTGATTTCATAGAATCACAGAATGATTGCTGGAAAAGCCCTCTGAGCTCATCCAGCCCAGCATCTAAGATCACCCCATCTGCCAGACCAGGGCACTAAGGACCACAGCCTGGGCAGTCCAGTCCAGGGTCTGATCACTCTCACAATGAGGAAGGGCTTCCTAGCATCCAACCTAATCCTCCCCTGGCAGCTTCAGGCCCTGCCCTCTCATCCTGGTGCTGGTTGCCTGGGAGAAGAGCCTGACCTCCACCTGACTACAACCTCCCTTGAGGGATCTGTAGAGAGGGAGAAGGTTCCCTTTGAGCCTACTCTTTTCCAGGCTAAACAGCCCCAGTTCTCTCAGCCTTTCCTCATTAGACTTCCCTTCCAATCCCTTCACCAGCCTTGTTGCCCTCCTCTTCTAGCCATGGAGATCCTGGAATTTAATCTGTTCTTACACAAATGAACTTAATAAATGAGAGCATTTGTCTGAGAGTATTTGGAGATCATAACAAGATGATGGTGTTAGCTGAAGGATTCCTCTGTAGCTTTGGAACCTCACTAGGAACTCAAAGCGCTCTGAAATTCTTGGTATTTTACATGAGAAGTTTTTCTCTCTGTTCATGTTTTCTGTCTGTTCACAGACAGAGTCATAGACCCCCAACCCTTGCCATGGCTTGGTCATGTTTAATATCTCATAATTGGCCTGAAGTGATAGGTGAAAAAATGAACAATTTCAGCTTGAGTAGGTACCACTAGTGTGCTCCCTAATGACAACATAACATAAAATACAAGAACTCGAGTACATTTGGAATCTAGTGTAGTGTGATCCTGGAAATGGTGCTTCACCAAAGCCAGACAGCCTGAGAAAAAGAAGCAGCTTTAGAAAGGAACACGGGAGGGGGGGAAAGCAGTAACACGGTCCTCGGCACACTTCCCCGCCAGCGTCCCGTAGTGAGGATGATTGCTTTCCAGGATCTCCTCCTGAAGTGGAGACATCGGAGTGCCACTGTTTCCAAGGACGTCTGCGGAGCAGTAGATGGTAGGAAGCGCTTAGTGACGTGTGGAAAGCGTCCCGCAGCGTGTATCGCGAGGATGGATACAGATTAGGGGGATGATCAGTTAGATATAATTGCTGGAAGAACAGTGCAGAGTGATTGCCAGTGGGGACAGAAAGCCACGTCGCTCCCGTTGCGGAGGAGCTGGCTGTGGGGCCAGTCCCGTGTTTCAGCAGGGCAGTGTACAATGCCAGGCTCTTTCTAATGTGCTTCAACAAGTCATTAGCAGGAGTTCATGACAAAGGCATGAAATAGGCTCTAAAGCAGAAGAAAGCCTAGGTCAGCTCTGCTTTGTTACTTCCACAAAGTAATTGTACTTGATACCCTCTTTTAACAAAATCCCTTCAGAGAGCTGCATAGAGGCTCTAGTTGTGTTTGATCAGTGAGGTGCTGCAGAGCCACCTTCACAGCAGACTGAAGAACAACAAAAAATGGTCTCTTGCAGGAAGTATCCGATATCGCTGGGTCGCAGCAGTCCCAGGGCAGTTCAGTAGTGATGGTGCGGACATGGCTTCACCCACTTGAGCCTTCATTTTGGGTTCGAGGTGGATCGCTCCAGTATGTGTGTGGTGCTTTGGGAACATCATCTGGACTTGGTGGCAGGGAAAGGTATGAAAACTGAAGCAGCTGAGGCAAGTTGCTGTATGCCGAGGCAAGGCTCTCTCCAAAAGAGATGGCGCAAAAGTGCTGGTAACTTTGTGCAGATGTTGCATGTTTTTCATAACCATGGCCGATGCCCTGCTCTGCGTTGTGTTGCACACAGACATGCTTTCACTCAGGAACAGATACTTGGGGCTAGCTTTATGTAGAGAGTTTGCCATCCCGATAAGCAATGGTAACATTTCATAACTGAGATGAGTTCTTGAGGAAATCATTAGTGGAGGCCCTGGTGCAAGTCTGCATTGTATTAAAAGGTGGTGTTTTTTTCAGACTGGTCAGGTCATAATGTTGAAACTGATACTTGACGATGGCTTCCTGTGACCTTCTGCTCCTTTCTTCCGAGGGGTGTCAGTTGTGGGTACTCCTGTCTGTTCCCAGATGCAGCAGAGATCTGAACATCTGCTCCATGCAGATCTGGGAAAGAGCTGGAGCTGATGAAGCTCTGTGTCAAAGCACAGCAGCAGGCCATGGGAAATGGAAAGATCAGAGATAAGCAAGGAAAAATGTTCAGCAACTTTATAATCTCAGTGCACGTTTCCTCCAGAGACTGGAAATAGATGAGTGTATGCTCTTGTTACTCCTAGAGCTTGAGATTATATTTGGAATTCATATTCACAGCAGGAGCATTCCTCTCAGGAGACAGCCCTGTCCTCCTCTGAGGGAAGTGGCACAGTCCCTCTTGGAGATGCTGAGCCATGCTTAGAAGTACTGATGGTGCAAGTGATGGGCTGTCCACCCTTTGGTTGTTTAGTATGGAACATAATGTCTGATCCTTCAGAGAACATGTACTCCTGGAAGAGGAGGGATTTCACGATCTCTGCGGCCTTACTTTCAAAACTCACAAGGACTTTCAGCTCTTTACGTTTGCTTGATAGAGCTGAGAACTTCTTCAAAGGGTTCAGGAGAAGTGAGGGTGTTTTGACATCTCAAAACAATCTCACTGAGGGTCCCTCATGCATCTAGGGAGAAATTTTACCAAAGCCCTTTTGAAATCATGTCTGGTACTTGATCTCTTCTTGTTGGGCTAATGCCACTTTGGCAAGAGCCCATCTTTGTGCTTCAGTCTCCTAATCACATCCAGGAAGGAATGGCATATGTAGAGAAAGGTGTTGTTAGCTCAGCTTTTGAGTACATAGCCTGGGCTTACAGACCAAGAGTGGACCCTAAGAAGGCCTAGTAACACTATTATTTGAAAAATAAAGACAATACTACCAGTATTAATTAGACTGTAGATTAGTCTGTGGTTGGCAGAGGCTGCAGCTTACTGTTCTGTTTCCATCTAAGCGCATTCCCAATGGACGTTCTAAAACATTTAAGTCTAGAGTTCCCCTAGGAGAGTTGTTGGTTCTAGTGAGCACTTTATTCTTTCCTAGGCTTGGTACCAGCTGGTTATGTTTGGGTGATATAAACAAACTTGCCAGAAACATTTTGTCCTCAATATCTTACGGTTGAAGTCGGTGAGTTACTCAGACACCTGGGAAAAACAGAAAGGGTTTGTCCAGCCTCAGAGCAGCTCATGAGGTCAGGCAGATACCTTCTTGACCTTCTCTCACTACAAACTGAAAGGGGTTTGAAAGTTTTCCAACAGTTCTTGTGTTAGATGGGCCTTTTACCTTTTCTTCCTGCTTGCAGAACAAGTGATCCAAGTCTGTTCTGGTTACTGCTCTGAGCTACCAGTGATGCTGCCATTGTGGCTGGCAGTAAATGGACCTGCCTCTCACCACCTCGGCATCCAGCCCTTTGAATGTTTTTGGACTCTATGACTTGGAAAGGGGGCTTTGGTTTCTATCTGTTGAATTCAGTCTCAGCTATCTCTTGTGTCCACAGGGTAAGGCAGATCTTGGCCAAATGAACAAAAAATAAAATAAAATCAATGTTAGAACTGAAATTAGATCAGTTTTTGGTGAAGTTAGGTCCTCTCTGCAAAACTTCCCATTACCTTGTTTTGCTCTTCACATCATCTTTCTTGTAGAGTGACCGTCACCCTCTGTGACACCTTTATAGAGTCATTGTGTCTCTGAGCACTGTGGAGTCTGCACTCTATTCACAACAGGTTTTGCCTCTCCCAGTTTTTCCTGTAAGAGGTCGGTTATCACAGTTGAACATCTCCAAAATGAACTTGGCTTCAAATGAAAGAGAAGTGTCTTTGTTTACCCTTCAGTGTTTGATGTGCTGTGTAAGTAACACACATTCTGCATGTTTCAGGTTTGAATTTTATTTTATATGTTAATTAGGCATTCCATATGTTTTGAATTTTTTAACATTAATTTTTGAAATTCATTATCACTCCGTGGATTCAATGAAAATTTGAAGCATAATGGAGAGACAGCGCTGTTATCCAGAAGAAGCTGAGTGTAGAGAGCACCATGTGGAGCTCTGCTTTCAGTGTGTTTCACCCAGGATGACAAAAGGTCTTTTAATTCCCATCTGATTGTCAGGGAAATGAATTTACACTGTTAAGTAGGGTAGCCTTAGGTGGATCTTCCAGCCATTGACTTACTATTCTAACGTCTTGAATCACTTTCTCCTCCTACATTCAAGCTTTTCTCCAAATGAAAATACTTAATTAAAAAAAGGGTTTCCAGTTTAAATTTGTATGATCTTTTCTTTTTTAATGGGTGAAAGCAGAGAGCTCCCCTGAGAGCTGAGTAGCCATGGAGGACTAGTGACATCCCAGAGCAGAGAAGCTGGAAGCAAGAGCCAACAATCACAAGTGAAAATGTGGTAGTTTAGAAGTAACCACCAGCCAGTGTCTAATCTGCAATTCCAAGCGGGTTCTTCCTTTATGCAGGTCCTGTCTGGGCATTTGATGTGTGCTGCTGCTGCTGCTGGACAGGACACCCATGTTTGTTCTCACCAGCAATATGTCATAAATCCCCCTTGGGAAGTCCAGCTGGTACAAAGCTGGCCCCATTCTAGCTGCTAGATGCTCATGAAGTTTGAGCCTTTTCATTGATTTCCTTTTAATATCTGAGACAACTTGTTTTGCCGATGCCTTTTACAGCTCTGCGTGGTCCGGGACTGTGGTTTGAGAGAGTGGTCATTCTGCCTGGAGCAGTCAGGATTTACTGGGGAATGCCAGGCTGGGGTTGAAACACTTCATGTTCATCATAGGATGTTTTTTAACTGAGGGCCCCTTACTTCTAAATTCACTTTTTTTGGCAGCCTGTCAGAGCCCAACTCTGGCAACCTTTGTAAGTGAGATGCAACAAGCTTCATTTATTTTAGCTATTGGTCTGTCACTGTGTCTTTAATTTACTGTAATTTAATAACTGACACAATGCTGCAATAAATAAATGGGCTGTGAACATTCTCCTAGCCTTTGGAAGTCCAGCTCAGGGCACTTAGCTTTTAATTAACACTGTCCATGAGATTTATTGTTAAAATTGTATCCTCCTAAATGAGTACATCTGAAGTTGGGTAAGAGATGAATAATTGAAACCTGATGTGGGATCAGAGACTGAATTTGGCAGTGGAGCACAGCCCCTTCCTCAGCAGAGTAAGCTGAGGACCATCATAGCTCTAGACCCTCTTTCTCCTAAGGCATGGGTCATTCCTCCACTACACCAGAAATTGAATGTTTAAGAAGCTGGACATGAATGACAGCAGTTTTTCACATGTGTGCAACCCAGCAAAGAGCTTTAGGAATCCTTTGGATGCCCAGTTAGAAAGGGTTTGTGCTTCTTTTAACCCCTAGTGCTACGTAGATTCTCCAGCAAGAGGCCAAGGGAAGGCAAGAAGCTGTGCATGGATCCTCTTGCTATGGAGGAATCTCAGTCATTAGCAGAAATCTACTTCATAGGGATCAAAAGATGTTCTCCTAATTTTCTCCTATTATATAGGGGGAGGTGATACCTGATTTGCCATTTTTTTCCTTTGGGAGTCTGTCTGTAGGGTGTGATTTATGCTGTCACATTCAGGTTTTGTGATTTATGGGTTTTTTTATGCACAACCTTCTTTTAAATCCTAATGAGTATTTCTGACTCTTATTGCTGGCTGTGCAGTGAACCCTGAGCGATGGTAAAAGGTTCTCAAAACTTGGGAATATTTTATATGCAGAAATTTGATATGCCACGTAGAATCCTCTTAAGCTCTTTGGCCTTCTACTTTTTGTAGCAGCAAATATGACCTAGCTCCACGAGGAGCTCTGTGCTCAACCCTTTTCATTTCAGGCTCAAAATCTACAGGGAATGTCAAAGTCAGTCTGTGATTTGCTTTTAGTTTATTTTGCTAGTGTGGTGTTCCGATTAGTTTGGGATGTAAGCTAACTGACCCATTCCTTTCTTCCTGAACTGGTTTTAATGGGAAGACAGATTTGGCAGTGATCATACTTATCTCTATGGCTGCAAAATGCATGTGAAGGTCGTAATAGTTCTTGGGAAGTTCTGCCTTTAAAATCTAAAGTCAGTCTTTGCAAGGTTGATGGTGTTAGAGGAAAGGGGAAAAGGTCTTATTGGTGTTAATAGCAGGAAAATGTTGATTTTAAATGAATTTGTTCAATAAAGGAGACACTTCTGTAAGCACACTGCTTTTCCTTTACATAAGGTTCTTGGCTGGCTAAAATAATCTCTTGGGGCTGCGGGTGGAAGTGGCTTCTGCAAATCTGGGACTTAAACAGGGACTTTGGGAAACCTGAACATCTAAAATTGCTCCATCATCATTCATGTGGCCTCTTCAGAATGGCCTCTAGTAAGAGCTTAAGAGTCTGGTTTTGGAGCTCAAAAGCAGTGGGTGCAGTTTTTGGCTTGCAGTGCATTTTTCACAGGGTTCCTTTGTCGTGATGGTCCCATCAAGCACTAAAAATCCCCGGGTGGCTCCAAGAGCGTCTTTTCCAAGAAGATTTTGACTGAATGCGGCACTGGTCAATGTTCTTCCTGTTGGGTTGGTGGATGACTGAAGCTGTTGCCTTGGGGCCATAGCAGGGAGAGCAGTGCTATTGCTGCCTTTGGTTTGGGTGAATCATTGAGTCTTGCGTGGTCCTCAGCATTAGGTTGTTTGGGGTTTCTTTTCCTCAGCTCAGCAGAAATCCCCTCCCCAAACCCTGTAACTGTCAGATGTTCTGTTACACTATTCCTCTTGCCAGTCATTATCTCCTGAGATTATCAAAGGTAACTTCACATGGACTAATTGTAATAACTGAAGAGGCCTGAGGGGAAAAAAATTGTCTCGCCGGTGCAAGGAGGGGATTACTTGTGCATGTAGTCCGTGTCATTTGCCGGGAGGTGTCCGTGTACGGCTCTGTCAGAGGAACTGTAAAAGCGTTTGAAATCTGCAGCGGCTAGATCCGCGCTGATAGAGAGGCCCAACTTTCTTTGCCTTTTGTTGCTTTATCCCACTGAAGCGAATTTTATCCCTTTTTTCCCTTCCTCTCTCCTGTCTAAGCTCTTGTCAGGCTCCTTGAGAAGGCATTTAGGTTCTTGAAGGATTACTGTGCTAATTTAGGTTTCACGTATTCAGGTCTCAAGCCCTAATATTATCCTGCTATTTGTTACTGTACTTTCACTGTAAATGACTGACACCAGAGGTGGTTGGTGATTGCACTGAGGATGACAGAGGCACAGGAAGTAAACACTCGTTTTTTTGATCTCCTCTTGCTTTGCTGTCATGGAGATCCTACAGGTGGTTACGATCCTCTGGGGCTCAGTCATTCAGTGGTGCTGATTAAAACAGCCAATCTGAGCAACAGCGCCTGACAGATTCTCCGCCAGCGTCCTTCAAGGAGCAATTGTCTCTAAAGAACACATCTGCGGGGAAATTTAGAGGGCAGCTGCTTTGAGACAGCTCAATATTTCCCCCGTAGAAATACCTGCTCTGCTGGATGGGAAGTGCTGTCAGAGGTAACAGGCTGGGTTCATGGCATCTTCGCCTAAAAATGCAAATAGTTTGTTTTTCTGACATCAACATTTCTGTTAAAAAATGTTTACAGCACTAGATTTGTATTTGTTATTTTGTGAACTTCTTATTCCTGTTCATGACACTAGACATGGAAAGGGAATTTTTAAAGTTACTTTTATTGATTCTCTTTATTTTTAAAAGATTTTTTAAAAATAGGAAATAATTTCAATCCTTTGTTTCTAGACACACTTCATCTAGCAGCAAGCAAGGGGAGCTCTTATTTTAGGGACTTAAATACATGTCGTGCTTTAAAGGAATGGGAGAGGGATCTGGTTTGGTTTTAAAAAAGTGGGAGAGGGGTTTGGGTTGGTTTTGTTTTGCTGCGTAGTTTACTCACACCGGTACAACTCCTCAGTATTTCCCGTCGACTCTGGTGGTTTTCAGATCTGTGGAGATGGCCCTTCTGTAGGTTTGTGCAGGAAGGGAAAACTAATTGACACGGGGTGATGGCCTGGAGTTCTGCCGGCGCCCCTTTTCCCATAGATGTTAAGTGCCCGCCGCAGAATGTGTGAAATTTGAATACTTGGGATTTTGTCTTTGAGCAGAATCTAGTGTTGCTTTTGCTTCCTGCACCAAATGCCCTGGGAGAAGGGATAGTTTTGATCTGTGCTGTCCATCCTGGGACACGTAGGGGTCTCAGCTTTCAGGGATGAAAGATGACTGTCACTGGAAGCGTTTGCCATATGAGCAAACAGTGTCTGCCCCTGCAGAGCTGTTGGGGGGGAAGGGAGAAGGCAAATGCTTTGCATACAGGAAGATATCTGCTCAGGGGGTATTTGATTTCACTAAACAAAATATTATCCAGTCTCCTTTGCATGGCTTTCATACCGTAATGGGGTTCAAATGAGCAGCCAAATGCAAGCGGTTACACTTCTTCCATCGATGTTCTCATGCCCTTTACCAACCTTAATCATAATATCCTGCCTTTTTTTTTAATATTATTATTTCTCAGAGAAATATACACTGGGAAATGAAAGGGCATCTCATTTTGCCTACTCATAAATAGTATATGACTTGGGCACATGGAAGGATACTGTTTGTTTCTCTTAGAACTATTTCTCAGACTGAATGTATGGCTTGAAATAAGCAGTTTTTGCTTCCAAATTTTAAATCCATTTGTATGTCAGGAAAGCAGTTACAGTGTTTGTTGAAAGCTGCTGCTATTTGAGACAATATTTGTTCTTAAAATTTATATTTAGTAATTGCCTCTGCAATTTGAGGAGAGTAATAGGAGTTCTCTGAGCATGAACTCTTCACATTTTGGAGGAATCTAAAAATACAGAAAATGCAAATGTTTAATGCAGAGCATTTTAAATTGGCTGTCAATCTGGGAAGCAGCTCCTGGTTTTAGCGTCCTGCATGGCTGCTTTGAAGTTTATTAGCTTACTTTATAGAGTTCTGAAATAAGTGACTTTTGTGAACATAGCAGACAAATCCTGAAGATTTTCTCTTTGCTTGAATCTTTCAAGTGAAAGGGAAGGCCACGCCAAGTGTCTTTTTCCTGTTGCACAAGATTGGATCCTTGCTGGAATTCTGCAGGATTTATCAGTTGGAGCCAAACTAGGAAACATTTTGGGTATTTTATGTTCATTCATCTTTGATGTTTGGGATTTGAGACTTCAATGGTTTATTCTGGTTATAAGCCCAGGTGAAAATGTGCTGGAAAAGGGGTGCACCTGGCAGCTGAGGTTCTGGCAGCCCTTTTCTGGCCTGCAGCAACAGGTTCAGTCCTGGGCTAATTTCTAGGGCTTGCATCTCCTTCCTGTCTAGATACTGGTCTGTCTGAAGGTGCAAATATACAAGGAGGTCACCTCTGGGGTGCACAGACCCTCACGATTTGGAGACTCAGAGGTCCTGTCTGCTATCCAGGGTGGAGTGTTTTAGTTTGTTCCGTGGGGTTTTCTTCACGGTGAACCCCCCCCTCGGTGGGACTCAGTTGAGGTTTGGAGGTGCGATGGCATGCACTGAACTTTGTGGTTGATACTGTCCTTGGTGGAAGGATTGTTCAAAGATGCAAAGAGCGTTTGAAAGCATCAGCCCGCAGTGCAGCTGCGTTTTCACCGATACTCTTGGTACAACTGGGTCAATGGTTGGACTCGATGATCTTGAATGTCTTTTTCAACTGAAACAATTCTATGATTTTATGATTCTTTTATGAGGAGCTCTGGGGTTATGCTGCTGAGCTGCTCTGAGGACTCATTTCTATTGGCAATTGCAAATCTCGGTGTTTTGTTTGGGCTTTAGTGCGTTCTCGTGTCAGCCAACATCTGCTTAGATGTTTTTTATTAGCCTCCCTTTAATTTTGGGATACGCTTTTCTTAATTGACACTTTGAAGTCAAAGTTGACCAAACCTGTTCTTCCTTACTCATGTGAATGCAGAAGAAATGCCTATTGTGGCTGACTGATGGTGCTAATAACTTTTCTTTGTTGAAGAGCCTGTGATTTCAGTGTTTCCACTTCCTTTGCTTCAACAAGATTCCAAATTTCTTGACTTTCCAAGCATTGCTTGCAAGGTTTGGACTAGATGACCTTTAAAGATCCCTTTTAACCCAGTTCTTTCTATGATTCTATGATTCATCCAAACTGCTGAATAAAGAATAGGCGGAGGGAAAGGTAGATCTTAGAAGTCATAACAGGTAGCCATTGATAAATGCTTAAATGCTCCATGAAAGAATTTGTACTGATATATATTTTTTTAAAGGATATGAATGCTGTAATGTGCTCGTCACAGGGCAGCGACAGTGTTTATCAAACACCCTGGGCTGGCGTTAGAAGTGCGGTGTGGTTCCATTCCTACGGGCACATGATGAACGGCAGGGAAAACGTAACGTCCCATGAAGTTGTGCAGCAGTGCCAGCTCTTCAGTTGTTTTGTGTTTACGAGCAGATGCTTACTCTTTAATCTGAGGGAGCGATTGGTACGTTATCCACACTGTGACTGATTCACTGAGAGATGCAATCAAAATGTTTCCAAGCACAGACATGTCTGCTCTAACACAGTGCAGGCACACTAATGACAAGGCAGTTTCCAGTACTTTTTCTTATTTTCCACTTCAAGAGGTTATTAAAAAAGAATAAATTAATAACTCCATCTGTAGCAATTCACTTTTCCAGGGGTGAAAGTGCTGGGGAGCAGAATTACAGCTGTTCACGTGCCCAAGCCCTGTAAATGGTCGTGACGCTGTTTGGCGCAGCAGCCAAAATTATTTGACCTGCTTTTTTCGTCCAAAACCTGTGTTTATATTAGGAGCTTTATATCTCAAATAAAATTAGCTTTATGTGAACGGGAACTGTACTTGTAGTTTAGTTTAGAAAAGTAATTTCAACGCCCCTAAGGATTTCTAGTCTTTGATTTTTTTTCCCCCCAGTGTCCAAAGGAAACCTTTCACAGGGGCTGGATAACGTCTCCTTCCGACTTCTGTTGCGGCACACAAAGAGAAGTGTCCTGACAGTTTCCAAACCAATAATATCTTACTTATGTTTCAATATATGAATAACAGCACAGGCTTTCTAGAGATTATCATGGTAATGACTTGAGTTCTGTAACATACTGCAGCCAGATGAATGTAAATCCTTCAGCATTTTGAGGAACAGCAATGTATCTCCTTTTAAAATTGTGCATTAGAGCAAGGATGTACAATGACATTAATTCACTGAGCTGGGCTTGTATTCTTTTAATTAAGGGGTGCAGTGAGCAGAGCACATGATACTTCATCATGCTGGTTCTTTCCTCTTCTGTAATCTCTCTTCTCCAGCGTGATTTTTTTGGTAATTTTTGTTTCTTTCAATACTCCTTGGGAGTCTTGTTTTTTCAAAGTGATCCCCTGCTGACTGTTTTGAGGTCTGTATAAGCAGTTTCTTCAGCCCTGGTTTAGAAGAGGTTGTTCCTTTTGATTACTTAAATAATTTCATCGCTGTCTGTGTGATTAGTTTCTTTGTAGTGGAAGTGCTGGGAGGAGAAGAGGCCAAAGAGCTGCTGGTGCTTCTTGGTCTGTCTGCTGGGATGTCGCCTCATCCAGCTGCGTGTCTTCACGCATCCCTGGTTCATCAACGTAGGGTAGTGACTGCATAAATGAGTCTTTGCATCGGATAGCTCAGGAGACACTGGTGGAGAAGCCAGTCTCTGCAAACTGGTGTAGGAAGATACTCTTCCACATGGCCCTGGCTGCACACGTCTCTAGTCTTTGGTTGCAAGCAGGTCCTACAGCAGTTTTGATGCTTTATCAGCTACAGCGAAAAGTGAGAACTCCTCCTGCTAATCTTCTTGCAGAGGGAAAGGCTGTGGTGAGGAAAAATGCCTCAAGCTGTTACCTCCTCTGCAGTGCTGGTTTGTTTTCCCCTCTCCTGTAGTCTCCGTTGCCCCCAGCATATGTGCCACTGCTGTGGCTAATTTAGTCTTGTCTTTAGGAAAACTTTGAAACGAGGAACTTGCCTTTTCATTTAATATCTGTTGCTTCCTAGATTAGTGGTGGCAGAATCCAGAGCATTCAAACTGGGGACATCTGTGTTTGTTCAAGAAACAACAGGAGATGCAGTGGATGGAAAACAGAAGTTTGTTGAGGCATGAGGGACTGGCGAGATACCTTGAAGAAAGTGTTAACCAACAATGTCTGCCTGAGGCCCCAATCCAGCAAAGCACTTAAACATATATGGTGACCGTAAACAGTTGAGATGCCCAGTTGATTCAAGTGGGACTTGTTTTGTGTTTAAAGTTTGATACTCACTTGAGTGCCTTGCTGGATCCTCGCCTAAGTGAGTGAGAGTTTGAGTTGTTTTTCATTTACAAGAGTGAGACTTGAAAGTGAGACCTGGCCCGTGGTTAGTGGTGTCCTGGGGCATCCGAGATCACTGACTTTTTAAAGCTCTATCCCTGCTGCTGCTTTTCCTGCCACTTGCAAATATTTATTTTCCTTGCTTATTTTCGTACGCACAAGTCAAAGGACCCATGCAGAAAGAGACTCTGGAAGATGCAAACAGTTCCTTGCTTGCCAGGGTAGTGGTGTAACTCATTGCATTTTTTAAGGATCTTGACTCGACTTACGTGCTGAAAGAGAAGGAAAGGAAGGAGCAATAAAATCAGTGATGTAGAGTGGGATTTTGACTTACTGGCATTAAGTACATGTAAAATTCTTCAGGTTTATGTAAGTACATGTAAAACTACAGATGAAGTTTTAATCTAACCCTGACTGACTGTATGGCTTGGCCTAGGTGATCCTGTTGTGGCAGGGGGGTTGGACTACATGATCTTTTGAGGCCCCTTCCAGACCCTAATGATTCTATGATTCTAGTATATATAGGTCCTGTGTATAGAATCTGTATGATTTTTGTGAATCTTCCATCCATCCTAGAAATGTTTCTTAAGGAAGCAGGATTTTTTCAAGCAGTTATTCCCATATGAATTTCGTTACTGGGAGGAAATTGGTGGACTCAATCCAACAGACTCCTCTTGAAAGTTGTCTTTACTCCAGAGGACTCGGGCTGACTCCAGCGCAGAGAATGCCGTTGTGCTTCAGGCTCACCACTGACTTTCTCTGCCATGATTTGTCTCCTTCCTGGTCTGTGTGAAGTTGGATAATAATGTTTACTCACCTGTGTAATACAAGTTCAGATCCTTGAATGAAAGGCCCCACTGTGTGAAAAGAGAGGGCAGCACGACTGGGTGGGAGGAGGGGACTGTTCTGTACCTGCAGCTTTAGACTATTTGCAGTGACTGCAGTGAGGTTTTCATTAACAACTAGGTAAGGTGCAGTCTGCTCGCACTGCAGCATCTAGTGACAGGGCAAGGAGGTTAGTCTCAAACTGAAAGAAGAGAGATGGAGATGGGATCTAAGGCAGAAATTCCTCCCTGTGAGGGTGCTGACACCCTGGAACAGGTTGCCCAGGGAGGCTCATCCATCCCTGGAAGTGTCCCAGGCCAGGTTAGATGGGGCTTGAGGCAACCTGGGGAGAGGCGTTGCTGCCAATGGCAAGGGTGAGCTCTGAGATCCCCTCCAACCCAGCCCAGTCTGTGACTCTGTGAGTGGATAAAATCATCAAATAAGCAGCTCTTCTGGTAGTCTTCAGTCAGTCATCAGCCACGGTAGGGAGATGTGTGTGTGGGGGGGTATGTATGTGTAGGGTTACGATTCTTCCTGCGTTACCCTTAGGTCAGGAAATACACCTGACAAAACCATAATTTGTAGACCTGGGGAAAACACATTTTCATAGGGCTTTGTTTTGTGTTCATTTGCTTGAATCTCCTTGAAGGCTTTCCTAGCGCTTCATGTGCACAAACTGTATCATTGTTTTGGAAAGTGTAGGTCTGACCACTGTAAATGGGTTTATATTTCCAACAGGGCAGTTATTTAATTTCCTGTTGGAAGTCTGCAAATGTTGGCACTGTTCTCCCTTTGGCAGGAAGCCAGAGGAGCCTACGGTGTCATTAACGTGCCACAGCCCATTCAGGGTTTCAGTCGGCTTCGCCCAAACTGTAAGACTGGGCTATAACAAAAATACTTTTTTTTTAATTAAACTTCATAGAGGAAGGCAGGGAGACAAGAGCTGGATGGGGGTGACAGAGTGTTCTCTAGCACTAGAACAGCTGTCGTTCTTCCTTACCTAGTCCTGTGCTGGAGTCATCCTCCTTTTGGCGCAGATTTAACGTCAACTTTATAGCTTTACATTAAACATGAAGGCTGAATGTCCTGACATTGGCTCTTTCAGCATAAGCATGTTCCTGGCTGCAGTCTCCCGGGATCCATGTGCATGGTGCGGGCGGAAGCACCAGTGCCAAGGTCTGACCCTCTTACAGTCACAATGACATGACTGGAAGTCCTGAAGTCACCCTGCTGCCTTTCCAAAAAGGAGTCATCAGAGGACTGAGCTGTCTGGAAAAAGCTATATTTAGAGACAAGTGCTTAGAAATTATTTGGAATGCAAACTTCTATAAACAACAAAGATATTTTTGGTCAGAGTTTGTTTTAAATAGACAGACTTTACTCTTGCTTAAATGAATCAGGCTGGTTTAGTATATAACACGTCATTTATCATGGGCACCCAGCCTAGTCCCTTCATAGCTGTGTGATGCTTCAAGGCAAGGCAGTTCCTCCACGTAAGAGTTATCAGCTCACAAGAACCTTCTGGTACACCACTCCTGGTGCCCAGCTTGCTCTTGGAATTTTCTGTTTTACTCTGGTGGTTTGCAGTGGGCATCTCCTAGCATCGACAGCTTGGCATGAAGGGAGCCAGGTTCGGTTTTGTGAGCTTGTTGCTCTGGGAGGAGCTGTGTGATGAAAATTAAAAGATCAAATGATGTGGCAGAGTCCTCTTCTCTCAGAAGCCTTTAAATCAAAACTGACTTTCTGCACGAAATGCTCACAGACACAAGAACTGCTGGATTAGGAAAGTGTGGCATGTGTCACATAGGGGATCAGATTTAGGATTATTGTGGTCACTCCTAAATCCCATGTAAGGCAGCACTTCAGTGTAATCTGTTTGGATTTACCCCTTCTGAGCAGGAGCGTCTGCTTTTTCTCAGTGATTCAGGAGTGGGAGAGAAACGTTTCCAATTTTATATATTACAGCTAATATTTGCTCTTGCTTTTTTCTGGCTTATCTGAAGCTGTAGGAGGTAAAAATGTATTATGGAAGGCAGAAGAAGGATAAAAACCATGTTTTGAACACCTGTCACTCTTTGATACTGCTTCTTAAAATATATTCTTGGCTGTTGATAATCAAGTACCTGTACTGTTGCCCCTGTACTGGGCACTAGTGAGGCTTCACCTCAAATACTGGGGACAGTTCTGGGCCCCTCACTTCAAGAAAGATTGAGCAGGTCAGGAGAGGAGTAATGAGTCTAGGGAATAGTCTGATGAGGAGAGGCTGAGGGAGCTGGGGCGGTTTAGTCTGGAGGAGACTCAGTGGGGACCTTCTCTCTCTCTCCAATTCCCTGAAGGGAGGTTGTAGTCAAGGGGGGGTTGGGCTCTTCTCCCAGGCAGCCAGCACCAGGATGAGAGATCAGGGCCTGAAGCTGTCAGGGGAGGATTAGGCTGGATGTTAGGAAGCCCTTCCTCACAGAAAGGGTGATCAGAGCCTGGACTGGACTGCCCAGGGCAGTGGGGGAGCCCCCATCCTTGGAGGTGTTGAAGGCCAGCCTGGCTGTTGGCCATTAGTGCCCTGGTCTGGCCGCTGTGGTGATGTTAGGTCCTTGGCTGGGCTGGATGAGCTCAGAGGGCTTTTCCAGCCTCAGTGACTCTGTGATTCTGTGAAGTAGCTTAGGCCTCTGATATGCATTGAATCAAATAGGCAGCAACTACTTAGGTGTTAAGTTATTCAACTTCAGTATGTCAAAGGCTCAAGGTTCTTTTTTCCCATACAGAAACACACAGTGCAGCTATGGGAAAAAGCCCATAACCCCCAGATCCTATAAAACACATAGAAAATTATATTCCTGAACTTAAGGACTGCAATAATGTACTTCTGCCACTTTAATATTTTTTGTGATAAGTTATTAAATAAGTTCTGTAGGTTTTCTTTTCAAACAAAGAGTGTTCTTTCCATATGTTCCTGGAGCGTACAGCTCTAATAAGTGTCTGGGGACAGGAGACCCTCTGGTCCTTTATAGCTTCTTCTGGGTGTTAAATTTCATGTAGAAAATATGGTTCTTATTGCAGTTTGGCAGGCTGCAGGAAAAAAGCAAACCTAACAGAAATACAGTGTGTTCAAGTTTTATTTCATTGCTGTCTCTCAGTGACGGTATCCACAAGTTATCAAGGGTTTTATTTTAATGGTCAGGGGACCTCAGAAATGTTTTTAAACAATTTTAAATTTTTCCATGTGTCGCTGTGAGTTATAGATTTTCTCCTTTTAGGTCCAGGTGGAGGAGGCACAGGTGAAATAGTTTGAGGACCCAGAACAGGTCTAGGAATACAGTGATACCTTCCTGATAGGATTTCCTTATAGGACTGTCCTGTCACTATAGGATACAGGGTATCTGTTCTGCTAAAAAAGTAAAATCCCTACATCATCTAAGTGTGATGTGAGATGAAAGAACAACCCCCTTCCCAAGTCACAGGATAAATAACTTGGTGCGGAGTATTTGTTCCATTTATCATGTGATGTTCACATTTTAGCTGACTGTGTAATCTTCAAATATAAAATGACAAAGCACTTTCACATTTTGCTGTCTTGACTTTTCAAAAGCTTTTTGATTAACAATCTTGAATGATAGAGTTCTAAACGCTTAGAATATAAGGATGACATTCAAAATACTAGGATTTGGTCGACTAAAGTGTGTAATTAGGGTTCTGTGGGAAGCAAATCTGAAGAGAAAAAGATTTAAAGGATCAATAGTTACTTACAGAGACAACACGTGTGTTGTGAGGGCATCCTCTTAGTGTATGAGATTGACAAGTGTGAATAAAAGAGAGATAGCAGCCTCAAAAGCAGGAGTGAGGCACCTAAAAGCTCTGAATGAGATGCCAGAGAGGGGTACAAAAGCTTAGGATAAACAAACACAGCAACAAGGTCAGGAAAGCTAAAGCAAGGGACAAAGCTCCAAGTGATAATGGGAGAAGCAGAAAAAAGAAAAACTCTTGATAGGTGAAATCAAAGGCTGGAATCGCTAATGAATGCAAAGACCTAAGGACTGGTATGTCAATCTAGAATAAGGAAAAAAAGAGGGAATACTTGCGTAAATGAGATGTTTTCTGATTTCTCCTGTCAGTTCTCTAACCTCTCTGTAGAAATTTGTTTCGGCCCCTGGAAGGGAAATGAAGTAAATCCCCAGGACAAATATAAAGCCCGTTAAGATGAGAAGCGCTAAGGAAGTCTGCATCAATCTGCTTAACGGCAGCTAAATTATTAGCAAGCAGCTGGACGATAACAAGGAGATAAATTGCAAGCTAAAATGGTTTTGTCAAGAACTAATCCTGTCACACCAATCTCCTTTCCTCTTAAGGCAGCTTATGGGATCTAGCAGAGAACACGAGATGATGTAGCTTGAGCTTGGTGTGAGATGCTGAACGTCTCACATCTCACGTGCTGTTCCTGCACGTCATCCACAGCCCCAGGGTCTGAGTAAAACTCACAGATAGTCAGAAGAAATATGATTAAATGGCCTAAGTGCCATATATTAAACTTCTAAAGGAGTAATCACCTGTAGAAGTTACAGAACAGGAGTGTGGTTAGGTCACAGCTCTTCTAAAACCATGCAACAGAAATTGCACAGAGCTAGCCGTGGGAGGAGGAGGTGAACTGTTGGGTTTGGCTGCAGTGACAGCAGTAGAAGCAGCCGTGTATCCCTCTGATCAGCAGGGGTGAGACCTCAGTGGGAAGAATGCTGTGCCTGATTTTGGGAAGCACACCTCGGGAAGGGTATGGATCAGCTGTAGAAAGTCCAGTGAGAACAGCAAGAGTCATCATGGAGCTGAGAAATCGTGACCTATGAGGATGGATGAATTGAGCCTGCGTCACCAAATAGGAGGAGAAAGAAAACAAAAAGCAGATATTAAGAGTTGTTGGGGTGTAAGTTGTTATGGAAGGGAGAGAACATCTTATTCCTCATGGTTGCAGTTGCTAGGACAACAGATATTTGGGTTAATATCCAGCAGAATAGATTTCATTTAGATATGAGGAAAAAACTTCCAAGGGTGAAGAGAATAAAGTCTTTCACAGTTTTGAGAGGGTGAACATTTCCCTCCCTTATCCCTTTACAATTATACACATTAATTAAAACAATCATGGCATCATAGCTGAGTTGGACTTGTGATGTTAAAGATCTCTTTCAACCAAAGACATTCTGTGAAGCTGGTGGAGTATAAAACGTTCTTTTGCTATGAAACCTCACAGACAACATTATTACTCAGACCTAAACTGCAGTACGTGATCCCAAACCCCTTCTTTCCCTGTAAAAGTAAGATGTGTGCTTGCGCCTTGGGGGAGGACAGCCGTGCCGTTGGGTGGTGGTGGTGGTGACCTGTGGTTTTTCTTGAAGAGCGCTATTAGTCCTTCCTTGTAAAAAAAGTATAGTTTTAGTTCTGTCCAAGGAGATGACAAATCTTGTCTCCTTTATTAATCACGTGAGTCACTCTAGAGCAGCAAAATATCAGACATTTTGAAAGGAGTGAGTATGTCAGGGTCTCTCATGGGTTGGTTTTTTTTTCCTCTATCTCCGTAATAGTCTTTGATTCGCTTCTGACTTCCCAAGTAGTTCAAGTCTGCCAAGAAGCCCGATCACTCAACACCAACCCCCCAACCCGAACAGACTTAGGTTCTCTGTCGTTTTGAGTTAATACATCGGTGATGAGTCTAGTCCAAGAGCAGGAGGAAAAGAAACTATCTGTTTCCCAATGTTGTGTGAGCCATTAAGAGGGGTAGCTCTGCTGGGACTAGTTTACATATAAGTTAAATGCCAGATACGAGGGGTTGTTTGTACTGAAAAATAAGTAGTCTGTCGTTATACAGAAAACAGAGACCCGTTTCTCTGTGTACATGTGTCTAACTCACTGTTCAGGCCCCAAAGGATGTGTCTGTTGAAAAGGGAAGGCAGAGATTGCCAAGACAAAAAGGCATGCCCTGCTCAAATAACAAGTATTGCTTTCCCCTTTCTCCTTCCTCCTTCCCCCCAAATTACATATACTTACAAACATGTTGTCCCCACTTCTTAATACTCAATTTTTTATTCAAATCAGCTTTTCTTCCTTGCACTGGAAACCCCGGCGTGGTTTTTTGTGTCAGTGACTTCCATCTAACATCACCCTCTTCATGAAGTCTCCTGCTGTTTGCTGTGAGGATCAAACCCAGCCGTTTAACATTTATAAATTAGATTTTGGGTAGGAAGAGATGTGTAATGGGGTCGGTCGGTTGTGTCAGGGTCATGCACAAAGAAAATCTGCATTTTCTGGGATCGTGGAATCCTTGTCATCGTGTCAGAGGATCTTGGGGCCGCACAAGCTCATGGCCTGGGGAGTAAAGCAGAGAGAAAAGGAACGTCTAGAGGAACTTACCTGCACAGAGCTGCAGTTGTAACCTCTCCTGGTTCTCAGGACCAGCCAGCCACTTCTCTTGCCCTCACTGCTCATTAATGTGTTAATACGAAGCTGTTAATGTAAAGTTTGCACATTGTTTATTCATATGTGTCTACACTGGGGAGCATTGCAGAGGTGTTTGGGGTTTTCTCCTAATCCAGCATGTTTTTCTTTATTGTGCACATGGAAGGATCCAGCTCATCTACAGTTCCTCTAGTTGTTCCAGGTCTCTCTTCCCCTTTTATTATTGTTCTGTGATACATCCAGGTTTTTAAATCCTGCTTAAACATAGTCCATTCTCACACTGCATCCCATGAAGGCAGCATAAACCCCTTCCAATGCAGCAGTGGAGTCTGACCAGCTGTGGTTTTGTTGATAACTGATCTTTGGCTGTGAGAAACCTCAAAATGGACATCCCCAGCATCAGCAAGGTTAGCGAGCTTTCGCTACAGCTGCCATGGGAGCACACCTATAATCCTACATGCAGCTACAGGGAAGGTGATCCTAGGGAAGTGTTCAGCGAACTGGAGCGAAACTTTAGAGGAAAATCACCAGAATTCATTCTGTGGTTTGTCTTTATTTAGGGAAAAATGGAAACATGTGGAGGCTGCAAGGGATGACCTTTCATGTGCACGTTCTTGATGTGTGTTACCAGCAGGGAAAGGGGTTCCTGGAGCAATGCAGAGAGAGGGAGGCTATAAAGAAGAGGGAGGAAACACAGGCAAGGAAGCCTCAGCTGAATTTCAGGAACAGTTTCCTAAGAGTGAGATCTGTTGGACTAAATAATCTTGCAAGGGAGGTCACTGAAGCTCTGTTGCTTGAGATGTTTAAATTGGACTGGGCAGAGCTACTGGGAAATATTTCTGGCAGCACATCCTCCTTGGCAATGGTTGGGTGTGCAGGTTGGTTCAGCACCTTGAGAAAGAAGTCAATGGGCGCCTTTCAGCCTGTGCTGGATCAGACCAAGACTGACTCGAAGATATCACTTGTATTTCTGTGATCTCAGTCAGGGTTAAATGACCACATTTTCAGGTTTCCTAGGCTGCAGTAGGGGGTGAGTGGTGGGACCACATTTCATTATCTCAGACTGCTGCTGTAGACAGTATATTTTTAATACAAGATTAAAAGTGGTTCCCCTTTTGAGATGAGGGTGTATCTTTTTTTCCCCTCCTGGATTTTCATAAACATATTTTTAACCTGCATATATTTCATTAATATTAAAGTTGCAGGACTTTTCTGTTTGATTTTCATGGGGTTTTTTCTGTTTTTCACGATTGTTTACTTCATTCAGAGTCCCTGTAATGTCACCCTCATTGGTGGTCTTGAAAGATCCCCAAATATACTTTTGGTTGATTACGTGTAATGCAAATACAATTAGTAGCATGTTCTTCTCTTGTTTGTTTGTTTCATTAAATGAAAATAAACCAGACCAAATCCAGGTCACAGGAGGGAGCTACCATACATCCGTCAGTGTGTTACCTCAGAGCTGCTCTTCGTCTTCAAATTCCAGCGCAAGAAAAAAGCAGTTTTTTCAGCCTCACCAATTGAAATAAGACAGTACAATCCCCAAAGTCTCTGCAGGGAAGAACTGTGGCATATTGTGTTTTTCCTCCCTCATTTCCCTGCCACATGTAGTTAATAGAATAGTAGTTGGTGCCATGCCTGTGCCACACGGGAGAAGGGTTGCAGGGCTTTGGGCTTTCGCAGTTCTGTCGCAGCAAATTGGCCACTTAAACAATGAAACAAGTTTTATGCCGATATGTGAATCCTTTATTCTGACTAAGCCAAAAAAAAATCTGTTTCTTAGGTAGTTAAATCTTTCCTCTTTGAACTTACATAAAACTTCAATAAAAGTTAAGTCTTTGCTATTATTCTTATTTTTCCATTAGGACAACTTCAATCTATAAAACCATATTTGTGTTCCTAGAATTTTTTTTGGAAAAACAGCAACTAATTTTTTTTTTAGGGGGCTTGTTTTGTTTTATTGGTTTCTTTGTCATTCTCTGAGCTTTGGCACCACTGATGCTTTACTACTTATATCTGTGGTGAGTGGGAAGATGCTTTTTTTCAGTCGTTGCACAGCGTGTTGCAGCTGCACAGAAACAGAGACAGACTTGACTCTTCTTCTGCCTTGCCCAGAATCCACAGGGCTGATTTGTGGCCACCATTCTGGATCCTCTCCTGAATGCAAATTCTTTCCCACAACCAGCTTCAGCTGGATTTACAGGGATGTATTTGTTTAAGAAATGCTTTAGTGAAGAAATAATGTCCTCAGATGAGGAAACACATCTTCTCAGTGCTTTAAGTGTGGCAGCTTAGCATTGTGATGCTCCTCTCCTGCAGCCTTTGGTCAGGCAGCAGTGGGACAGTTGACCCCACGGCAGCACTTACTGGGCTGTATCCTTGAAAATAGCCAAACCCAGCAGTGCCTGTAGCAGGTATTTTTAGCACTAACACCCCATTCCTCCATAGGGTGTCCTTGAAGGAATTATTTTGAAGAAAGAAAAACTGCTCCTGTTCTGAGCACTTTGTGTCCTGTTCCGCAGTGGAAAACCAATGAATTGTTTCCAACTAGTCATAAGCTGCTTTAATCCTGTCAACACAAAGTAGAAATATCATGGTCATCGTCTGGAGCATTAACATTTATTAATAAATAATCTGTGTGTCCGTGTTACAGGGGCTGGAAGCAAAGCCTGGACAGCAGCATTGCTTCTTGGCAGTTCTCCTCGGCACCAAGCAGGGCGTGAGTTTTGTTTGAGCAGCGTGAAGAGGGTTAATGCTGATAACACTGGAAAAGTCTCCTGGCTGCGTGGCAGGGAGCTGACCCAGCCTGGCTGGAACAGTGGGGAGCCAATAGAAGTTTTCTGCTCTATTCAGGGCAGGGTAGTGAAGCATCTGAACTTCCCACCAAACGCTGTTTCTCTATTGTAGTTCAGATGGCAGCGCCCGGCGCTAAAAGACAAACATTTGCAGCTCCATCTTTCCAATTCTCACTCTGTGGCCTTTAGTCTTAAAATAAGAAAAATAACTCTGGAGTATCTAGAATAAAATATTAAAATATCTGTTTGGGGGAAAGGAACTATTTACAGCTAGGAGCATTCAATACAAGTCAGAATAGTCTGTAAACAAACGGAGTACATTTATGCTTGTGTGCTGAGATAATGTCACCGCTGAGTGAATCTTATGTCCAGTTTTATTTAGAAGTGAAGTGTCTAAGTTCTGATGAGGGTGAATGTCATCTTTATCTCCCTGTCATTGCAGCTCTCAGCACAGGACCTCAGTTCTGCCCTCAGCTTCCTGCTGCAGCCTGAGCACGGCTGTTCAGTCCTAGTGAAAGAAGACAAAACTAGTGTCTCGTGTTAATGAACCCCCACACTTATTTTCCCTCATGATATTTCCCTTTCTTATATTTTTCTCAGTATAAGTTTTCTTTGAATGTAGTTTTTTTTAAAACAAAAGTGCACAAAGAAATTATCTATAAATGTTCTGCATGTGTAGAGCTGAGGATGTGTTGTCTGTACGCTGGAAATACACTGTGTTGCGTGGACACTGCACTTACATATTACAAGAATGTTGTCCATCTGAGCCTGGGTATGGAGCAGAGTGCACAGCACAGAGGCAGAGGAGCGTTTTCCCTCTGTGAGCAGGGCAAGATGACAACCACTCTCTAAAAGTGAGATATTTCATCTGGTTCTGCGGGTAACTCCTGACCTAGCCCAGACAACTGATTGACATAATGAACAGGGGGTATCTGAGCTCAAATACTTGGCAGAAACAAAACTGCCTTGTCCTGACTTTCTGTGATCCCTCAGTTGGAGTCTTTTTGAAAATCATAAGGATGGAGGCCCTGTGTTGAAAGACTGTCTGGTAAGATATTGTTGGAAAAAAGCAGGGGGAAAAGCAGTTTCTGAAGAACTCAGAGCCCTGTTGATCTACTAACCCCATTGAAAGGACTAGCTGAAGCAGAAAGTCCCGAAAGGGTTAAGAGGAGGCAGGTGTTCAGTGGGACATGATCAACTATATCCCTTTCAGCTCTCAAGAAAGATCTCATTTATGTCGTGGAATGAGACAGAGCAGTGACTCGATGAACCTATTTGTACCAAAATACTGTGTGAGGACTGGACTAAGGCATGGGCAAACTGGAGAAGTGAGGCTTGTGAGAGCTTCTCCCTTGTTCTTCCCTGCCCTGAGCGTCTCGTAGTTTTTGCCGGACATTGCGAGAAGGTTGCCAGATGACAAGTGTGGAAGTACTGAAAAGGTTAATGGGACATTAGGAGAAATATTAAACATGCTGATTTATATTGGCACATCAGGCAGATCCTAATTCCAGAACCTCTGCTGGTCTGTAGGTAAATCTTGAAATGCTTTTATACTGTGAGATTTACACTGTGAGATCTACTCTGTCTCTCGTAGCATCATCCCTCTGCTTATGGCAGGTATTTAGAGCTGTGAACTCACAGCTAATTTTGGATGGAACTTGTTTGGGTTTCATCTGGCGTGGCACATCTGTTTTATTTCTGTTGTTTTCCTCTCCCCTTCCATTTCTGCAGCACTTGTAGGGTTGGATTTAGTTTTCTTTTCTTATAATAGACCTGGTAAAAACGAAGAACATTTAAAACTTAAAAAAACCCAATGGGATTTGTACCATTTTTTGGAAAGACTTTTTTAGGTTGGTTTTTATTTTAAAAACTTGGGGGTTTGTGTCATTTATTTAAATTTGAAATATTGCTGCACATGTTAGCATGAAGAAAAAGATTCCAGGAATTTTTCATTTACCAAAATGAATTTTAATTTATCAAAAGCTCCTGACATCTCGAGGCAAGCACGACGCGTTCTTTGTGTTTCAGTCTAACGCTGGCTCCTGGCCATCAGGCTGTGAAGGATCGTTTTCACCCGAGGCCTCTTGTAGTTGGGAGGAAATCAATCTTGTATGATACAAAATGCCTGAGCACTGGAGGCATGTCCATCTTCAGGAACTTCAAACTCATTCCCTTCCTTTCAGGGACTTGGCTTGAAGGCAAAGGCTGAACTCTCGTCTTGTCCAAGAAAAATGAACAAGCCTTGTAAAGATGCTTTCTCCTCTGACTGGCTGTCTATTGAGCTGGAAGATTTTGACTTCTCCCTGGAGTAGGGAAGATGTGGGTGGCCTTCAGCAGAGATGAGGCCTCTAAACAATGCAGCCATTGTCTGAGCTCCTCCAGGAGGGAGCAGAGTGTTGCTTTAACATGGTGGTTCTGTTCCTGGTAGGCTGGTAATATTGAGACATTGCTTTTTGTCTTGTAATTATAGCAGCATTAGCTCGGCTTTTCTCCCTTGCTAATATTAATTAATGAGTCATGTTAATGGATTAGGATTTGGGTTACTCTCCCATTGTATTAAGGAGTCAGTGTGGATTTGAGGTAGTGGCTTTTGAGTGCTCTGTGAATTGTGATGAAAAAAGAATAACAACAAACCCCATCTTGACTCTTAAGTGTCCATTGCTGCAGCCTGTCTGAGGAACTGGTTTCTGCAGCTGATGATACCCAGTGACCCAGTTCAGGGAGCTGGTGTAGTAGCCTCGTCCTAGTCACTAAATACCCCATTTACAACAGGGGTAAGCACTCAGCTAGTCTTTGCAGAGAGAATTGGCTCAGGCCTTGTGTTCTTAGCCTTTTTTTCCTTACAGCATGTTTAATTTGGGAGATGATTTAAGACAGACTTCTTTGTCCCAGTTGTAATTTCTTTCTGCTGTTGCAGGGAGAAGAGCTGTGTGTTCTCTGCTTTGGAGGTAGGAAAACACCTGACTGAAGGCCTCTCCATGGTGGAAGCCTTTGGGTTTTTGAGAGAACTTGCAGTTTGTTCTGTTCCCCCACAGCTGCTTTTTGGAAAAAATCTGACCTGTAATTCCTTCAAGTCGGTATTAAAATGAGCAAATAAGTCTGTTTTCTCTTTGCTGGCTTACATGGCATTTTACCTTATAAATCTTGTGTTTGAAGCTTGTGGAATCTGGACCAATATCCATGGCAACGCGTTGTGCACACATTGCAGCTGTACATCTGCGAGAGGTGAAATCTGGATGTGCCTGAAGTGCAGGCAAACCCCCAGTATGCAGCAGGGCTGTGATTTCACACTTCCTCTCCAAAGTTCTGCCAGATGAATTTTGCTCGGTGCTGGGGTTGGCTTTTCTGTTTGTTTGGGGCTTGTTTTTCCAGTAAGGTAAGACCAAGCTGCTGCTGCTGGAGTCGTTCAGAGTGAGTCATTAAGAGGGTAGAGATGGAAAATATTTTAAAATAACTGCTGTTCGATTAAGAAAAACATAAACAGAGTTTTGAGGTGATGCAGGGCGAGAGGATGTGTGGCCCTGCTTTCTCAGGCATACAGACCCTGTACCATTCTCTGGAGTATGAACAACTAGAGATGCTCTGCTTCAGCCCCTCCATCCCCTTCATGGTTGGTGTTTTGCACATGGTGTTACCCTGAGTGGGGAGGAAGGGAAGATCTGCTTCAGGATGAAACTGCAGGAAGGCTGAAATCAGAGCAAAGGACATGCTGAAGGTGGGATGCTTTGCTTAGCAGAGCACAGGCATCGGAGTGGTGCTGTTTGTGTTCCTAGGTCAGAGTCCTGATACCTGGATTTGCTTCAGCTCTGACACTGTGCTTCCAGACCCTAATGGAGCAGATCTTGTGGAACTGCTGATATTCATGACCTGTAAGGATGTTCAGACACTTGTGGTCGAGCTGCTCCAGCTTGGAGCCGATGGGAGGGATGAAGTGATGTCTCCAATGTGACCCCAGATTGTGAAGATCTGCAGAATGAGAGTTGCTCTACTTAGAGTGGTGGAAATAAAGTAGCAGAAAATGCAGGTTTGTTAAGAGTTCCCTTAGCAAAAAGGTGAGGATGCATAGTGATTGGTGTGCACATTCTTGTTGGACCCACTGGTGAAGACCGTGTCTTCAGGGTAACTGGTGGCTTTTAATAGCTTTGAGTTGGAAGTCATTCAACTGTGGACTTATTTTTGCCTGTTTTTACTCTGCTTGTGTCAGATAAGTTGGGTAAAATGTCATGGCTTTTAGAGCTCTTCTTTTTTTCCTGCCATTTGCAAATTCCCGCGTCACCTGTCCATCCGCAGTGCTGGTTTTGTCATCATTGAAAGAACTCCTGCGGTGGGAGTGCAGCTTATTCAAATCATGTCACAGATATTGGTAGAAGCACGCAGCTTCCAAACGGCAGGTAAGGCCTGGCCTCTCCTCACCCCAGCAGAAAAACCGCGCAGTGACTTGGCAAGAGCAACAAAAGAAGTTCTTGTGAAAAGCAGCAAGAGAAACTGGAGGCTGAAAGCCGGTGCCCAGACTCCCAGGCACATGACACAATTTACCAACATGCAGCCTGGCTTTAGCAGTTCTAATGTCAAGCATAGATCATCATTAGTCTCACTCCAGCAGCCTATGTATTTTCCTTTTCGCCCCCACCTTTTATTTTCTTCCTGGAAAGCCGTGAGCAGCTCCAGCAATTCTGAAGAATAAATCTTCCTTCATCAAAGCGAGTGGCTCGCCAAAAGCCCCTGTTTATCTTTGCAGCTCTGTCTGGGCTTTAAGGCTGGGAGAAGTCAGGAGTGGCTGCATTGTGCTTCCTGACCAGATGTACAAATAGGGCTCCTACGAGGCACATTCCGATCGTTATTTTGCAGTGATAAGATCTATTAAGCTACTAGGACAGTCGTTGTTTGTTAGGTTGATTCATACTTTTATTGGCTCCCACTTCATTGATCTGGGAAGTTCTGAGCGCAGGGCTGTGAAGAGAGCAGCTAACTTCCAATGGCTTTCACGTGAAACTTGTGTCCTTGGGTGATTCTCCAAGAGCTTTTTTCAGTGGACTTTATCTGTGAAGATTTAAGCAATAAAACAGCCTAATTATCTGCATATCTGTGTAAAGAAAATGATATTCAACGTCCCCAGAAGATGGTATTAGATGTCCCCAAAAATTATATTAAATGTCACAAAGTGTGTTGTGTTAATGGACAAACCCCACTCTAATAGTTTTTAAAGTCAGTATTATATCAAGTGGTGCTTGAAATGCAAGGAATGATCTTGCTTAATTTAAACTTTTTTACCTACTACTGCTACGAAAATGATGGAGCTGCTACCTGTAGTTTAGGTTTCTCAATGAAAATTGTTATGATAATCTGAAAATTCACCGAATAACTTAGCTACGCCTCTTTTTCTTAAAACAGCCTTCTTCAGATGGAGGATTCTTTTCTTTATTCAAATTGAGATTTTAATTTGCAAGGATGTGATTTTGTTCATATCGCTCGATCAGTTTGTTACTGCTGATACTCACATGTCATCACTAACCATTGGGTAGGGCTTGCTTGGGGTTGTTAGTGTGAACAAGTGTAATTAAATACAGATTCATCATTAATTACAGATAGCTAACATCACAGTATCACAGTATTATCAAGGTTGGAAGAGACCTCATAGATCATCAAGTCCAACCTGTCGCCACAGAGCTCAAGGCTAGACTGTGGCACCAAGTGCCACGTCCAATCCTGCCTTGAACAGCTCCAGAGTTGGCGACTCCACCACCTCCCTGGGCAGGCCATTCCAGTGGCCAATGACTCTCTCAGTGAAGAATTTTCTCCTCACCTCAAGCCTAAATTTCCCCAAACATACTCATCCCTGTGTGATCCAGCAGCCACAAAATCTGGATATGTTCATTGTTCAGCTTGATGAGCTTTTTTTAATCAATTATAGTTTGTTTCTGTTCATTTGTATGAAACAGGGAAAATGGATCAAGTCAGTTTGTGCCCGGCTTTTATGTTGAGGTTGAGTAGCAAGGGAAATGGTAAATGCTGAGGGATTTTTATGCCACAAAAGTACCTCTTTATTGCAAAATAAGCCACAATGGCAAGGAATGCTGCTTCATTATTTTTTTTATAATGTGCACAAGGGTACAGAAATCATAGTTTAATTTTTCTTTTGAGGTCAGACTGAATCACTGCAGCAAGATCTTATTACTGATTGCAAAGAAGCACTTTCATAAAAAAAATAAAGATATACCTAGATGAAGTCATGCTTTTCTGTGTTCACTTTTCAAATGGCACCGTAATGGAAATATCAAGGTCATGGTTTCAGTTACAGAAGGTAATTTAGAGGCATGTTGAGGATAAGCTGAGATCCTGTGTTCCTTGTCTGCTTGTCTTTTGCATTGCAAGAGACATTTAATCAAACACTAGTCATAAATTTTATTGTTTGGGGTTAGTAAACGTGACTTCAGGTCCTGTGTAGGTTTGAAGGAATCCATATTGTGATTAAGAAATGAATAAAGAGAGACAGTGTGCTTTAGATCCTTCCCAGAGGCTCACGCTGTGTCAGTAGGTTCGTGTGCTTGGTATGATCATGAGCAATTGCTGTTGCCATGAAGTATAGATCATGGAATCTGTAGAATGATTTGAGTGGGAAGGGACCTTCAAAGCTCCTCCAGTGAGTAGTGCCATCCCCAACCAGAGCAGGTTGCTCACAACCCCAAAGTCCAGCTGACCTGGGATGGTTCCAGGGATGGGGGGCTTTCTCACTTCTGGGCAACCTGGGCCAGGCTGTTACCATGCTCAGCATCCGCAACTCTTTCCTTCTGTCCAGTCTGTATCTCCTTCTTCTAATTTAAAACCCTCACCCCTTGTCCTGTCACACCAGTGCCTGCTAGTCTGTCCCCATATATCTCATCTTGCCCTTTTACTCTGTGGGTAAGAAACACTGATTAGTTGCTTTATATTTCTGAAGAGCAAATCGCTGGTTCAGATTCATTAGCCTGACGCTTAGGGTGGCTTGAACTGCTCTCCTCTGGTCCCAGCAGAAGTGGTGGCATCCAGAAACAGTTTGTAATGACACTTTCCGTCATAGTAATCTGTCTTGCAGTGAAAAAGTTCTGCAGGCTCAGTCTTCCTCACTGGTTTGAAATGGTACAAGCAATCTGCTAATTGGGGGCTGTAGCTAATATCCAAAATCTCTTTCAGTTCTGCTGGTTTTGTTAGTTCTAAGATATCAAAAGTTGGAAGAAATAACAATTTCTTTAAAGTTCCTGGCAAAACTGTTGATTTCAGTGGAGCTCTTGGTGAGCTTCAGGTTTCTGTCTACGGTTTATGTTTCCTTCTATCTGCGGTGTGTTTGAGTAGTAATTGGCATCCAGGTGCAGCTATTGTCTGCACCCAGGGTGATCACCTTGCCCCTGATCTTCTCCTGCTCTCAGAGCCAGGAATGCCACAGTCGTCAGCATCAGCTTTGCCTGAATTTGCTTAAGGTGTGGGAGAAAAAAAATTGGAGGTGTTGGAGGATTTTTTTAACTTCTTTTGCCATCAAACCCTTTAAGATGCTTCCCCAGGCACATGCTGTTGTGCAGACAGAGCAATGTCCTGTACAGCATCTGACTGAAGCATGTAAGTGATTTGTCCTGGGTTTGTGGGAGTCTCTTGGGCACAACATATAAATATTTTACTTACTCTGGGAGGTTTAGTTTAGCTTAGACCATATTAACTCAGTGACTCAGGAGACACCAATCCAGCAAACTGTTGATACTTCTAATTTAGCCTTTTCTGTGTTTCTATCAGTGGTCTGAACCCAGCCAGAGTGGCCTTCCTTACCGCCTCCCCCGACAGATTATTTAATTGTGGTCAGTTCTGGGTAGTTGCGATTTATGATCTGTTGGTTGTGTTCATGGATGCTCTGGGAATGCTCTTTTCTTGGCCTGACTTTGTCCAGATGCATCAATATTTTGGTTTGGATGATATAAAATAAATGGTTGAGATTAACTGTCTGCAACGTTCTCTTTTAACAGCGAAGTAGAATCGTTTTTCATATCAGGAGATGTCTTTAAAACAAATATTGAAGTTTGCAGAATGGTTATAGCAGCCCATGCACAAGTGGCTTTCCATCAGCCCCTGCTCCATCCGTCTGGCATGGTGATGAGCAATCCCCTCGTGATGCTCTGTCGTACAGGCTCCAGGTTGCGTGGTGATGACCTGAGTGTGGAAGACTGAGGAGAAATCTTCTCAGCTAATAGGAGATGAGCTGGGAAAAGGTTTGGGGAATTTCATTGTGGGAATGGAAAAGCTATAACCTGATTTTTTTGTGCAGGTCTCATCTCCAAAGGCTAATGTTAACTTGAGCGCCTTAGCCTGCTCCTTATTTCTGCCGTTACACAGAGTAGTATCACAGTGTTACGTGCAAAGGGCTTTTCAGAATCACTGAATTATTGAGGGTGGAAAAGCCCTCTGAACTCATCCAGCCCATCCAAGAACCAGACATCACCCCGTCGACCAGACCAGGGCACTAAGGGCCACAGCCAGGCTGCCCTTCAACACCTCCAGGGATGGGGACTCCACCACTGCCGTGGGCAATCCATTCCAGGTCCATGAGGAAGGGCTTCCTAACATCCAACTGAACCCTCCCCTGGCAGCTTCAGGCCCTGCCCTCTTGTCCCCTTGCTAGTTGCCTGGGAGGAGAACATGACCCCCACTGGACTGCAACCTCCCTTCAAGGAGCTGTAGAAAGGGAGAAGGGTCCTCCCTCTTTTCCAGGCTAAACACCCTCAGCCTCTCTTCTCCCTAGAGAGGTGCCTGGGGCTTGCATTACAAGACATGATAATGGGATCAGAAGAGGCCATTTCCCCTTAGCACCTGGGCTCTGCCAGGGGTGTCTGAGCTGCACAGCAGAAAAGGGTCCTTCAAAGCCTCTAACTGTTATGGAAAACAAGGAAAGAAATACAGAGTGAGAACTCCTCTGGGTGGTGTCAGACATGGTGATTCTCATCGGTGGATGTGAAAGCCAAGTCCCTGTTCCTCAGGTGTGTATTGGTTGGTTGTGAAGCTGAGACAGTCCTTGGGTTCGGGCAGACGGCCATATACCTACAGGCTGGACCTAATGCTGGGTAGCCAGTCGATGACACTTGGAAAACAACGTAAGCAGCACCACAGCAATAAGATACTCCAAGGTTCAGGCAGAGAATTACTGTACAAGAGGGCATATGGTTTCATTTGGAGAAAGTGGGAGCAGTTACATTAATTTGTGCATTTAAAATTATTCCAGGTAAGTAGGAAGGACTTTCTGCACAAGGCATTAGCTGAGTCAGGCTGGATTCCAAAGGTGACTTTTGCCAGCACGCCTCCAGTTTGACACTGGGGATACTGGAGTCAAGGTGATGTAAGTGTGAGTTAGCCAGATGGGGCTATAGAGAGCCTTGACCCGTGTGATACTTTACAAATGCACAAGTAAATTGGCTACTTCAGGGCTGGAAACAGTTGGATTTTTCGAAGAACGAGCGTAGGTCCTTGATGTTTCTCAATTATTCTGTTTTGCTAATCTCTAGAAAGCTCTGAGTGCCTGATAACCTGCGGCGCTGGGTGGTTTCTTTCCTTATAGAAAGCCAATATGACAGTAATAAACCAACAAATGCATCAAAAAAAGCTTGATTTTTAAAAAATATAAAATATGTTCTACTTGCAGAACATTCTTGTGTGTTTCCAGTAGGCTGGAGGTAATGGAACACCAAACACTTGTACTGTCGCTGATAACCAACACTGCTAAACCATCCTAACCTCTTGAGCTGAAGGAAAAAAAGACAGTTTTGTGTAAGAAAATCAGACTCATTCTGAACTCAGGCTGGTGGAGCGATACATAAATTTGCTTCTTTGGCTAAATCTAGGATATTCCTTATTTGTAAAAATCCCAACTTGCTGCTTGAGGAACTGGAAGGAAAGTCTGATGAGGAGAGGCTGAGAGTCTGGAGAAAAGGAGATTCAAGGGGGCTCCTTCTCTCTCTCCAACTCCCTGAAGGGAGGTTGTAGTTAGATGGGGGTTGGGTTCTTCTCCCAGACAACCAGCACCAGGTTGAGAGGGCAGGGCCTGAAGCTGCATCAGGGGAGGGTTCAGTTGGATGTTAGGAAGCCCTTCCCCAGGGAAAGGGTGATCAGACCCTGGACTAGACTACCCAGGGGAGTCCCCATCCTTGGAGGTGTAGAAGGCCAGCCTGGCTGTGGCCCTTAGTGCCCTGGTCTAGGTGTTTGTGGTGATGTTAGGTCCTTGGCTGGGCTGGATGAGCTCAGAGGGCTTTTCCACCCTCAATAATCGTGCAATTCTTTGTGAGTTACTAAAGGTACGGCTCCTGGGAGAAGCTGTGTATTTCGTTTGAAGCTGATCATGCTGACTCCAGACAGTATTTGTCTGAGCTTTCCTTTGGTTTGCTTGCTGGTTCTGTAGAAATGACAGTAGTTTAATTAGAAAGCACAGTTTGTATTTATGGAAAGTGTTCACATGGTGTCTTTTGTGAAAGCTGAAGAATTCGAGGAGGAACACAATGTTTTCCCACAACCCCATACATCTCCACAATTCCACAGGCTCTCAGCAGCTGGCCTCAAAAGGTTTTTAATACAAGTTATGTGTTTAATTAGAGAAGGGAGCCTTGGCAGATCTTCTGACTTATAGTTCATTTTAAAGTCTTCCCAAAAAAAAAAAAAAAAAGAAATAAAGAAATCAATCCAATTTGGTTTAATTGTCATATATAAATTAAGAACTTATTTCTTTCCGCTTCACAAAGATATCTGATGGATTGCACAGGGCAATTACTTCCAAATGAGGAACACTGGGCTGGAATTCAGCAGTGAGTTCTCATGGTCTCCCAGAAGGCCCCGTTGCAGATACCCCCATTGCAGCCCTGTGGTTTCACAAGCATTTGCCTCTATGGTTCCTCCCACAAGACAGTTGCCCAGCCCAAAGAGAAGAGCTTCTTCCAAGAGCTTTCAAACCCTCTTGAGGGTGGAATTGAGGATAAGAATATATCTTGCAGGAGATTCCAGCTTGGAGTGTCCATCCTGTGTTCAGCAGGAGGCAGGACCAGACTCTTCCAGGCTCTCCTCAGGGTTCCTCCACTGCTCGCTCTCCCCCTTTATCCAAACTGGTGAATCATTTTGGGGAATGGAATTTTATTCCCTATGTGGAAATGCTGCCAGAGAATATGTGGGAACAAAGATTAGTGCGATAAGATCAAAATAACCAGGACTAAACCACACTAGCTGGATGTGAGAGTACAAATTGCCTACCAGTCACCTTCTTTTAGGTTTGATAACCTTTCTAAAACATACTGGGAAGAGAAGGGCTGCTTCAAGCTGACTGAAACCTCTTCAGTGTCTTCAGCGTGCTGGACTTAAATATCTGTATTTCTGTGTCTTACTGGCTTTCATTTGCAGGGTTCAGTGCTGCTAAGGATGAATGATTTTTTCTTGGTTTTAATCTAAAATAGGAGCATTTCGGGGGTTGCCGAGGTTGGCAGCCTCATTCATTAACTTCATTTGTAAGAACCACCATGTGTCACCAGGCTGCTGTGAGGCCCCGCTGCTGCCTCAGTGTCTCCTCCTTCCCCTCAAGAAGCCAAAATGTTAAACTGGTGGCGCTTGCTAGATCTCCAGCACGATTCTTCACGTCTGGCCTTGCTGTCTAACTAAATTTGGTATGTATCTTGTGGGCTGGGGCAAGTGCTGGAAGCTATTAGAACGCTGAACAAAAAGCTCTATTCAAGGACTATCTCCTTCCTGCCAGGGTAATCCAAGTATCAAACATTTAGAAATATGGGGTAGGAGCCTGTGGCTGCCACAGACGAGGACTTTTTCAAGGTGTCCAGAACATCCATTGGCTTGAAAACGTCACTTGTGCAGCACATGATTGATGTGAAAAATGCAACAAAGCAGCCCAATATGACAGAGACATCTATCTCCAATTAAATAAAATGGAACACTTTTAATAACGCGGACGGGCAAGCTGGTAAAGATTTTGTCACTCAGAGCTAGGACAGGAAGACATTTTTCTTTCCCTTGAAATAGCTGTATTTATTATATCTGACCTGTTTAACATTGCTGGTTTTACTTAAGGACTAGAAAGAAACAAATGCTTTTCATCGTTTGATGCCTTGTTCTCAGAGCGTGAAATTGTGTTACCAAGAAAAATAATGGAGAAATGGTTCCTAAAACGCAGCCCGGAGTAATCAAGGATCCTCTTTTAAAGCAGTAGTAATATCAAAATGTTAATCCTAATTGTTTGAATCTATTATAAATTATTTACTCTCTGGACATCAGCTTCTTCTCGTTTCAGAGCTTTAAAGCAGCTATATATGGTTTTTAGTTTTCTTCAGGAAAGGTGAAAATGCGGTAAGGACACTTTTAGCGCAGAGAGAGAAAACCAGATTATAAACTGATTCAGCTTCCAGCAGAGTGATTCTGGCTGTTAGTTGCTTTTAGTTGCTTTCTAATGAAAAGTTTGAAATCCAGTCCCTGCTTGGTTTTTTTTTTGGTGTCCTGTGCTGTAATGGATTTGCCTGAAGAGCAAAGCGCTGCAGGCATGGCTGCGCTAAACACCTTTTAGCCATTCGCAGCCAGGAGTGTGGGTTATTTCATTTAACTTTAACCATTTCATGTTGGACAGGGAACTGAGCAGATGGAGGTGGGCAAGGCAGGGAAAAGGATCGGCAGTGTTGTGGCTCCAGCAGGAAGATGCTGAAGGTGTTGGAGTAAAGCAGGAATGTTTCTGTTGGAATTATGGATAAAGGAGCCAAGACCTTGGTGGCTTTGGACACACAAAGTCAAACACAAAGTTTCCCAGGGAAATCCAGTTGCAGCAGGAGCCCCAGGATGTTCTGCTTGTAGGGCAAAGCCTTTGCACTTACAAGACCATGTTGGTTTGGGCTCTGGGCAACCTGGTCTGCAAGAGGTGTCGCTGCCCACAGCAGAGGAATTGGAACTAGATGACCTCTGAACTCCCTTCTAACCTAAAGCAGTCTGTGATTCTGTGATTTACCCGGTCTTTTAAAGCAGGAATGTGAGCCAGAGGCTGCTCAAGTCAACCGAAGTTTTTCCACTGGCTCTAGCAAGTGGTGGTTTAGATTCTGTAGTGTGAATATTGAGCTTGCTTGAGGCAGAAAGCTGTAGCAAATAAGTCGCTTTTTGGGTTTTCTTCCACAAACAGCAACGAGCTGTGTAGCAAATAAAATACTAAACAGGCTCGTGCTATGGAGCTCCTTTTAGCTGTATAGACATAGATAAACACATAAAATGTGTTTTAGCCTCTCCTGTTAGCTTTGACAGGACCTTGTTTGCTCTAGATGTAAATTGGTGGCTTTCTTATGGCCTTCAGTAACTTGCATCTGTCCTCTCATTATTTCTGCAGGACAGACATGGAGCAGTTTGGCAATTTTAGCCCTCTTCATTATGATGCTAAGGCAGGTGGTGCTTTTTGAGTTGTTTGGTTTCAATTTTCTGTGGCAATAATGAAAAATGAATATGAGACCGCACCCTCCTGCTTAAGAGAAGGTGGGTTTGATGCCTGCACGACTTACCAATTCACTATTTTGTCGTACAGCCAGCAGGGAAGTGGGCTGCAAAGATCTAGCTGGTTGCCTGAAGAGAGAGCCGCTAGATGTAATCATGCAGAAAGAAATGAAAAGCATCTGCCAGATCCTACATAATGCAGAACTGGCTTTAAACTCTGACACCAGTGGAGTAAAATGGTGTTAAAGTGGTGCTCAGGGACCGCCTGATAATCCAGCGCTGAATCAAATTTCTCCTTTGCACTTCTCATGCCAACGGTATTCTAGGATTGCTTTATGCTTTTTCCATTTGGAAATAAGTAGGTGTTTTCCTTACTGGTTTTGTTCTCGGTTGTGATCGTTTGCAAATTTTAAACCCACAACATGACTGAGGGAAACGGAGATTCCACTACATGTCAGAAATTTGGTATTTCCACTAGGAAAACCAAGGCACTCTACAGGCCAAGGCTGAAGTGAAGGAAGTGCTTAAAAGCTTGACTCTTTAGGGTCAGCAGAAGAACTTGCCTCAAACTTCAGTGGGCTTTGATCAGGCTGTGAGTAACGTGCGATTTATCAGGCTAGTTCCCTGCTATTCTTTTCGTTTTTCCTAAGGCTCGCTGAGGAAATCAGTTTCGTTAGTGACAAGAGTACATCTGAAAGATGAATGGAGCTGGGGAAGAAGTATACACACGCTGAGGGACCGCTCCCGCTTTCAGCAATGCAGGCGTGGGTCATCTTGTCTTGTAGGATCAGCCACGTGGCTGATTTTACAAGAGGTGCAATGATTTACACGGGGTCAGCCTCCACGCTGAACACCCGAGTACCTGAGACTGGGGCAGGATCCATAGCAAGTGCAGGTATTTGTGGTTCATCTGTCACTGCCTACTGTTAAACTCCTTTGAAGACCCTTTAGAAGAAGTTGAGGATTTGGCAGGCACCTTAAAAACCTGACAAACAAACAGAGAAAGCACCATTCTGCGCTGCCAGTTGCCTTGCACTGTGGGTCAGTGGCTCACGTAGTGGAAGCCGCTGCAAAAGCCGTGTGTAGGGACATGCTCTGGCACAGTCGGGAAGGTACAGCGCAAATGTGTCTGTGTACAGGGCTAACACTAGCCAGAAGAACTCCTGACTTTTGACTTCTGCTAGCTAGAGCTCCCAGTGTATCTGTGGCGTAGTCGTGCTTTCATGAGACACCACGTTTGTGCTTCTGTGGTTAGTACATGGAGAGAGCTTCTCTTTCCCCTCTGTCCTGTTGAGATCACATTTGGAATCTTGTGTCCAGTTCCAGAAGGACACAGGACTGCTGGAGAGAGTTCAGTGCAGAGCCACAGAGATGATGAAGGGAGTGGAACATTCCCGTGACAAGGAATGGCTGAGAGAGCTGGGTCTCATGAGCTTGGAAAAAAAGAGACTGTTGATCATATCTAATGAATGTTGATCAATATCGAAAGGGTGGGTGTCAGGAAGATGGAGCCAGGCTCTGCTCAGTGGCATCTAATGCTAGGACAAGAGGCAATGGATGTGAGCTGGAACAGAGGAACTTCTTCCCAGTGAGAGTGACAGAGCCCTGGAAGGGGCTGCCCAGGGTGGTTGTGGAGTCTCCTTCTCTGAAGATGTTTAAAACCTGCCTGGCCATGTTCCTGTGTGACTGGATCTAGGTGCTCCTGCCGTGGCAGGGGGATTGGACTAGATGATCCTTTGAGGTCCCTTCCAATCCCTAATGTCCTGTGATTCTGCAAGTCTGTCTTATTACAAGATCAGTTGGGAGAAGTGTGGAAAATCCTACTATGTTAGCAGATCCGTGTGTATTTTGTGTCCTGTTTCAGGCCAACTCCCTGTCATTCCTGCAGATGTTAATAGCAACGTCACCTCTTTCTGTGGTGGTGAAGAAGTGCGGTGGGGGAGTTATGTGTCATGTAGCACCTGGGTGACCGGAGATGTTTGTTTATACAAGTCCCTGCACTCCATGCAAAGGGCATTATGAGGAAGAACAGCCCACGGGAGCCCTGTTGGCACCCAAGGGTGAAGTGTTTTCCCTTCTTCCAAGCTCACAGCCTTTAGTGACTCACTGCAAAGGTAAAAGCACGTCTTTATGCCGTATACCATCATCCTTCATCCCGCTGTTAATCCATATGTTTCAGAGACTTACCCAATGATGCAACCACACAAACTGGTGTGTAATGCAGAGGGATGTAGAGGAGAGGAAAAACCCCACAGATAATTTATGCTTTGAGACAGCATCCTCCTCATCTAGATAGAGAGCAAAACACACTTTGCTTACTTCACAGCAGCTGGGTTTTCTGTCGCTTTCCTGAAGTCTTTCCCTTGTTTCTGCTGCTTTCTCATAGCCCTTTTTTTCCTTGGGGGTTTCTGGGGTTTTGCCTTTTTGTTCTGCTTTAGTTGTTGTTTGGGCTGGGGTTGTTTTTCTGAACGAATTGCTCCATTTCACCGGCGTTAATAGCAGTCTTCTTTTTGGCATAACCACAAGTGGTTAAGATCTGTCTCCCCTGGAAAGCAGCACATGCAAAACCACAGGAACATATGCCTCCCTTGACTTGGTTATTTCCTCCTCCTGGAGTCGTGAACCTTCCCAGTACAGCTCCAAGGGCTGCATGTCACCTCCAGGGAATCACCCCCACTCTTCCCTGTAGCATTTTGCCTTCGCTTGGAGCTCTCACATCGAGATACTGACCTGATCTGACCTCTGTCACTTTCTCTGACCCCCCAAAACATCACAGCCTGAGGTAGTACTGCTGCAGGAACACCTGCAACATGCATTTTTTTTTTTTCCTATTGGAAGAAAAACAACCAACCAACCTTTGAGTTTTTCTTTTGCGCTAATTCCATTTAAGCACCACATTTCCATCATTGCAGAGGTAATGAGTTGAAATGACTTAATTTGGCTTCCAAGGATAGCAATCAGGATTTAATAAAGACTAATCCACCAAAATTTACTGCCTCATCACAGGGGTTTTTTTGGGGGGGCTACAGCGAGTCCGTAGTCCCTTTTGACTGAAGCAGAAGAGGTCGACCTGGGATAGATTAAAGTGTAGCTGTGAGAACAAGGAGTCAGAGAAATCTGAAGAATGTAAACTACTGACCGTGCTGGGAGAAACTTGGTACAGAGATGAGCAAGGGGCGTATGAAGCTGAAGTGCCAGTGGCCACTTGCCCGTAGTTGATTGTACCAATGACATGAGGACGCCCGTGTGCAGAAAAAAGGGAGCTGGCTGCGTCAATAAAGAATCCCTCTATCTCTCTCTTTCTCTTAAACTGTGTGCTGTGTTGCTTGCTTTCTGACCGCTCCGACATACAACAAATGACAGTTTTTTAGGATTGTGGAGAAAAACAGGAGAAGTGTAAGTCACTGTGTACTCTGAGAAGCGCAAGGCTCATGTTTGTGTGAGGTCAGTGTATGTTTTATCCTTGTTTGAACTTGTAGGATGCTCATGGTTTTAAACCCCACTTAATCTTTAAAACTATTGAATAAAATCTGGTTTGCATATCAGATCTATTCAGTGGTTTTAAAGACTTGGAGGGGGTTAAAATCAGTTTGCTGAGTGGTGGTATTTGAGGCGAATAGTATTTCTTGAACACTTAAAACCCTGAAGTAAACCTTCTGGGTACATCCTGTGTTTCAGCACAAGTCCATATTGTCCCTAATAGGCTTTCAGTAATACCACATTTTCTCCTAACAATGGATTAGAGAGGAGAGAAGGAAAGAAGGCAGCTTCTGGGTGATTAAATGACACTTATTCTTGTGCTCTTTATTCAGCTTCTCCCCAGCTGCTGACAAAAGGTGCTTTCTCTGAAAACGGAGCAGCACGCCTTCTCCTCAGTGTCACTAAAATACTGTGAGTTCCACCTGCAACTGGAAAAAAATGTGTATTTCTACCTCTGTTTTAAAAGCAAAGGTTTGTAGGAAACACTGCAGGGTTTCCCCCATTTTTTCCTTCAATGTCTTGCTTTCAATTTGAGCGCTACACTAAAACTCTTAAGGAGAGTTAAAAAGAAAAGGAGAAGTGGGAAGAACAGCACTTCCCACTCAGTTGAGATTTTAGTTTGAATGCCGGCGCCGTCCTTTCCTGAGGGAGCTGTGCGGCAGTGCTCGCTCCCATCTGATCACCGGGACGGCGATTGTGGTTGGAGATAACTGGCAATATCTTTAATTAAAAGGCTCATTGGGGAGCACAGGGCTCTCTGCCAACCACAGAACGACAGCCGCTGCCGAGAAATTTACAACCACGTGCTTTGGCACAAGTAGCATCTGCCCACCCACCCCCATGCTCTCAGGTATGGCATTGTGTTAGTATCTCCTTGTGACTTCATTTTTTGTGATAAAAAAGGATGTGGCTTTTTTTTTTTTTTAAATTCTTGAACTGTCGTGTGTTTTTTTCATCCTGCTGTTCTCATCGTGTCTGGGGATTACTTTAGCCCTTTCGCAGGAGGCAGCAAGAGGTGTTGCTCTAGTTCCTGATCACAGAATCACAGAACCGTTAGGGATTGGAAGGGACCTCGAAAGATCATCTAGTCCAATCCCCCTGCAACAGCGGGATCACCTAGACCAAGTCACACAGGAACACATCCAGGTGGGTCTTGAATATCTCCAGAGAAGGAGACTTCACCACCTCCCTGGGCAGCCCCTTCCAGTGCTCTGACACCCTCACTGGGAACAAGTTCCTTCTCATACTGGTGTGGAACCTTCTATGTTCTNCACTACTTTCCAACAGGTCAGTCCCCAGCCTATACTGGTACCTGGGGCTGTTCTTGCCCTGGTTATAGTTCATTAAATTTCTCCCTGCCCAGCTCTCCAGCCTGTCTGGGTCCCACTGAATAGCAGCACAGTCTGTTGTGGTGTCAACTACTCCTCCCAGCTTTATGTCATCAGCAGACTTGCTGACAGTGCACCCCAATCTCTCATCCAAGTCATTAATGAATAGATTGTATAGGACTAGTCCCAGTACTAACCCCTGGGGGACTCCACTAGATCCAGGCCTCTAACCAGACTCTGTCCCATTGACCACTACTCTCTGGCTTCTGTCCTGAAGCCAGTTCACCATCCACCTCGCTACCTCATCATCTAGACCACACTGCCTCAGTTTGGCTGCAAGGATGCTGTGAGAGACTGTGTCAAATGCCTTACTCAAGTCGAGATAGACAACATCCAAGGCTCTGCCCTCATCCATCCACCTGGTTACGCCCTCATCAAAGGCTATCAGGTTGGTCAAGCACAACTTCCCTTTGGTGAAGCCATGCTGACTGTCCCTAATGATCCTCTTGTCCTTGATGTGCCTGGAGACAAGTGTCTAGTATAAATTGTTCCATCACCTTTTCTGGGATGGAGGTGAGGCTGACTGGTCTATAGTTACCTGGGTCCTCCTTCCTACTCTTTTTCAAGATTAGAGTGACATTTGCTACCTTCCAGTCCCTAGACACCTCTCCTGTTCCCCATGGCTTAGCAAAGATGATGGAGAGTGGCTTAGCAATGACTTCCACCATCTCCCTTAGCACACGTGGGTGCATCCCATCTGGGCCCATGGATTTGTGCACATCCAGTTTGCTCAACTTACCCCTAACCCAGTCCTCATCAACCAGGGCAAACCCCTCTCTTGCATCAACTTCCTCTGGGGCCTCGGGGGTCTGGGGCTTGGTATCAGGACAACCCGCAGAAGTACAACAAGAGGCAGAGAAGCTGTTCAGTATCTGCTTTCTCTGTATCCTCTGTCTTCTGGGCACCCACCTCATAATGTGGCATTCTGTGGTTTCTTCAGATGTTTTTTTTTGTTGTCTAAACTGTTAGAGTTAGGAATGTGGTAGATAACCTTTGGAAATGTCCTTTTTGACATGGTACATTCTGTGATTCTAAGATTAGGGGTTTTTTTTTGCGTAGCATGGAGAACGCTGTGAATTTTTTACATTGCCTGCACTCACCTCAATCCCTGGGCCAGCACCGCTTGTTCTGGCAGATAACTGACAATAAATTAGTGAGATCTCTTGATGGAGCCAGTAGTTGAGCTGGCTTCACAAAGATTCATCCTGGAGACCTCAGGGTTTGTGTATAGAATCATAGAATCACTTTAGATTGGGAAAGACCTTCAAGATCGTTGTGTCCAGCCATTACCCCAACTGTCCCAAATAAGGTCAGGAAGGTTTATTGTGACAAAGTTTTAAAGTATTTCTTAACCTTCAGAGGTCATTTCTTAGTTTGAGGTTGTTTTATTTCAAAGGAGAAAACACTCTTCTTAATTTCTCTGTTTTCTGTTTTAGAAATCTGTAAAATCACATACACTATATTTTTTGTGTCCTGGATCTTCTTCCACTCCTGTGAACTTTAATGGGAATTGTCAGTCCTGGGGCCTTTCTGCAGCTTAGCTGGTGTGGAACAGCATGGCATTGCCCCAGTATCTTTACTGGCAGACGCTGAGGGTTTGGCAGGTAAGTACAAGAAAGCTGGCAGTGCCATAACCACATCTTGGAGGCAGCTCCAGGGAAGCCACAAGGGCACAAACTCAAGCAGAGAATCAAATCTCCAAAACTCGGGAACTGTTTGTTCCTGCTCTTCCCCCATGAATTACGTTGTTTGTGTTTTCAAAGGATGAAAATGTGAGTTGTGTGGAGAAAGATCATTTCCCTTCGTGGAGGACTGGGGTGTTTCAAAGCTGTGGTTTCGTTCAGGGTTGTGCAGGAAGCCAGTCCTGTGCGATTCCCCGTACGGGGAACGGGGCCTAACTCGAGGCAGGCTGCCTGGGGGGTGCGTGGAGCCATCGGCCCAGAGAACTGGGGCTTCTGAGACACAGTCCTGGGAACGATGTTTCCAAGCTCTGGGCTGCCCTTTAATCTGCCAGGTGGGCTGAAGGGAAGCCAGGAAACTGGAAGTCTTGGGAGCCACGGCTCCAAAGTGTCTGGCTCAGCTGTGGTTGCAGGCTCTGGCTCCATGTCAGCTACTGATGGGGAGCCGGAGAGCCCTGCTTCTCAGCAGCCCCCCAGGGGAGCCACAATGGAGCAGGGGCATAACTGCAACTGGGAGCTGTGGGAACTGGAAGGCCTGTTGCCAAAGGGCTGAGAGCTGAAAGGCAAACTCCCTGTCAGTGCATCAAGTCTGTGTGCTGAGGTCATGGTCAGCAATGGGGGTCCTGTCGTAACCCTGGCGGGGCTCTGCACCAAATATTTGAGAGCTGAACCATCTCCAGGTGATGTTTTGACTGGGCAGGTTTGGTATTCTCCAGTGGAAACTTGCTCTTAAAGAAAGAATTTCTCTTCAGCATTTTTAAAAATCCAATAATTTCTTCCTTCTCAAACAAATTGAAGTCACTGATCAAACTGCTTGCTGCAGTGGGGGTGGGCTAGATGACCTCTATCTCTTCTAACCCAACGCGTTCTGTGATTCATGTCGTTTGCAGCCTAGGTGATCCCCTTCTCAATGGCAGGGAATGACAGTTTGCTCATAGTTTGAAGCTGGAAAAGGGGAGATTGAGGATGGACAGAAGGAAAAAGTCTTTGAATCTGGGGGTGGGGGATCCCTGGAACAGGTTGCCCAGAGAGGTGGTGGAGGCCCCATCGCTGGAGCCATTCAAGGTCAGGTTGGCTGGGGCTGTGGGCAACCTGGTCTGGTGAGTGCTGGTCGTGCTTGTTGTAGGGGGGGTTTGGACTGGATGCCCTTTGGAGGTCCCTTTCAACCCTGTGATTCTATAATTAAAGCATTGCTTTTATAGCAGCAGGGTCACTTGTGCATTTTCAGATGTCCGGGAGAGTGATCAATAAATTTTTTTGTATGTGAAAGTATAAATTATTTGGGTATGATATAGGGAAAACCTTGTTTCCACAGAAGTCAGTACAAATTTTACTGCAGCACAGCCAGGACTAAAGATTTAGGCCCCGCTCTTGTCATCAGACTGGTTTATATGGCATTGCAGTGAAATTCAAGAGGGATGTGGAGCTGCTGGACGGACTCCAGCATAGAGCAATGAGGATGATGAAGGAGGTGGAGCACCTCCGTTATGAGGAGAGGCTGGGGGAGGTGGGTCTCTTCAGCTTGGAGAAGAGGAGACTGAGGGGTGGCCTCATTAATGTCTATGAATATGTGAAGGGTGGGTGTCAGGAGCCAGGCTCTTCTCAATGTCATCTAGTGATAGGACAATAAGCAATGGGTGTAAGCTGCAACATAGGAGGTTCCACATCAATATGCGAAGGAACTTGTTCCCAGTGAGGGTGACAGAGCACTGGAAGGGGCTGCCCAGGGAGGTGGTGGAGTCTCCTTCACTGGAGACATTTAAGACCCGCCTGGATGTGTTCCTGTGTGACTTGGTCTAGGTGATCCCGCTGTTGCAGGGGGATTGGACTAGATGATCTTTCGAGGTCCCTTCCAATCCCTAATGATTCTGTGAAAACACATCAGCTGGATCTTGGAGAAGTTGCATCTTCATTTGTAACCACCTGCTGTTATATCCAGAGATAGCATCTTACCCCTGAAGTGGGGAGAGCAAAGCAAACTCAACCTCAACCCAAACAAACCCCAAACCCCAAGGACCCAGGGAAAACCACAACCTTGACAAACCTCCCTACACTCATGTTCCAAGCCCTCCTTACATTATTTGCAGTGATTGCATAAACATGTTGCACAACAGCTCTACTGTTAGCACAACACACAAACACATACGTACAATATTTCTCAGAGCAGCTCATGCCGCAGGGGCTGCTGACATGTTCTCAGGGACTGTGCTGCCTCTTCCAGCAGAAGAGGAGAGAGATGAGTGAGGAAGTCACTGTGCTTGTACATAGAATGTGTGTGTCTTGGGTTCTTAGATAGGGAGATTGCAGATTTCCCACCATCAGTGTTATAATCTTGGCTTTTTTCTTTATAGAATCATCAAGATTGGAAAAGATCTTCAAGATAATCAAGTCTGACTGTCCACCTTATAAGCCCTAGCCACTGAAACACCATGTCTGACTGTGTTTTGAACACATCTGTTGTGCCCCTGTCCAGTCTGTTTAACAACACGATCTCTTTCTTCTTTCTGTGTTCTTTCTTATACCCATCTTGATTTTTTGTTCCTACATCTCGTTTGCACCCACCACTTAAGTTGGTATTTCTTGACAGGAATTTTTGATCCAGCCTAAGGTCTGTCCCTTTGAAAGAAGCACTTTATTATAGAATCACCTAGGTTAGAAAAAAGACCTTGTTCACCAGAGCCTTCACCGCCTTTTTGCCCGTCTTTGGACCCAGTTCAGCATCTCAATATCTTTCTTGTATTGAGGTGCATCCCATAGTTAGGTTTCCTAAGAACCCATTTCCTTTGCCTGCTTATGGTCCCAGGAATATTCTTTCTGGTTTCTGTTTGAAACATGGATAACATGGAAGAAAAAGCAGAAACGAGACAGGAGCGTTCCCAGTCAAGAGGGTATTGACTGAGAATCAGATGAAAAGGCAAACCCTGGTGTCCCAGGGTGTATGAGGGAACCAGCATCAGTACTGGACAAGGGAAGTTTCAGTGTAGAAGTGAAAGCTTCTGGAAAGATCCCATGTGGAATTCTGTGTGCCATTTTGGTTTGTAGCTATGTGGGCCATCCGTGAGTGACAGGCTCTTGGGTGAGCCAGCAGATATGGCTTGTCCCATCAAGCCAAGGGCTCGCTGCAGTGAGTGTTGTTACTCGCTGCGAATAAAGCGATTATCCTCATACATGCCAGGGAGGCAGAGATTAATGCTGATGCAAAGCTAAATTTGTCTAAACTGGCCATCGGTAAGTTTGAGTTAATGTTTTCAAAGTGGAAAAGCTGTGAGGCACTGGAAGAGCTTTCCAGCAGGAGCAGTTTGGGCAAGAAACTTAATTAGCTTGGGGATGGCACCAGTTCAGGTCATAAGCAGCATGGCGTGTGTGCAATAAAGGGAGAACTGTGCCAGATCACCCTACACCGCTTTCAGTCATCATAGCGACTTGCATTCTCCAGCCTTCCCTCCTCCAGAGGTTATCCCACACCTTCTGGTGTTCCCACAGCAGCTGCTGCCTCCTGCCTACCCCCTGCTGCCAACGGCCCACCGGTTCCGATGCTCCTCGGTGAAAGGACATTTTGTGAGGCTGATTCACCACTGTGTTTTTCACTCTTTGGTCCTTTGTGCGTAATCCTTGCTCTTTCAAGCTAATGGCTTCCCCTCAGATGGTTTGCCAATAGCAATTGTGATCTTAATATTTCATGCCAGCTTTATCTCGCTGTCCTTGCAGGGTAAATGAGGCCTGTGTGTGCTCCAGAGAGCGCAGCTCTCCTTTTGTAAGGCCACAGTTAATTGCAATTAAACAGGCAGCCTTTGTAAAATTAATATTCTTATTGCTGTGCTGTGCGTGGGCTCGCACTTTTGGGAATGGCCAACGAGTGTTGGACGAATCCAAGGGAAGCCCTTTTGCTTTCTGGGATTTTAGGTGTTTTTAATGTATTTTAATCACCTGTTTGTCTTGGCAGGAGAAGTCTATTTTAGATATTCAAATTGGTGGGAAAATAAACTAGTAACTTTGCTTTAAGTCTAATCTGACATCTGTTCCTTTCTTCATTTCTGTTCAGCTTCCTTCATTATGCTCTTTCACAGGTCTCTTTGTTCTCCAGTATGTTAATTTTCTGGGGTTGTTTATACCACATACCTAAAGTAGGCTTTCTAAAAGGCTTCTTTAGAATGTAAAGTTGCTGTTATTATCCTCAAACCCTATTCTGCCAGTGCAGGGACATGTACAAACTCAGCTTGTGGGAAAAACCCGCACAGCACAGCTACCAACCTTGAGCGTCTGCCGACTGCAGGAAGTTTGTGTTGAACATTTGATTGGACGGGGCTGACCACCTTTTACTGGGGAGCATGGAACTTGCAGCTGATGTTCCTGGGCTGAGTCAGGCGTTTGCTTCGTTTCCTCAGAATCTGTTGTTGCTGCTGTGGTTGTCTTGCACTAAGATGATTTTGTGATTGCAGGATCCCAATGTTGGAGTCAACTTCCTGCAGTCATGGTCTTCAGCAGACCCATAAGTGGCCCATAAAGGAGTAAATCTCAGTTGATAACCTTACGGATTGTTTGGTCTTGACTCCAAAGAGTGCCTCATGTAGTTCCCCCAAAGTGCTCCTCTGGAAAAGAGCAGTACTTAGAGAGAAACCCCAGAAACACCCTTCTGCATATAGGCCCTCTCATCTCAATTCTACATGTGATTAGGTTGGAGGTCATGGAAGTATTGCAGAAGGAATGGGGCTCTTTGCCGAGGCTGGAGATAGAAAGGATTTCAGTTCTTCTCAGGACTGGTTCCTGATGTTTCACAAGAACACTTTTTTCCCAAAATGTAAGAGAAGAAAAACAGTATTTTGACTAAGGAATGTAACTCCCTGTCCCCCAAAAGAGATATTTGTTCAGAAGCTGGAGCAGGTCCAGTTCAAATGTTGAATAGTGAGCCAGCACGGAGACATACAGCCCAGCCCATGGTCATCACTGTGCAGGTGCAGGGAAGGGGAGGTTAGACTTGAGCCTTTCTGAGATACAGCTTCTACCTACATGTTTGACGTTCTCTAGCTCTTTTATAAGGAGTGATGGAAATCTACATTTTTCCTCCTCTAATAAAATTAACTTCATGCTCATTAAAAGTGCTAGGTTGACGACCATGGAGACTGAAGTCTTCTGTTAACCCAGAGAATGTATTGCTTAGCATGGGAAAGCTGCAGTGCAGACTCCTTCAGGGGCTGCCCATCTCATGTGCCTCAGCTGTGACCTGGTGAGAAAGTCATCCTGTTGCCATGGCAGCTCTAGTTTTTGTGATCACAGATTCATAGCACTGGCTGGTAAAGCCCTTCAGGATCTTTTCTTGAACCATTGAACAAAAGATCGAACCATGAACTCACTGTCCCAAGGCCACCGATAAACCCCATTCCTGAGCCTCCAGATCGCCATGGCTGTGAAATATGGCCAGGGATGGCGATTCAGACCCCTCCCTGGGCAGCCTGTTCCAAGGCCTGAGCACCTTTTCCTCATGTCCAGCCTAAACTTCCCCTGCTGCAGCTGGAGACCATTTCCTCTTGTCCGGTCACTTATTACTTTGGAGAAGAGCAACTCCGGCCTCTCTTGACCCTCCTGTCAGGCAGTTGCAGACAGCAATATGGTCTCCCCTCAGCCTCCTTTTCTCCAGACTAACCAGCCCCATCTGCCTCAGCCACTGCTCACAAGGTTTGTTCTCCAGACCCATCTTCAAACTTGGATCTCCAACTCTGGATCCCACTGCAGCCCCTCATTGTCTGTCTTGTATTGGGGTGCCCAAAACTGAACCCAGTAGCAAACTCTGCCAGGGAGGAGATGTTTCAGGCTTGTTCTAGTTGTTCTTTTTTGGATCTAAGCAGACCACCCCACAAGTGACCTCCAGAGAGTGTGCAGTGAGTAGAAGAACCTCGTCATCATCTCTTTCTCTTGGTACACTCAAGTCTTTGATGAACCCCTGGTGAAAATTCAGAGCTTGCCATTAAAAATAAGTAGCAGGAAAAGATGACTAACTGAGTACACACCCTGAGAAAACCTCAAATGACTCCTAGTCCTTTTCTCCTAGAAACTTTTCTCCTCTTCATCACTGGTGTGTTTGTCCTTCACAATTAGGGAATGTCTGCACGTGTGTGCTCCAGGACAATTCTGGCTGCAGTAACCCGATGCAGCGCTACGGACTGGGGGATAAATGGCTGGAGAGCTGCCTGGTGGAGAGGGACCTGGCAGTACTGGTTGACAGCCAGTTGAACGGGAGCCAGCAGGGTGCCCAGGTGTCACAGAAAGCCATTGGCATCCTGGCTTGTATCAGCAATAGTGTGGCCAGCTGGGCTAGGAACATAATTCTCCCCCTGTACTGGATGCTGAGGAGGCCTCCCCTCGAGTACTGGTGGTGGTGCTGGGCCCCTCACTTCTAGAAAGAGATTGAGGAGCTGCAGCGGGTCCAGAGGAGCAGAGAGGCTGGGGAAGGGACTGGAAAGCAAGACTGAGGGATCTGGGGGTGTTTATCCTGGAGGAGACTTGGGGAGGGACCTTATCCCTCTCTACAACTCCCTGAAGGGAGGTTGCAGTCAGGTGAGGGGTCAGGCTCTTCTCCCAGGCAGCTCTTCTCCCAGGCAAGACAAGAGGGCAGGGCCTGAAGCTGCACCAGGGAAGGGTTAGGTTGGATATTAGGAAGCCCTTCCTTCTGGAAAGGGTGATCAGAGCCTGGACTGGACTGCCCAGGGCAGTGGGGGAGACCCCATCCCTGGAGGTATTGAAGGCCAGCCTGGCTGTGGCACTTAGTGGCCTGGTCTGGCTGCTGTGGTAGTGTTAGTTCTTGAACTGGACTGGATGAGCTCAGAGGGCTTCTCCAGCCTCAATCATTCTGTGCTTCTGTGAAATATTGGCTTTGTGTTGAGTGAGGGTTGCTCTGCTTATCTCTGAAATAGCTGAGGGTGAAAGACAAAAATCTTTGCACTTAGGCGATCAGCTGTGGAAAAACACATGAGGACAGCCCAGTAGTTCTTCTTCCAAACAGTGTGTAGTCATTGACATCGAAGGAGAGAGGCACACAAACACTCCAGGTCAATAAAGCACTTAAGGGTAGAAATTTATGTGTAACGGTAGTACTGCTGACCTCAAAAGTTTAACTAATCACTTCATGTTGATGCAGGCAACATATTTTCATGGCTGTCCCGTCCAGTAACCCATTCCTCATCTTTTCATATCGCTGGTTCTGTGGAGAAATAAACCTTAGTGAACTCGCACGTGATCAAACTGGTAGCAGTGAGATCTCAGCACGGATTCTTTAAACCCAGATTTAGATAAAGTAATTTAAATGTGATGCCAGGAATGATTCATATGATGCAGGTTTGCAATAAATTGTGGAATCACCAGATTTTCCACAGGGTAAGTTCAGGGGGTGACCTGATGCATGTTCTAGGTTTCTCTAGTAGGAGGAAGTCAGGTGGGATAATTTATTTCTGTGAGAAGTTTAAGGCATCAGAGACAGGAGAAGCTGTAGGTGTAGAAAATGGCAAGACGTGAAGATGGTTTCCTATTCAGCATTAAGCAATTTAGGGGAGGGGAAGGATTTTTCAAACCTCTAGGATACTGCTACTGGATAGTGAAGATCTGTTTGAGGATAAAATTAAAGGGAAATGAGCCTCTTGACAATACCTGTGCATTCCTGTGATCCTGCAGAATGGGGCAATGTCCCTTGGCTCTAGTCTGCAGCACTCTGAGGACACATCTTTTCATTTGTAGAGCAGCTGTGTTTCCTTTGAGCCTGTTGATACCCTCAACAGTCATTAGGGTAGTGACTGGGTGACCTGCAACCTCACCAGGGCAATCCAGTCCTATTCAAGTTAGTGGAAGTCTTAATCTTAAGTCAAAAGAAAAATCTAGTGCTCCTACAATTCTATTTGAGGAGCTTGTTTAGTGTCAAGATGTGACAGGGTGGTTGAAGAACCCGACAAAGACGCTCCTCACTTGGAATCTGTGTGCTCAGGATGCTTAACTCAGCCTTTTAACGGTGGAACGCAGAGTTGTGCATTTCCAGATAAGGTCTCCAGACGTGATATCTGCTTTAAGGCTTCGCCAGTACTAACATGAACCAAGCTGAAGTCTACATCTATTTTTTTATATCATCTAGATACGTGGTGCTATTAACATAACTTTTAATTTCCATGTCAGAGCAGAGATAAGACCCAGTTGCATTAGCATCACCCCAAAACTGCTGAGACGGTGAATTTTCAGGGAGTGACTGTGTTACGACAGGGAAGGGAAAAAGCAATCCAACGTATGAGGTTCTGTTACAGATCCCATATGGTGAGAAATCACTTCTTTTGGGCAATTTTCAAAAGATAGTGATATGATTTCACCGCCCCATGTCTGTCACCACGTCATCTAGCGTGGAGAACAACACAGGAATGTGAGGCAGAGTTAGCAGGAGGTTTAACTCCTCAGAACGCAGTGTCTTTGTGCACATTGGCTTAATATTAGACTTTAAAAGTCCTGTTGAGGCAGTTTTTTAAGTTCATTTAGATTTGAGAGCGTGTATCCTGCAATTTCAAGAGCTTTTTTAGTGATTACATGGGGAAATGTATTTATTGTGTTCATTTTATTTTTGTAAGGTTACCTTTTAGCTTGTGTTAGTTGCTGGTGGTTTGTTTTTGTCAAAGCTCTGAAGGAGTGACATAGTTGTTTCTTTCCTGTGATACCTCCTTGTTCTTTCCTTGTCGTACGTGTGGAGTGCAAGAAAGTAATTTGGACACATCCACAAGTCTCTCAAATTGGTCTGCATCAAAACATTCACCATGGAAACTGTTTGTGCTGCTGCAAAGGGGGAGGAGTTCCTTTTGATTAAAGACCTGAAAGTCATCATGATTTCTAAAGTTGCTTGGGTCTCTAGAACCTGTGGTGGAGCACTGGAAACCCTTTTCAGTGCCCAGACTTGGAAATCATCAAATGTAGCATCCAGCAGTGTGTGATACTGGATGGCACCTAGATATGGAACATACTAAGAAACAGGAAAGGTAGGACCCAAATAATTATCCCATATGAAGTTTATTCTGCAGATGGCTGCACAAGGAGGATAACCATTTAAATCCCAAATAGACCCATCTGAAGATGGAGAGGAAAGGGTGTCCTTCCTGCCATGTGGGAACTTTTACTTCCCAAAAAATCTTCTAGTACAGCCTTTACGGGTAGCTATGAGTGTTTAGATGGTGACACACAGAGGTAGAACTGAAGCAACACCAATAAAGTTTGCAGGTACGTGCAGGATGGCCCAGGTGATGTGGCAACCCAGCGATTTTACATCATACTTCATTTCATGGTACTGGTGATAAAGTGGCTTGGTCTGTCTTCCCTTTCTCTACCCACCTTATTTTATTAAGCCATAATATTTAGCTTTAGCAAGTGGTAGCATGTTAAAAGTAGTCAAAAAATTTCTAAGGACAAATTGGAATCACTACTGCTAGTGGATTATAGATTTTAACTTCTCAACTCAGTTGCCTGGGTGACATTTTAAAATTACTTTTGTGTTCCCTTTGAAGAAAATTGCTTAGGACAGACGATCTCCTCTCACTGTTTGTCCCAGCTCTTACTACTGCCTTAGAAACGCAGAATCGTGCGGTGGTAGTTGCAAACATGACCCCACTAACCAGGTAGTTTATTTACAAAATGTTTCATGTGGCCATAATATCATCAAGGATCGTTTTGCTGTGCCTGGGTAGCAAATCATCTCTTAATTGTTTCATAACGTGAGCTTCGTGTGCTGAGGAAGAGAAGGTGAGTATCCTTCAATGTGCTGCTTTGTTGTGCATCGCTGAAGAGCGGGGTTTTATGTTGGTGATTCACACTGTGTGGGAGGGTAATCTTTAAAATAATATAAATAATAGCGCCGTACGTTAGGGTTGTTTGGTTTAGCTTAAAATCAAAGTGACTGAGCATTTTCTGTCTAAGCACTGTGGGAGTTCAGTGAGAGCAGGATCAGGAGTTCATATTCAGCACCCAGTTGTGTGAGGAGGTTGTAGAAGGTGGGGGTTGGTCTCTTCTCCAAAGTACTAAGTGCTAGGACAAGAGGAGACGGCCTCAAGTTGCTCCAGGGGAAGTTTAGGTTGGCCCTGAGGAAAATCTTGCTGGAAAGGGTCGTTAGGACTTGGAACAGGCTGTGTAAGGAGGGTGTTGAATAGCCATCCCTGGCCGTGTTTCACAGTCGTGGAGATCGGGAGCTTAAGGAGAGGGTTTAGCAGTGGGTTGGGACAGTTGGGTTGGACTCGATGAGTTTAAAGGTCTTTTCCAAACAAAACGATTCTGTGATTCTGTGCCCATACAGTCATCTTGAAAAAGTTTCTTCCCTTGGCTCCAATTTATACGGCAGTGCAAAAAACTCTGTTCAGCTGAAGGCTTGTGAGTTGCACAAACTGGTGTCCTGCCCCTTAGCGATTATCCTCTAGGTCATCAGGCTGATTTCTCAAGAGTTCCTGCAGAAAAATATGCTGAAGGAAACTGATGATAGTATTTATAAAACACTGTGCTGCCTGTTACATGGAAAAGGAATAGCTGCTTCTGTGTCTGTGGCTTTATGTTGTTGGGGCTGGGTCCAGCTGTGTCCACTTGAGGGGATGCAAGAGGAACTCGGTGCTTTTTGTTCTGTCCCTTTAGGTTTTCCTTGGGCAAGAGTCATCAGAAGCTTTTAGTCTCATTATTATACAACTGAAAGATGGCACAGTGCTGGAAACCACAAAGAGCAGTAAAACAAGAGCAGTTGGCTATTGCTGATGCTTGTAAACCATTCCCTTACTCTCCCTTTACTCGTGGATGAATCACTCACTTAATTTCTTAACCAGGCTCCTTGTTACAGCAGGGGTGTGGGGAGCTCTGAGATCTTTGCACGCCGGGAGCAGTGACGTCTCCTGAAACAAATGTGTGCAGGCAGAGTGTTTAGATACTTTCTACCTCGCACCGACCTTCCCAAGAATCTCACACATGCTCTGGGCACTGGGTTTCTTTCCATGGGTTTACCCTTAAGTGCAAAGCCATCTGTGTTGGGGAAGGGTAAGCAATAAACAGGTTGTACACTTAACCCTTAAGCACTCTATCTGGGATGAGATGGCTTTGGCGCATTGCTTCACTCCATGTATTGCTCTGTGTACTGCCATGTACTCTGTGTACTGTGCTCCATGTACTGCCACGTGAGAATGCGAGAAGGGTTGATACAAGTGCCTCTTGAATAGTAGGGTGGGTTGTTTTAGCTCCTTGATTGGTATTTATTCCAGGTGTAGGTTGTGATTGATTGATTTATTTATTTGATATCTTTCATACCTGCAAATCACAGTTCTGGAAGGTGGCCCTCCAGCCTGTGGAGGTAAATGGGAAGTGAAAGTGCCTGTAGTGTGTGATTAGGCCTGGCGAGGGGCAAATGCTGGCCAGCGTGTGTTTACCTGAGTTGTTTCGGTGGTTATGCCGTCAGCGACTGGTGTTTGAGAAGCTCTACGATGTCCTTAAGAAACTCTGACATGCAGTATCTTTTGGATTGGAAGAGACCTTTAAGATCCAACTATTTTTCCTCAGCACTGCCAAGTCCCCACTAACCCCAGTCTCGACAGCTCTGCTTCCCGACTGTTCTGGGCAGCCTGGGCCAGGCCTGTGGAACCCTTGAGGGGTGGAAATTGTTCCTCACAGCCAACCTCAACCTCCCCTGGAGCAACTTGAGGCCGTGTCCTCTCAACCTGTCACTTGTTTCTTGAGAGAGAGAAAAAAACCTGACCCCACCTGGCTTCAACCTCCTGAAGTTCAGGGAATTGTGGAGAGCAAGAAGGTTTCCCCTGAGCCCCATTTTCTCCAGTTAAACCCCCCGAGTTCCCTCAGCCGATTCTCAGAGCACTGGTGCTCCAGACCCTTCCCCAACTCCGGTGCCCTTCTCTGTACATACACTAGCCCCTCAATGTCCTTCTGGCAATGAGGGGCCCAAAACTGAACCCCACATTCAAGGTGTGGCTTCAGCAATTCCTAGTACAGGGACTTGATTCCTGCCCTGGTCCTGCTGGCTACAGTGATGCTGATAACAAGCCAGAATGCTGTTGCCCTTCTTGACTGGTCCTTTCTTCCAAGTCTTGCACATTGTTTCTGGCATGAGGAACCAAGAGTTGAGATGGTTCATGAGCTATTTGTTGGGAAAACAAAACTCATCCTCTCTTCTGCTGTCTCTGGAGGCAAAGTGCTCTCTCAGTACCTACCAAGAAAGTTCTACTCTTACAGCTGATGTAAAGCAGCGGCACAGGCTGATTAATGGCAGGACTCCCCATAGTTGACGTTTGGGGTTACACTTTTGAAAGAAGCTTATAAAATTGAGCCACTAATGTTATTTTACAGCCTTTTTTTTTTAGGCTTTAAAATTCCTCTAGCTATACAGAATGTTATTTTTCCTTTTTATTGACGTCTAAGGGTATTTCAGCAATTCAACTTGGTGTGCTTCAGCCAAAAAACATACCAACAGATAGCTGCTTTGGCTCGATAAGTAGCAGTTCTTCCTGTTACTGCAGCACAGTCAATATTCCTTGGCTTGGCAGCTTGGGAATAGAAAACATCAGAAGAAGATGGGGAAAAGCATCCAAAATGCTTGGGACAATTTTTAACATGCAGGTCCCCATCCCTGGAGGAATTGCTAGGTTGAAAAGACATGGAGATGTGGTGTAAGGGATGTGGATTAGTGGGGACCTGGCAGTGCTGAGGAAACAGTTGGACCTGATGGTCTTAAAAGGCTTTTCCAACACAAACAATTCTACGAGTCTATGGTGAATGTAAGTTGTTACAGTCCTTCTGAATTTAGCAGAGGTATCCCAGCATCCAGCTGATGAGGATCTATCCTGTGCTCCCAAATACATCCTGGAGTTCTTGGTCCCACCAAGAGCCTGCTTTCAAATTCATGGGTAATCCTGTACTGGTTGATGGTCAGACCTTATTGTTCATGATCAGAAATCACGATTCAGCAGTGCTGGCACTAAAAAGACTGACAGATTTTATCTCACAATTCTTTTTCTTGCCTTTCCTTCAGTAACATAAGGTTTAATAGAAATCCAGGACATCTCCACAGATACCGTTTTTGCGGTTGAAAATCTGTTCTCAGAGATTCTTGTGCGGCAAAAGCAGAAATACTTCTCAGGTTTTATGAGAGATTGTCCTGTTTAAAGAAGAGCTTTGTAAATCATATAAAAGTGGGTTTGCTTTGGGGAAGTATCAAGTTTTGCAGGCTGTTAGCTCACTATATGGACTAATGTCTTTTGGACAGCAAAATCACTATGAGATAAAGATGCTCTCTTGCTTTTTTGGGGGGAGTCTCACAGTGTTCCTGCTTTTCAGCCAGTGTTTAATCAGGATTTGTGACTCTTGAGAGCTGCATGTGTATGCAACAGCCAAATCATCTCTGGATTTAAGACTCCCTAAATACTTACTGGTGTGATAGACTGCAACTACTTGGTGCTGTGAGACCCTACAGTCAGAAATTGCCTTCAAAAGCAGGTTTGCAGCTCAGAGCTTATAATGTCTACTGGCTAAATACTACCTGTTGGGAAGGATCTCCTAGCGCAGCTGGGCCAGACAGAGGGGTTTTTTATGTCAGCCTGGACTTACTGCTTGAGAAGTTGCTCTAAGTGCTTTTCCTGAAGAGCAGCCTTGGGAAGGAGCTGACTTGGAGAGTCACGGTTCATTGCCCGACCCCATCTGGCTCAGACCGAAGAGGGAACAGCCCAGGAAAAGGCATTACTGCTGTCTTGTCTCTCGTCTCTTCTGCCTTTCAAGAGCCAGCTCAGCTGCCTCTCATGCATTTCTCCTTTATCACAGCTCTTCTGTGCAGAAGATGCAGTGAAGCTGCTTTGAACCACAGCCAAGGTCTGCATGGACTAGGGAATCCTTTTTGCCCACATCAGAGTAAGACAAGGGCACAGCTGATCTGCGTCTAACAGCTGTTGGTAGGAAGACCGTTTCTTCTTCCTGAGCAAGCTCACAATTACGTTTGCTTAATCATATTTGCAAATTTTAAAACATGTGCAAGGTTGAATTTGCTTGAGCTCACCAAAGCCACCGTAGCACTGCAAAAGGAAATTGGTTTTCTTCATAGCTCCCCTGCCCTGTTCACACAACTACAAAATGGGTTCCAGTTCCAGCACTACCTCCTCAGCTCCTTTACTTTCAGATTGTGTCCTCAGCTGTAGTTGCGCATCCTCACGGATTTAATGCTGTGGGGGTGAAGGATGAATGAAGTCAAGGTCAACGTGTGACCTGTTGAGCCTCGAGTGCTGGTTAACAGGCATGAAGCAAAGGCAAAGCACATTCCTAAGGAATTAATGATACAGTTCTAGTCCTGAGTAGGAATTCTCTGGCTTGTTTAGTTTCTTTGGAGTCCTGCAGCAGCTCTCTGATGCTCCATTTAACTGTGAATTTGATGCGAAAGTTCAGCATCTCTGTGCGCGCTTCCTGTTGTAGCACTGAGATAGAACACCTTTTATGGCCTCATTTAAAAGGCTCCGTTTTATATGTAGTTCCTAAAAGCCCCTCAATTGTCTTTAAAAATGTATTTTTAATTATTGCTTTTAATAACTGTGTTATCCGGGCTAAGCTCCCAAGATGAAACCTTGACCTTACGGAGGAACTTCAGCAAAGCAAGGAGTTCGCTCCTGGGTTACGAGTGTCTTTGGTTAAAGGCAAGAGCTGTCCCTGAGGGACAACTGCTCCACCACCTTACAGGTTCTGCCGTGGGGTTTTGGGAAGGAACTTGTGAGTCTTGTCTGGAGTGGTTAGTAAATCATAGAATCATAGGATTGGAAGGGACCTCCAAAGGGCAGCCAGTCCAACCCCTCTACAATAAGCAGGGCCAGCACTCACCAGACCAGGTTGCCTACAGCCCCAGCCAGCCTGATCCTGAATGGCTCCAGGGATGGGACCTCCACCACCTCTCTGAGCAGCCAATTCCAGGAATCCCTCCCGCTCAGATTCAAGACCTTTTTCCTCCTGTCCATCCTCAATCTATGTTTTCCAGCTTCAAACCATGACCCCTTGTCCTGTCTTCTCTGCCACTGTGAATAGTCTTCCCCTGCTGCCTTATTCCCCCTGGGTTCCCCCCAGACCCCTTTCAGGGACTGGAAGGTCACTGTATATCATAGAGTTGTTTAGGTTGGAAAAGACCTTCCAGCTCATTGAGTCCAACTGTCCCAACCCGCCCTAAACCAAGTCCTGAGCTCCAGATCTCCACAACAGTGAAACACATCCAGGGATGGCCTTTCAACCCTCTCACTGGGCAGCCTGCTCCAAGGCCTGATGGCCCTTTCTGGGAAGTTTTACCTAATGCCCAACCCAAACCTCACACATTCCCCTTTTGAGAAGGTCTGGAAGTGAAGCAATATTTGAACTTCCCTAGGGTTGCATCTGGGTAAATGACGGGGATATTAATGGAGTTGTGTCTGTGAAAGCTGAGCTGCTGCAGCTTGTGCTCTTAATGGATTGTGGCTCAAAAAGCTGCCTGGTTTTGGTGAGGGCTGAGCAGTTTCCCACAGTCCCACCTGAAAATAAAGTGTAGCTATCTAGAAAACAACATACCCATGTTGTAGGACATCTACAATGGCTGTTGTTTCTAATGTATTAATGTGCAGGGGGATTTCAGAGTGGATTTTATATCTCCTGGTGATAAAGTGTGAAGCTGAAAGACATCGTGTGTGACATGTTGGGTAGAAATTTGAATTAATTGTCAGCAAGCCGCTAGAGAATGTTTAACAATATTGTCCACAAATGGAACAGTTTGCCCTTGTGATTTTTATTTATTTTAGAGTTTTATTGTTTTTCAGGTCAGAACATAGTTAGAGGTTTTCCCTGAATCTGTCACCAGCTCACTTGGCATAGGTAGACCTCTGCAGAGCTCTCCATAAACAAGCTGTCAGGACTGTTTGGATAAGAGCTAGGGAAGGGACAATAATAAACCAAATGTACAAGACAGTTGGGAAAGCCAAGTTGTCTCAGACTATTTGTTTTTCATGGGCTTCCACCAACAGAAAGTACTTTATTGTCTGTGAGGCAAATAAATATTATTGAAGTGTGCGGGTTCGCAGCCACTGCTGAACCTCAGGAGTTGAGTGATTGGCAAAATGGAATGAAATCTCGGATGCTTCTTCACAAGTTCCTGTCTGGTGCAGAAGGAAACTGCTTGTGCATCAAGAAAAGACCAGAAATCCTGATGACTGCTTTAGAAAGAGCAGGTGAATATGTGGTCCAGGGGTTGTGACATCACAGGTAGATGGGACAGGGCTTTTTGAAAGCGAGGTGAAGTCCACTCATTGAAAGATTATCATCTCTGTTTCTTGTCATTTTCCTGCACAGACTATATTAGGAAGCCCTTCCTCATAGAAAAGCTGATCAGACCCTGGAATGGACTGCCCAGGGCAGTGGTAGGGTCTCCATCCCTGGAGGTGTTGAAGGCCAGCCTGGCTGTGGCCCTTAGTGCCGTGGTCTGGCCACTGTGGTGATGTTAGGTCCGGGACTGGGCTGGGCTGGATGAGCCCAAAGGGTTTCTCCAGCCTAAGTAATTCTGTGATTCTGTGACTAAATAGAAAGAAATCCAAAATGAATGCCATGTTAATCACAAGAAGCAGTAAACTAGTCAGGGCAGTTTTAAAATCAAGCTTTACCACTGGGACCAATCATCTGTATTTTCTGATCTCCTGCTGCTTTCACATGCTCTTTCAATTTTCTTTTTAGAGCAGGGTGATGGTTTGCAATAAAAGAGGGAGATTCAGACTGGAGAGAAGAAATTGCTGATGCTAAGGGTGATGAGAGCCTGGCCCAGGTTGCCCAGAGAACATGGGAGAAGCCCCGTCCGAGGTCAGGTTAGGTCTTGGGGCTCTGAGCAACCTGCTCTGGTTGGAGATGTCCCTGCTCACTGCAGGGGTTGCACTGGAGAAGCTTTGATGGTCCCTTCCCTCTCACCCTGATTTTTGATTGTGAGGGAGGAACGTGATACCAGTAAGCACAAGGGGAAATTTCAGGGATCATATTTGCTGGACATTGCTCAGCTGTTCTTCTGACGAAACCATCTGATGAAGCTGAGTACAGTTTCTGTCCTTCACAGTTTTGTTGGTCTACAGTTTCTCAGCCACAGCTAGAAACGATGCTGCAGTGGGATACAGCTGCAATAACAGCTCACCAGTGGAATTAGAGGTTTGGATCTGAGCTGGGATCACTCGGCTTTTCCTTTGAGCAAAGCACGTGACCCAGAATTGGCACACGGCAGATGTTTTGAGAAGTAAATAATTTAGTGTGGAACAAACAGAAAAACCTAAAAAGAATTGTCAAAAGCACTGTAAAAAAAGAAAGATTCGCTTGGAGTCTAAGGATGTGATTAGAGAAAATCAACCCATCTCACTCGGTTTTCACTGGTGTAAGTTTTCGGTTGTATTCCTCAACAATTCCAAACGAAAGATTATTTCAAATGAAACAATTTACTTTTCCCCGAAGCCATTTAAGAAGGATTCAGAATGGTATGAAGCTTTTTGTTTTTACATAAACAATTCATTAAGATCAACATAAACCTGCGCACCACCCCCCCCCCAATCAATCAACATGTGTTTTTGCTTAAAACAAAAAAAGCTGGTTTCAACCAGGAGAGATCTGGGTTGATTATTTTGCACCAGCCCAGATTTATGGGTGGCTGTAAATCAACTTCCCCCTCCCAAGTTGTAAAGTCAGTGATAATACTGCTGTTGTTCAAATTTTATATTTAGCTGAGAAACCTTGCGGATGTTAGATCTGAGAGAAGACTGGATATTGGGAAAAAAGTCAAAAAGTTCTTTCCTGACAGAGTGGTTGGGCACTGGAACAGGCTGCCCAGGGAGACAGTGGAGTCCCCATCCCTAGAGGTGGTTAAAAACTGAGTAGCTAGAGCACTTGAGGCCATGGTCTAGGGATTAGAGAGTTGTCGGGATGAGGGCTGGACTTGATGATTCTGGAGGTCCTTTCCAGCCATCATGATTCCGTCATTCTAAAAGAGAGACCGTGCTGAAGGCTGCCAGGACACGCGTCTGAGGTGCATCCTGTAAGAAAGAGATGGACTTAAGTCCCTTTGGAGATCCAAAAAGAGAGGTCTTGAGAGTTTTCAGCTTTATTTAATGAATATGGTGCAAACGGTGCAAAACAGGGTCCCTTTTGATTCATTGCCTTTGCAACCTTTGCTGGGAATTAGTTAATAACTTGTGGAGGTTGTTTTTTCTAGGCCTTAAGTAGCAGGATATTATCTAGTCTGTCTCAGGGCTTCACCTCCTCAGAGTGGCCGCCAGGATGTCTGAGAGAGTTTGGAGGACTTTTTTCCCCCCTTGCAGCCCATCTGGTCTCTCGATGAGCTGCTCTGGGAGTGGGTCGGTCTTTGAAGCTTGTTTGGAGTCTTGTCTAGACTCCCCAGAAATTCCCTCCTCCCCAGCTTCACTTCTGTAGATTTTGCAAAACTTTTTGTCTGCGGGAAGAACTTTTCTCATGCCAGTACCAGCTAAATGTGTCTGAAAACCGTGTGATGACGTCACAGAGGGGCTCATTTAGGGTGACAAAAGCATCTGAAATTCATGTGGGAGGCCCCTATACTGCTGGCTTTCCCCTCCGGGTCTTGTCTACCCACCCGGAGAGACTTTCCTTTGCAGGCAGACATAAAATCTCTCTATCTGCACGAAGGCCATCTGCTCTGTTTGGATTGCATATCCATGTGAGTAACATGTCAAAGACAGATCCATTTTTAATCTAACAATAGAGGGGGTTGCTTATTTTCGTTTTAGATAAGGCTCACGGTTAATCTAACGTGCAGATACAGCGGGAAGATAAACTTTATTGCTTTAAAAATGTCCATTATAACACACTATAAATAATTCCTCAGTCTGTGCCCATTTCTCTAACGTCTGTCCGCATGGCCAGAGAGATCTGAGGTGGGGGGTTTTCTTTGTTTTAATAATAACAAAATAGATTGGTTAGAAACAAGTGGAGTTTGTTGGGTCTTTTTATAATAGAAAACTACTGTTGATTTTCCTTTTAATGTTTTTTAGCTTTCATGTGCAGCCATTATTTCCTCGAGCTTAATGTTTCTACTGTTTATTCTGGATTTCTATTTAATCTTCGTTTCAAAGAATCCTAAAAATGATGAAAGTATTTCTTTCAACCAAGTTTTCACTGCAAGGAAACACCATGAGTGTTGGAGCTGATCCACAAACCAGCGCTCATGAATGCAGTGTTTTACCTTCTTTGAAAGGAGACTTTGGGAACAAGCTGATACAGCTTTTTTATCAGACCAATACAGACATTCCCAGAAGCTCTGTTTGTGCAGAAATCATGGTCAATCAGGGAAATTAATTCTAGTTTATGTCTAAAAATAAAGCTGTGAACTTTTCCTGACCCTTCTCATGGACCATAAGTGAAGCCGGTGTAAATTTCATTTCACAAATCTCATAAGAGAGTAGAATTTCTTGACTTCTTGTTCCCCTCCCAGCCAAAACCTGTCAGAGGTCCAAGGACAATGTTACTCGAGTCAAACACGTGCATCAGGATAGAGGATCCTGGAAGCCAAAAGCCTGAGTAAGACCAAGAGTAGATCAGTATTAGGTTCAGTTTCATGAAAGGCAGCAAAAGAATTGATTCTTATCTCTACTACCAGAGAAGGAATAATAGTAAATAACAGTTATTTGGAGAGGACAGAATTAGTGGGACTCTTCTTTGGTGGAAACTTGATGACTGCTCCTATCCTGGCCAAAACCTAACGAGTGAGAAAGGAATTCACACCCGCTGTATGAAATGGGGAACTTCTCAAGAGGGTTTTGGATCCGACTGTTATCCAATGCTGGGATAAACCCTTACTTCAGCTTTTTCCAATCTTCTCTTTCAGTTCAACTAGTTTTATTTCCCCCAGCTGACTTCTTATCTTTCCTCCAGCTTCCCAGTCACTCAGGTTTCCCAGGTAGCAAAAGCTGCTGGGACTTCCAAAGGTCATCTAGTTCAACCTCACTACAGTAAGCGGGGACACCCTCAGCTAGATCAGGTTGCCCAGAGCCTTTTCCAGCCTAATCTAGAATATCTCCAGGGATGGGGCCTCAACTGCCCCCCTGGGCAACCTGTTCCAGTGTTCAACACTCCTCCTGCTAAAGAACTTAATCCTAACATCCCTTTTCAGTCTGCTCTTCTCTAGTTTGAAGGCATTACTCCTTGTCTTATCACTACATGGCAGAGCAGGTGTCACCCAAAGAACACAAAGATCCCATGTCTTCCTCTCCTATTTATCACATAATCATAGAATGATAGAATCATTAGGGATTGCAAGGGACCTTGACAGATCATCTACAATCTCCCTGCCACAGCAGGATCACCTAGACCAAGTCACACAAGAACACATCCAGGTGGGTCTAAGACATCTCCAGTGAAGGAGACTCCACAGCCTCCCTGGGCAGCCTGTTCCAGTGCTCTGTCACCCTCACCATGAAGAAGTTCCTTCTCATATTGGTGTGGAACCTCCTATGTTCCAGCTGACACCCATTGCCCATTGTGCTATCACTAGATGACATTGAGAAGAGCCCGGCTCCTGACACCCACCCTTCACGTATTTATAGACATTAATGAGGTCACCCCTCAGCCTCCTCTTCTCCAAGCTGAAGAGATCCAGCTCCCTCAGCCTCTCCTCATATTTCTGCATTATCTTTTTCTCTGATAGAACCCAGCAGACGATCTCTTTGTATCATTACAGGGCCATTTAAAGAACCATATTTCCTTCTTGCAAACATTAAAACTTTAAAATGTATGAGCAAGACTGGTTTATTTTAGATTATTTATGAAAATAAGTAATTTAGACCTGTCATCTGGCTGCAGGTTTTATCTTTTCAAAGAAAAAATGTAGTACTAGAGACATGTTCTTAGTTAAAGCAGCTGACTTATGTCTTGCTCTTGGGTAAAATGGAGAAGTCTGCCAGTCTTTAGTTTGATGCCTCTGTGAAAGGAGAAGATCATCCTGCTCAGACTGCTGACTCGGGGAATGGTGGTTGGTAACCTGCTCACCCCATTCTGCTGATCTAGTGTTGCAGGAATTAAACACAAAAGGCTTAGGGATAGCAAACACATGGACTGAGATCTTCCCCGGGTGTCAAACACAATCTGTCTTGCCTCCATTGCTCCGGGCTTTTTCAGTCATGTGATGTTACATCCCCAGAGACGTGATGTGCTGTGACAGCCCACCCGAAGGAGGCATATGCCAGAGCAAGAAATTGGGGTTGGGGGAGGTAGATGGATCACTTTGCCTCCCTCTGATGAACCGTGCACCAAAAAGTTTTGGCCAGCTATTTCTGCTGAAAGCCCCAGAGCTCTCTGGAAGCTGATGCTCTGACAACTGGCATTGCTCACGAACGTGTCATTGTGGAGGTATTTTCATCTCAAAGAGCAGGAGCTACGTGGGATGGGGGTAACACTTCTCCGCATGAGCACCCATCAGAAATCTCTTCCTGTGGTCCTGCGAACTCGCTGTTTTGAGCAGTGTCCAGACCCAACAAACTGAAGTCTTGACCACTGCTTCACAGCATAGTCTGAGCTGGAAGTCTGAGAATGTTAGAGGATTAAGAACAAATGGCAGCAGAACTGTTGCATTGCTCATGGACCTGCCTTTCACAGAGTTTGTTGCTGAGACCTGTGAAAGTGTAAGAAAATGATTCTTTAAGTTAGAAAAATGTAGGTGGGAACAAACTGCTGGAGGTCACCTCATCTGACCTCCCATCAGGGCTGATTTCAGAGTTGTCTCATGTTGCCCAGGACCTTGTCCTCTCTTGTGTAAACAAAAGTATACATAATTAGAGGTGCTCCAGCCTCTCTAGACCCCTCTTCAGTGCTTCAGCCATTGTCCTCAGGGATTTTATTTCGGCATTTGTGAGTGTTGTCTCCAAGAGGAGCCTGGATCTGTAGCTTCTCCTCTCCTCCACCATCTCTCTTCTGCTTTCTCTTCTCCTGGTGACACAAGCCTACGTCGCTGAGACGCATGTAACTGCATCCCTGACCATCTTAGCTGCTAAACTCTTTCTAGTCTGATGTTCTTCCTCATAGGAAGGGTGTGAGGGGAGGCAAAACTGGACTCCAGCTGTGGCCTTGCGGATCTCAAGTCGAGCGGAACGGCTGCTTCCTGTAGATTGCTGCTTGTGGCAGCACCACAGGTGAGTGGCCTGCAAGGATGTGCTGCTGCCACATCTTCAGCTGCTTCTCCACCAGCTCTGGGTGAGAAAAATTGATCAGGCTGTTTAGCTGAAGAAGGAAAATGGCCCAATGGTTTGAGCACTGGACTACAACTAGAATAACATGGTATCATTCCTCATGTGAACTCATATGCTGCATGACTTGGGTAAAACTCGTGACTTCCCTGTGCTCTCTCTCTGCAAAACTGATGATAACACCTCATTCCTTTCCTTGAACCGTCTGTTAGCCATTGAGATTGGGAACTGTCTCCTAATACGTTCAGACAGTAGCCAGGGCTTCATCCAGGATCCTCAGGTATGACTGATCTGGAATGACAGCAGGGAAGAGACCACAAGGCAAAAAGCTGTGCAGATATTTCTGAGATAATCTGAAAATGCCCGAGTTGTCAGCAAGGTACAAGTCAAATCCCTTAACCACGTGCCCTCTAACTGAACCAAGTCAGTCCAGCTACATACAGCTACATCTGCTGATTTCTTTCTAAATACAGCAGATTTATGGTGTTTCATCCCTTCAGTGATTGTTAAGAGCATTAAACCTTCTTACTTTCCCTTTTAGTTGAGGAAGGGAAAAGCTGGAGTCAGCTTCAGGTTATTAGGGATACAACAGTACGGGACTGGTTTTGCTTTATATAGGGAACTGCTAATTGGACGTTAAAGGCTGCGAACTTTATAGTCTTGTAAAACCGCAGTGACTGGAGCTGACGCTGGGTAAAGTCTCCAGGGAGAGAAAGTTTTCATGTCACTCTAGGGGGAAGGTTAAGAAACAGACTGAAGGAACAGTTGGTTTGGTGTTTGTGCTTCGGTGATTCTTAGATTGGTGATTTAAACAAAACTTCAGACGTCCTTGTGGTGTTTGCAAAGTAGTTGTAAGTGCAAGTAGCGGAACAAACTTTACAGTGGCCCTGGCTGAACTTGCGTTTGGTCGAGGTTCCCATTCCCTCTGTTGTCAGAGAACCAAGGAGCTGAATGTGTGTTTCCTATTCCTTAGCAGAATGTATTGGAAGGGTGTGTAGAAGGTTCTGTACATTCTGTGGGGAAAACTCCTACATCCATGCACTGCTTCTGGGCAGTGCAAACCCTTGTCTCTGGTTCAGATATGACCCCCACAGATCCCCCCCCACCCCAGTATAGCTATGGAGAAACAGTGTCATCAGGAGAAGCGTAACTATGAATTCAGCTCCAGATTATGCTGACTGCTGGGAAGAGCCTTTTGAGCAGCTCCCATCTGTCTGGCAGAATAAGCCTGGCCAGATGTGTGTGCAAGAGCCGGCGGTGGTCCCTGCCCACTGCCTGCACCTCGAGCTGAGCACCAGAGAGGAAGATCATCATCCAGCCAATGTGGTCATCCTGTTCCTAGCAGAATTCTCTGTCAGGAGAGGGAGGGATGAAGTTTCTTAGCCAAACTGGAGATGATTGTCCTTTTTCTGCCTCCCTGCTCTGTGCTTTTTAAAGTTCTGCAGGGAATCAAACGGGACTGAGAACTAGGCTCTGCATAACTGTAGCAGAGGCAGCCTGCCTGCAGCATCATTGGAGACAGTGCCTTGGCTGGCTCCAGAGGGGTCAAGCAGTCTTGGTCACACAGAGTTCTCAGAGTCTCCTGAGCTCTGAAATCCCTCTGTAGCTCTGTAGGAGATTTTCTTTCCATCAGTTATGCAGGCAGCGATAATCTTCTCATCAGTTATGCAGCCCTCAGACCTCCTTCCTCATCCCTCAAAGCCTCACCAAGGTCCTCTGGCTTCAGAAGTGCCACTCCCTGGATGTGGGCTAGATGTCTTAGAAGAAGCAGGGGGTGAAGAACAGTAAATTAGGCCAGTATTATTCTTAGTCATTGAAGGAAATGAGTGATTAAGTGTACATGGGACTCACGAGTGGCCAACGTATTATCAGTGCCGGTATTTAAACTATGTGCAGCATATTGGAGAGAGGCATTTCCTTCTATCTGTGTCTGCCTTTCTTCTTGACTCTGATACAAAGATAAGGCCTGGGCTATAATGAATCACTACTGTGAGAGATAGTAAGATTGATTAGGGCTATTACTGAGTGGGTAGGTCAGATACTTGCAGTACAAAGCCAAACTTCAAGTTTGATAGCGCTCAGGCTATGCTTTATGTTCCATCCCCTCCAAACAAAATAGCATTTATATCTACAAAGAGATGTTTAACTCCTTAAGAAAAGGCTTGAGCGTGTCCACAGGACTCCTCTCAGTAGATGTGGGTCATCTGGTATGAGCTGCTGATGGCATAGCGTGGTGACTTTCTGAGTGATACGTAGCTGGTTTGAAGATTGGTGTCACACACTGACTGAGTTCACGATTCCAAGTGTAGGTTTGAAGACTGGAGGAGGTTTAGTGAGTTGTTCACTGAGAGACAGTGGAAACCCACTTCCAGCTGTGTGTCTTTGGGATTCTTTCACAGATTTGCCAATACTAAACCAGAGTGTATTGAACTGGTTTGTTCAAGACCATGATGGTGACCACAGACCTTGCAGAAATAGTTATAGAATCACAGAATCATAGAATCATTAGGGA